>JAUPFK010000011.1:0-600000 GCA_033060865.1 Dorcus hopei | reverse complement strand
CCCGACGAAGCTGGGTGGTCGTAGGTGTTTGACGGACGTGGAAACCAGGATATCCCGACCTTTCGGCTGGCTTTGGTTAGGAGTCCAACCTCGCGGCTGGCTTTTGGAGAGGAGGTCCAACTTTGCAGCTGGGTTTGGTTAGGAGTCCAACCTCGCGGCTGGCTTTTGGAGAGGAGGTCCAACTTTGCAGCTGGGTTGGGTTAGGAGTCCAACCTCGCGGCTGGCTTTTGGAGAGGAGGTCCAACTTTGCAGCTGGGTTTGGTTAGGAGTCCAACTTTGCAGCTGGCTGGGGAAGGAATGATCTTCGAGTTGCTCTGCATGCGTTTATATAGCCCCGGCATCCATCTTGTAGAGGGGCTGAGTGTGATGTGGAAGGGAGTTAGAGCTTGGTGCGTGGCAATGGTGTAGAGATGTGCCGCAGGTGGCGCTGTGGTCGCTACATACCCCCCTGCCAGTGGTTGAGTCATCAATCACGATAACGATTAGGAAAACGTACTTGTCGGCCGCTCCGGGTGACCTTGTTTTCCTTTGGGTTGGATTGTGGGTTGGGTGTTACCATGCTAGCTGGCTCAAAGAGTTCGATGATGTCGTTCTCGATGAATGCTGGTTTGATTCGATCTATGGAAATTGTTGATCGTTGTCCATTTCTTTCTACGATGAAGTTCTTGGGGTTTCTTTTGAGTACCTTGTATGGTCCATCGTATGGCTGTTGTAGAGGACTTCGTACTGCATCGTGTCGAATGTAGACGTGAGTTGTGGTTGCCAACTCTTTGAATATGAAAGTTTTGCGAGTGCCATGTTGGGTTCCAATGGTAGGTTGGAGTTCTTGGAAATGCCTTTTGAGCTGGTTGACGAAACTTGCTGGTTCCACGGTGTTTGTTTTTTCTGTTTCTGCCAGAAATTGTCCTGGAAGCCGTAGTGGTTCGCCTAATGTTAGCTCGGCTGCTGATGCCTGGAGGTCGTCCTTCCATGCACTTCTGATTCCAAGGAGAACAGTGGGTAGTGTTTGCGTCCATTGGTCGTCAGCGTGGCAGCGGATCGCAGCTTTGAGTTGTCGATGGAATCGCTCGACTAGTCCGTTTGCTTGTGGATGGTACGCTGTGGTTCGGATGCGGGCGAAACCAATGAGTTCTCCTAATTTTTTGAAGAGTTGAGATTCGAACTGACGTCCTTGGTCTGTCGTGACTCTTAGTGGCGTGCCGAACCGTGCTATCCAGTGAGTGTAGAAAGCTCTGGCAACTGTTTCTGCTTCGATGTTTTCGAGCGGTATTGCCTCTGGCCATCTGGTGAAACGGTCGATGCATGTTAGTAGGTAGCGTTGTCCTTCAGAGATTGGTAAAGGTCCTACTAAATCCACGTGAACGTGTTCGAAACGGGCTGAAGGTGGTTGAAAAGTTCCCACGGGTGTGGTGACATGTCTGGTGATTTTGGATTGTTGGCATTGTAAACACTGTTTGGTCCATTTTCTAGCGTCTTTCCTGATGCTGGGCCAGACGAATTTCTGTGTTAATAGCTTGACTGATGCACTTGCTCCGGGGTGTGACAGTTGATGTAGACTGTTGAAGGCTGTCTTGCGGAACGGTTGTGTAACGAAGGGTCTAGCTATGTTGGTGGATAGGTCACAGTATAATGAGACAGATGTGTCTGGGATCTGGATTTGCTTTAGGACAAGACTGGTGGAGTTATTGTCTAACAGGGATGCCAACTCTTCATCGGTGCGTTGACTTTCTGCTAGCATTTCGTAGTTGATGCTCTTGGAGATTGACTCTATTCTTGAGAGTGTGTCAGCGACAACGTTGTCTGTTCCGGAAACGTGTTGGATGTCTGTTGAGAACTGACCGATGAAGTCGAGATGTCTGAATTGCCTGGGTGTGCATTTTTCTAGTTTTTGTTTAAATGCAAAGACCAGTGGCTTATGATCTGTAAAAATTGTGAACTGGCGTCCTTCTAGCAGGTGTTGGAAGTGTTTGATTGTTAGGTAGATCGCTAATAGTTCTCTATCGTAAGCGGAGTACTTTTTGCTTGTCGCAGATAACTTCTTTGAAAAGAACGCTAATGGTTGCCAACCTTGTGCTTGTCGTTGTTGGATGACACCGCCTATTGCAGTATCAGAAGCATCTGTCATGATTGCCAACCTGCTGGCTACGTTCGGATGTGCTAGAAGTGTCGCTTTTGACAGCTCATCTTTACAATTGTCAAATGCTGTGTTGGCTTCAGCTGTCCAAGTAATTGATTTGTTGCCTTTGATTTTTCCTTTGATTAGATCGTTCAAGGGAGCTTGTATTTTAGCCAGTTGTGGTATGAAGCGTCGATAGTAATTTATCATTCCCAGGAAACGTCGGAGTTGCTTGGCAGACTGTGGTTGTGGAAATGATTGTATTGCTTCAACTTTCTCCGGCAGTGGTTTGGTGCCTTGTTGCGAGATGTGATAGCCCAGGAACTTTAGCTCATTTACACCGAAAGTGCATTTTGTAGGGTTGATTGCTACACCGTATTGTTGTAGTCGTTTGAAAAGTTGTTTCAAATGTGATATGTGTTCTTCTTTGCTTGTAGATGCGACGAGTATGTCGTCTATGTACACGTAACAGAAATCTAGGCCTCTGGTGACTTCGTCCATGAATCTTTGGAATGTCTGTGCAGCGTTGCGTAATCCAAATGTCATGAATGGGAATTCGAAGAGTCCGAATGGTGTTGTGATTGCTGTCTTTGGGATGTCCTCTTCTGCTACGGGTATTTGGTTGTAGGCCCGGATTAAATCGATTGATGAGAATATCCTTTTTCCCGCTAAATTGTGAGCGAAGTCTTGGATGTGCGGAATTGGATATTTATCCGGAATTGTTTTAGCGTTCAGTGCTCTGTAATCACCGCAGGGTCTCCATTCTGCGTTTTTCTTGCTCACTAGGTGTAATGGTGCGGCCCAGGAGCTATCAGAAGGCCTGGCAATTCCGAGTTGTAGCATGGCGTCGAACTCTGCTTTGGCGATCTTGTATTTGTCCGAAGCTAGACGCCTTGGCTTGCTGCTTGTTGGAGGACCAGGAATGGTTCTGATGTGATGTTTCGTGGTGTGTTTTGTGTCGACAGGGATACCTTTGGGATGTATGAGACCGGGAAACTGAGTTAGGTGTTTGTGATACTCTGTGTCGCCATTTATTGCACTTAGCTGTAGCTGTTCGCCAGCTGACACTCTGCCTGACGTCTTCAGGGTGGTTGTCCTGTCCACGAGTTTCCCATTTCCTACGTCTACTAGCAGGTTATAATGTGTGAGAAAGTCCACTCCGATGATGGGCTTGGGTACATCGGCGATGATGAAATTCCACGGAAAATTTCGTCGTAGTTGCAAGTCGACAGTTAGTGTTATAGTGCCGTAAGTGTTGATGACGCTGTTGTTGGCTGC
Source organism: Dorcus hopei (assembly GCA_033060865.1). NCBI lineage: Eukaryota > Metazoa > Arthropoda > Insecta > Coleoptera > Lucanidae > Dorcus > Dorcus hopei. The sequence goes on along the minus strand of JAUPFK010000011.1, from coordinate 596,606 downwards.
ATATAGCTTGTATGCAGTAGGTGCTCTTTTTTCGTGTAGAGCTTTCAGAGGAAAAACACAGAGATCTGCTCCTGTGTCGATCAAGAATTCCAGTCGCAGTTTTCTGTCGGTGATGAACAGGCGGCGTGAAATTTGTTGCGAGTCACTGGCCGCCGTTAGTGACCGCTGTTGGAGTTTTCCTGTTTACTGCGTTGGTAGCTGCACGGTGGGGTGCATTTTTGGGCATTGTGGCCGAATTTGTAGTGGTACCAACACTTCCCTGTGCTTTGTTTGTCTGCTGAACGTTGCCTGCCTGTTGATTGTTGTCAAGGGGTGGGTTGCTGCCTAGACCTTGACCTGCCCTGGGTGTTTGTGGTTACGTTATTTAGTTGTTGCTGTAGCCCTTGTATTAGTGACTGCATTTTGTCTTCCATTCTTTTGATTGCTGCTTGGAAGTCGGTTTGCTTCGTCAGCGATGATGAGGCTGGCTGCTCAACTACTGACACAGACGAGTGTGTTTTATGGTTTGCACTTGCCTCTTCAATAGCATCTGCCAGTCTCGCGATGTTTTCTAGCCCGGAGTCACTTTGTGTGGTGAGAATAGCTTGGGTTGAGGATGGTAGTCGTCCCAACCAGATTGATTGCAGAAGTGTCTCTGGGATGGTTGTGCCTGCGAGATTCTGTAGGTGCCTCAGCAATTGGGAGGGTTTGCGGTCTCCTAGATCTTCGTGTTCTAGTAAGCGACGAATTTTCTGCTGTTGGCTACAACTGAGGCGGCGAACAAGCTCACTTTTTATTTTTTCATATTTGTTGTTTGCTGGTGGGTTTGTGAGTATGTCACGTACTTCTGCGAATATTTTGGAGTCCAGGTTGGCAGCAACGTAACTAAACTTAGTTTCATCGCTGGTGATGCGACTCAGTGAGAAATTGTGTTCCAGCTGGATGAACCAGACCTCTGGGTCGTTTGGCCAGAAAGGTGGAACCTTCATTGATATTTTCTCGATCCTTGGTATTGTGTTTACTGCTGCGGTGGCTGCAGTAACCGTGTTTTGTTCGTTTTGTGACATATTGGCTATCGTCGGGGGTCACCAATTTGGGGGGCTGTTGTGTGTCGTATTCTTTAGCCAAACAATCGATTGTCACAAACACAAACAAAATGTCTTTATTAATAATAATAATACAAGGATGTTAATATGTCAGAACTCCTGGTGGTTATGTGCACGGTATGTCCACGGGGATGCGTTCGCAGTTGTCCTGGTGCAACGGTTGCAGGTGGAGGACGTGCTGAACCAGATTCCTCGGCGGAGTGGTCGTTGATAAGCCGTGTGCTGGGCGACGTCTTCTGACCGAACAGGCTTCTTTTATGGCGTCGGGGGAAGCGGTGAAACGGCACGGCGTATTCTGCTGACGCGTTTCAGTGCCCGACGAAGCTGGGTGGTCGTAGGTGTTTGACGGACGTGGAAACCAGGATATCCCGACCTTTCGGCTGGCTTTGGTTAGGAGTCCAACCTCGCGGCTGGCTTTTGGAGAGGAGGTCCAACTTTGCAGCTGGGTTTGGTTAGGAGTCCAACCTCGCGGCTGGCTTTTGGAGAGGAGGTCCAACTTTGCAGCTGGGTTGGGTTAGGAGTCCAACCTCGCGGCTGGCTTTTGGAGAGGAGGTCCAACTTTGCAGCTGGGTTTGGTTAGGAGTCCAACTTTGCAGCTGGCTGGGGAAGGAATGATCTTCGAGTTGCTCTGCATGCGTTTATATAGCCCCGGCATCCATCTTGTAGAGGGGCTGAGTGTGATGTGGAAGGGAGTTAGAGCTTGGTGCGTGGCAATGGTGTAGAGATGTGCCGCAGGTGGCGCTGTGGTCGCTACAGTTCCATTAATTTAGTTTCCAAATTTCCAGATTGTTGTCGAAATTTCTCGTCCAAACTTCTGGATTGTTCCAGCAATTCATCTTTGAAATTTCCAGATTGTTCTCGAAATTTATCGTCTAATATTTTAGTTAAATCTGCAGGTCCGCTCGACATTTCAAAAAGAAAGTTTTCCGGGTCCTCGCCTACTTCTAGTAGCGCTTGGTGGAGTCTTTGTTGCAAAATCGATTTCTTTCCGGAAATTTCCAATTCGCGCTCTTCTAATTCGGTTTTTAAGTCGTTCACTTTTAAGTCTTTTAATGGCACTTTCTTTGAAGCCATTGTTTCTTTTTCGACACTGCACTTTGTTTAATAATTTGTTTAAATTCAATTTAATTTTGATTGTTTATTTATTTTCACTAACCCCACACCTGACACCAATGTAATGATTTTTAAAGGTTCATTAATTTTTAATTTAAAAACAAAACACGAAATAGTTAATAACTAATTTATTTACAAGAAAACTAATTTAACACTAACATTTAACAATAATTTATTTACAGACTTATACGTAATTTATTTCAACAGCCGAGCGAAAGTTTATCAGGCCATTTTAATTTCGAACTGTCTCACGTTGCATTCTAATCGAACTTAACTCCACCCCCCGGCCGCGTACACTTTATAAACCGGCTCTTTCTTCGGGAATCGCCTGGAAAGCGCCGGACTCTCTATTCTAGTTTATTCTGCCGGCAGCCCCTTCTCGACTGTCGCCTAAAGTGTGTCGACTGACGATTGTGACGCAGGAGACCATACGACGCCGGCGGGTGTCGACGGATCATTACAATATCATAACTTTAAACATAATCCTGATTTAGATTTTAAAATAACTAATATTGAAGCCAAAGGTAAATCGATTTCTTACTTTCATTTAAATAATGAATATATTGAAACTCCCGATTATTTAGAGATTATATTTGATAAAATGAAAAATATATTTACATATTTACTAACATTTAATACATGCTTAGATTTTGAAATGCAAATAGTATATCAGGATGATGAAGTATATGATGTAGTTTATTTTGATACAATTAGCCCAATATTTATTTTCATAGAAAAGGGAATAAAAAGTATTGATGATTTTATAAAATATTGGAATAATAATAAAAATATTGTATTATACTATTGCTATAATAAGATTATAACTAATGTTAAATTAAATATTTATAAATGAATAATCACAAAGAATTATTTGAATTATTATATAATCAAACAAATAAAAATATTATTATCAATGAAAAGTCAAATTATAATCCGGTTGAATATTTGAGTGTTGATTTACCATCTGCACCATATATTTGTGATACATCAAAACCAAATGAAATAATAGATTCTATAAAATTACAAAATTCAAATATTTTGAAAGGAATTTTAGATGATGACATTATTACAGTAGATGAAAATAAAAAATTGATTGAAGAATTAAAATCATATAAATATAATAAGTTTAAACCAATAATAAAGGAATTAAAAAATTATAAAACAGTGTTAGAAAATTATTATAAAACAAATATAAAATTATCAGTAGCAAAATTAGAAAAGAAACAACAGATTAGAGAAGAACTAGAAGGATACGTAAAAGAACTAAAATGTTACAGAATGAGATTGAGTAATTATATCAACAAATAATATTGTAACGTTTTTAAAGGTTCATTAATTTTTATTTTAAAACAAAACACGAAATAGTTAATAACTAATTTATTTACAAGCAAACTAATTTAACACTAACATTTAACAATAATTTATTTACAACCTTAAATCTAATTTATTTATTACAGCCGAGCGAAAGTTTATTACGCGGACTTTTGTGTCGAACTCTAACGCTGCATTCTAATCGAACTAACCCCCCCCCCCCCGGCCGCGTACATTTTATAAACCGGCTCTTTCTTCGGGAATCGCCTGGAATGCTCCGAACTCTATTCTAGTTTATTCTGCCGGCAGAATTCTCTGGCCCAAGGCGCGTCGACTAGACACCGTTGACGCGAGAGACAGACGGACGCTGGCTGCTGTCGGCAATCATTACACTGCCCCCCTCTTAAAAACGTTTCGTCTCGGAACGTTCCTCGCGATAGCCTTGAAGGAGGATGTCGAAAGCGGCATGCTGGACCCTTTCTACAACTTCCGGTCTGGAAGAAATAGCAGTCCACGGTTTTCTTACTGCCGTCAGCTGCCTGTGGGTGGTGACTGCAGACTAGGACTTCAATTCCTGTTCCGTTGAAGATGACTTCTATCATGCTTCGAATGACCCTCCAGTCCAGTCCGTCTAGTCCGCAGCCCAATTTAGGAATGGCTAATTTCGTCTCCTTGCCTTCTACCAGCTGTCTCCTCAGGCTCCATAAAGCTTTCCAAATACTGCGATAGTCAGGCTTACCGCTTGATGTCTTCTTGGTGACTAAGTAGTACACGTATCGTCTTTGTTCCGCCTCCGTGTGGATGATCTGCAGGCTCTTGCCGACCATGGGGTGCGGTCTTATGAGTTCCTTGACCTGACCAAATTTCTTCCGAAAGACTTGGGCTATCCCCTTGGACATCCTTAGGTCTTCTGCCACACAGTGGGCCAGACTGTACTCTGGTGACACTTGAAAAAGGTCTTGCTGTCTCTCTGTGGTCACTCCGAATCGCGCCTTACTTCCTGTGGCGTGATGAAACATGAAGGTTTCGAAGTTCACTTCGGAACCTTGCGTCCGTTGTACTGTCCCTTCATTTTCTTCTCCGTTGTAAGGAGCCATTCGGTTGAAGTGGATAACTTTGGGTTTGCCATGTGGAATCTTCCTGATGCGATAGATGACATCGTTGATCCGTTTCATCACTTTGTAAGGACCTTCCCAAGAGGTCTGCAATTTTGGGGATAGACCTCGACGTCTTTGAGGATTATAAAGCCAGACCAGCGCTCCAGGTTGGTATCCCCCATTCTGAGCGTTGATGTCATAATGCTCCTTCATTCGGTCGCTGGCTGTCTGTATGTTGTGACGCACTTGATTGTGAATGTCGTCCATTTTCCTGCGTAGGCCGCTAACGTAGTCTTCGTCGGCAGGAACTTCACCGGGCTTCACGCCGAACTTCAGGTCGCAGGGCAGCCTTGGGTCTCTCCCAAATACCACTTTCGCTGGTGTCTCTCCTGTTGTCTCATGAACGGACGAACGGTATGCCAGTAGGAAAAGGGGAATGTACGTGTCCCAGTCTCTCTGATGATCGGAGACGACTTTGGACAAATGTCGGTTGATGGTTCTGTTGAATCTTTCCACCATTCCGTCCGACTGCGGGTGAAGTGCAGTGGTTCTAGTTTTCCGGACGCCGAGCAGAGTACATACGTTCTTAAACAAAACCGATTCGAAGTTCCTTCCTTGATCTGAATGGAGCTCCATGGGCGCGCCATATCGACTGATCCATACACGGACAAGGGCTTCAGCAATAGTCATCGCCTCTTGGTTTGGTAGGGCGCCACAGTGGAACGAGCCAGTGCATAGATTTGGACATCGATCAAAAACTCAAGTTTCGAATTGTGGATACCTTTTCATATATATATGTTCCCTATAATACTACGTTAAAAATTCACATATATTTTTTAAATTTTTTTAAGACTTGGGTGAATAATTCACAAATAAAAAGCCGTTCAAAATATTGTTCAAAATTTCAAATTTTAATTTCTCGGTCGACATAAATTTAAACTATATCAAATTTTTTACATAAAAAAAGGACCATTAGAAAATTATCCTGGATATATAAAATTTATGTTTCAATCGATTGTTTTTTATGAAATGAAAAAATTTAATTTACGTATTTTATTGTTAATTTCTTAAAATGCTTAAATATGCTTGATGTATACTATGCTAAATTAGTACTCTGTAATACAGGAGTTTCAATTAACCACATTACTTTTTGCGACCATCCGCGACCTTGTAAAATATAAATTTTTTTTACAGACTGTGCCCCAAAAACTTAAGCGTGCCATAACTCAGTCATTCATTGTCCGATTTTAACGATTAAGATACGAAATTAAATGGTTTAAATAATACCACAAACTACTGAAAACAAAACACAACTAACGTCAAAATTTTTTGACATACGATAGTGAATTTTTTTTCCTAAACAGTAGCCTATATATTTTTTTACTTATTTTTACAGAATATTTTTCTTTTATATCACAAAATCTTTTCGACAGCTTCGTCAGAACGACGGTGAAACGTAAAGTGTTATAGTGCGCGATTTAGTGTCCGCTTAAAAGATTTTGTGATACAAATTTCATCGGACAAGAACCAACTGTAAATATTTTTCTTTTACTACAGTGATACCAACAAAATGCATTTCAAATGTTTAATTATAAGATAATAACAGGAGTAATTTTCTGAATAGTTTATGTCCAATTTCATAAATGTAACGAGCGTCCAACAATTATTGTAATCCTGGGTGGCCGTGGATAAAACATGAATGTCGGTCTTACTTCGATTCGTTGAATTGATGTTTCAAATATTGACTATCAAACAATAAATAAATTCTCATATATACCGGCTGTTTCAAATTGAGTGTGCACTGAAGGGATCTTCTAAACCGTAAGAGATACAAATTTGGTTAAATGGAAGAAAAGTTGCACAAATCAATGCCTAATTCGTATTCATTCACAGAATAATTTTTTTCTTATTTCTTCTTGAGATATTGATCAAAATGTAAAAATGTCGATATTCTTTTTTCCTCTGTATCTCTCGTATTATAAATAATTTTGAAATTCTGATTTAACTTTCTACAGGCACTTTCTTATGCTGCTTCGAATAGAGGTGGCAGAATTGAAGTCAAACGTTTCGTCTCTCCACGACCATCTTCAGTTTCGATTTTTTAAATACAACGTATATCTTTTAATTATTCTATTCGATAGCATTTTTTCTGCTGATTGCAGTGATGTATAACAATTAATACTTTTTTCAAGTAAAGTTAAAATATGATAAAAAAAGCTTGATACAGTTTCGTCATGATTTATTTAATAAGTAAATTTATTCCTTAGTACTTTTTTTACTTACTAAATATTAATAACTAACATTCAAATGTGTCGGAAGAGGAAAAATCAATAAAATCAATCAATCAATCAACAAAAAATCAAAGGGCTAATATTTGGTGATCTTAGAGGCCACGCGACAGGTCCATTTGTACCTATCAGGAAAAATTTGATTCAAATAATTTGTTGTTATTTCAGCATTATGTGCTGGTGCTCCATCATTTTGAAATTACAATTCCATAATATGATTTAGAGGAATGTAATCTAAAATGTTTTCCAATGCTGTACTTAAAAAATCGATGTAACGTTCAGCTGTTACATGATTTTCGTAAATGATCGGACCATTAATTCTATTATGCCAAATACGACACCAAACATTTAAGCTGAATTGTATCTGTGGTCACACTTGTTGAAATCTTTTTTGATTCTCCCTGGAGCAATATCTATGTACATTTCTATTAAATATTCCCTTGTTTGTAAAATTAGCCTCGTCAACAACTATCTCGTATAACAAATTCTTTTAACGGATACTACAAATGTGCACTATCAGTGTCCGTTAAAAGAATTTATTATACAATAACTAAAGAGACAGATATTAAATAATTCATTGAAATTTACACTATACCTAAGAAAATGAACTAAATATTTGAAATTATGTATTAAATAAAATTTTCATATAAAAATCTGTATTATTTAAGCTTCAAATTAATATCAACAATTAAATGTGATATACCATTACAATCAGGAGAAAAAATGGCAACAAATACGATAATAAAAAGGTATACGTTATATTTAAAAAATGTAAACTGAGGATGGTCGCGGAGAGACGAAACATGTGACCACAATTCTACTGCCCCTATTTAAAGTAGAATCCAAAAGTACCTGTAGAAAGTTAAGACAGAATTTCTAAATTATTTTTAATAAGGGAGTTACAGAGGAAAAAAGAAAATCGATATTTTTACATTTTCACCAATGCTTCAAGAACAATTAAGAGAAAATTGATTCTGTTAATGGATTCGAATTAAGCAATGGCTGGTGCAACTTTTCTTCCATTTAAGCGAATCTGTAACTCTCATGGTTTAGGAGATCCCTTCAGTGCACACCCAATTTGAAACAGCCGGTATACTTATATATTTAATGATTTGTTGCAATTTGAAACAATAATCAGTGATTTAATTTGATTATAGTTATTTAACTAATTATAAGCATTTCATAGTTATTTGTGTGATTATAAGATATAGTGTTTTCTTTCTCTGATTACTAGAAATTTTAACTCCCATATTGTTTCGTTTATATTAATTTAAGTTTTCGTTCGTTCGTGTTGTTATTATTAGTATTATTTCGACTCTTGTTCATTTTTGATATTTCATCGATTTGTAGTAAGTCCCGCAATTTCAAGACCTCAAAGATTTACAATATTTGAAATAAACTTAACGTTCCTTCTTATTCCATTATTTTTCTTTCTCTAATTTATTCTCTACTTTATATTTGTATACACTCTCAGAATGGAGAAGTTAAAGACAAATGGCGATCTTTACTTATATTTAAAGAATTTGGGATGTGGATTAAACAATTATGAAGCCCTTCGCAAGAAATTGTGAAGCACGTAAACAATCGTTTAACAGAAACTGTTTTATATGATTTAATTGAGCGACTGAGAAAGTTTTGTTTAACATTAGACAAAAGATGGGTAGCATCTTATCGTAATGCTGAGCGGTTTGCTGACAAAAATAAGGAGCGGCTACAAATGAGTTTTGCTTTTCCGGATTTTTTAAATGATGTACAAAGACAAGGCTTAAACTCTGAAAAACCTTTTGGAGAATGCTCTGAAAGGCATAAAATGCGAAGAACAGAGAACCTACGTTCTCAGCATACAGGTGAAGAATTAATGTTCACAGCTAAAATGAATTTCAGAGCAGAAGGCCAAAAAACATTTCAAATATTTTATATTTTTTGCTTAAAAATCCAAATCAAGCAGATAAATTATATTAGCCGTTTGTAACAATGAACCCCCCGCAATAAATTTACATGCGCCAGAAAAAGCATTATCGATCATGTTAGCTTTAGATCTTTCAAAATCCCAATATAGTTTGCTACGAAAAATTTCTACATTCGAAGGCACGAACCATTTTCCTTCTTATTATAGCATACAAAAAGCCAAATCAGAGTGTTATCCGGAAAAACAAGCAATTGATATTAACGAAAGAGAAGGACGCATAAAACTTCAGTCTCTCCTTGATCATACTGTTGAAAGACTTTCCCAGTTTTTGAAATTAGATAAGGCAAATGAAAAACGTCTAACATTAATTAGTAAATGGGGATGTGATGGAGCATCAGGCCAAAGTTCTTATAAACAGGTTTCCAGCAAAGAATTTGGCCAAGGGGAAGGTTCATATGATTCATCTGTGTTTGTTTCAAATTTAGTGCCTATTAAGTTGTATGATTCTTCTGTGGAATCAACCACATTGTGGCAAAATAAAAAGCCTTCATCAACTCATTTCTGTAGGCCTATCCGATTTTGTTTTTGTAAAGAGACACCAGAAATTATAAATGAAAAAGTTCTTGGAATTCAATCTGAAATACCTTCTCTCGTGCCAACACAGTTAGGTAATATAGAAATTAAACATAAATTAATTATGACGATGATAGATGGGAAAATATGCAATATAGTTTCTCAAACGAATTCTTCTATGCGTTGTTACATATGTGGCGCAAGGCCTACAGAAATGAACGATTTGGAAGTTGTTGGACGAAGAGAACCCAAAGAAGAATTCTATAATTTCGGATTATCGCCTCTGCATGCTAAAATACGTTTCTTCGAATGTATTTTACACCTGTCGTACAATTTAGGTTTTAAGAAATGGATGGCTAAAACTTCAGAACACAAACATTTGCAATCGATTATGAAAAAATCCATCCAAGAAAAATTTCGCACGCGTTTAGGATTGATTGTTGACCAAATGAAGCAAGGGAAAGGAACATCTAATGACGGAAATACTGCTCGGAGGTTTTTTAAAAACCCTTCAATATCTGCTGAAATAATGGGAATTAACGAACAATTAATATACCGTTTTGCTGTTATATTACAGGTCATTGCTTCTGGGGTCAGTATAAATTCTGAAAAGTTTGGTACATATGCAAAAGAGACTGCTGAAATGTTTGTGGCACTATACCCGTGGTATTACATGCCGCCTACCGTTCATAAAATTTTAATACACGGCAAAAAAGTTATCGAAAAAGTTTTAATACCAATAGGACAATTATCAGAGGAAGCTCAAGAAGCTCGAAATAAAGACTTCAGGAAATTCCGGGAAAATAAATCTAGAAAAATTCATAGGCGAGGATATTTTACATTCTTTACTGGTAACTTCAGATCCTTTAATTTCTAATCTCAGACCTCAATTATCGAATAAAATGTACATACCGATGTTTCCTGAAGCAATGAATATGCTAGAACTTGAAATTAAGTGGCGAATGAGAGACGAAGAAGAAAATAACGAGGATGATACAACAATGGATTGGGATAATATCTAATATGATAGGAATATATGTTTAACATTAAAGAGAAAACATTTTTTGCAATTAATAAGCTTCTGTTTATTCTTTAATTTGTCATGTTTGTTTCTCTAAATTATTTTTCCCTCGACGAGTAATTATGTCTATGCTTCTATGTTCCACTTTCTTTTACTTTTGCATTAGTTTTTTTGCACGTTATAAACTCATTAACTTAAAAATCTTATAATTACTACATTGTAAGCAACTATGGTTGATAATCAATTTACCAATTATGAAATTAAGGACTGTTTAATTACATGTGATGTATACAATTATTCTGAAAATTTGGACGAACTTTTATCGAACACCCTGTATATTACAATCTTCCAACTGATATTTCGTTTCTATTAGGTTTATTTATAAGTTTCTATTAAGTTTATTAAGTTTTTATTGAGAAAGCCGACTAAAACATAAAACACACTGATTGTTATTATTTTGTTTCAAGATTGTTGCGTGAATAAAAATGAAATTTTCAGTATTTGTTGTAGGGGACATAAGTAAGTTATATACCAATTTTTATAGAAATCTGAACATCCATGCAGTTACAACACCCATGTCCAGTTACTCCCATTAGGTCGTTCCACTGTGGGGCGTATGCTTCAACCCACTTGCTAAAGTAGTCCATCACCACGACGATGTACTTATTTCCACTATTCGTTTGTGGGAATGGGCCGGCTACATCTATGGCAATTCTTTCGAAAGGACTTCCCACGTTGTACTGTTTCATAGGAGCCTTGCCTCGTCTGTGGGGGCCGTTACTGGCTGCGCAGACTCCGCACTTCCTGCACCAGTCCTTTACGTCTTCCTTGCAGTTCACCCAGTAGAATCGCTCGCGCACAATTTCCATAGTCTTCTTGATTCCCAGATGCCCTCCCGAAGTTCCATCGTGAAGTTCCCTCAGAACTTCCGGCACCCTATTCTTGGGGATCAGTAACTGTGTCTTCTGTTCAGTGCCTTCCTGGTTCTCGATGGTTCGTTTCAGAAGACCATGATCCAGCACTATGGAGTCCCACTGCGCCCAGTACGATTTCACGGATGGTGCACACGGTGCTATCTCTTCCCAAGTAGGCCTTGCTTCCCTACTTTTCCATTCCAGCACCAATTTCAAATCCTGATCGTTCTCCTGGTCTCGTCGCAATTCTTCACCTTGCCATTTGTCGTCTACAACGGCCGTCCTCGCAGTCGTGGCTACTTTCTCCTCCAGACGACTACAGTGCTTACAGTCCTCAGCACAAGGTCTTCTCGACAAAGCATCAGCATTTCTATGACTAATTCCTGGCCAATGCTGAATTTCAAAATCGTATTCCTGAAGTCGTTCGATCCATCGTGCGACTTGTCCTTCAGGATTCTTGAATCGGAGGAGCCATTTTAAAGCGGCATGGTCCGTCCTCAGGAGGAAATGTCTGCCATACAAGTACTTGTAGAAATGTTCTACGCTCTTGACCACTGCTAGCAATTCCCTTCTAGTGACGCAATAATTTCGTTCCGGCTTTGACAGGACTTTACTGAAATAGCCGATCACCTTCTCTTGCCCATCTTGTATCTGGGAGAGTACGTCACCAATACCAACGTTACTAGCGTCGGTGTCCACAACGAACTTGCCTTCTGGGAGAGGGTAACTCAGAATAGGAGCACTTATCAAGTACTGTTTTAGTTGTTCAAAACTAATTTGGCAATGTTGGTCCCATTCGAACGGACGACCTTCTTCGGTGAGTTTTGTCAACGGCTTAGCGATGTCCGCAAATCCGGGAACATAGCGACGATAGTAAGTGCATAGGCCTAAGAAACTCCTTATCTGGTGTTTATTCTTGGGAGTTGGCCAGTCCTTCACGACCTTAATCTTTACTGGGTCCACGGCGATTCCATTACCATTAACAATATGGCCTAGATCATTCACTTCCTTCTGGAACAGGTGGCACTTCTTGAGACTAAGCTTTAGTCCAGCTCCGCGAAGCCGCTGGAACACTCCTTCCAGGTTCTTCAGATGGTCGCCGAAAGTTTTCCCCACCACAATTATATCGTCCAGGTATACCTTGCACGTTGTCCAGGACAGACCATTCAGAACCGTCTCCATCAGCCTCTCGAATGTCGCTGGGGCATTACATAACCCGAACGGCATCACCGTGAATTGCCATAGACCCATACCAAGGGAAAACGCCGTCTTTTCTCGATCTTCGGGCGCTAGCTCCACTTGCCAATAACCACTCTTTAGATCCAAGGTCGAGAAGATCTTTGAACCAGCCAGGGTGTTCAGGGTGTCATCAATCCGTGGCAGAGGGTAGCTATCCTTTTTGGTGACATTGTTGAGCAATCGATAGTCTACGCAGAACCGTGTGGATCCATCCTTTTTCTTCACAAGCACTACCGGTGACGCCCATGGGCTGCTCGATGGCTCAATTACATTGTCTTTTTCCATCTCACGAATAATGCGTTCTGCTTCCTCACGCTTCGCTAATGGTAACCTCCTTGGAGCTTGACGGATGGGCCTTTCTTCCCCGGTCTCTATCTTGTGTTTGACGATGTCGGTTCTTCCCTTAGGTCCATTTTCTACCTCGAACACATCTTGATGCTGACAGATCAGGTTCTCCGCTTTTGTCTTTTGTTCTGGAGTCAGTTTCTGGGCCGTCGACATGACCATTTGCAACAACTTCTTCGGGACCTTCGTCTCTTGTACGTTTGCTTCTATTTGGCGGGAGATGGAGGACACCATGGCACAGCTTCCCAAGACCGTACCTTTCTTGATGTTGACGGGGAAACAGTTCACATTCATTAGGCGGACTGGTATCTCCTTCCTCGCTGTCAACAGCATTTTTCCAACGAGAACTCCTTTTCCAATCTTCTGATCGTCGGTATTAGGTTCGACCATAATGACTTGCCCATCTTGAAAAGCGCCATTCAGGTTCGCGTCAACTATAACCTCTGTTCTGTTGGGCAATACGACATCTTCTGCGAGAACAACTCGAGCGGCCACATCCTCTCGTTGATGTAGAACCAACTCCTCGTTGTTAACCGCCATTACGCCACGCTTCAGATCCAATTGGAACCCATGGGCACACATGATGTCCATGCCCAGAATCGCCTCATCCTCTATTTCTGCTATCAGCGCACTGTGTTTGATGGGAGTCGCTCCAATGGTAATGGTCACCTCTACTTCACCATGGACAGTCGCTGATGTTCCGGTTGCTGTCCTCAGTCTCCATTTAGTCGGCTCGGTGCGTCTCACAGTGGTCTCACATAGTAAATTAGGAGAACTTTATTATTGAATCAACAACGAAAGATCAGTCTTTTTAAAGATTGATCCAAGAAGGCATAATTACGTATAACTGTAATTTATTATTATAAAATGAAGAATATATTAAGAAATTATAGCTAAAAAAATATGCTATCTGCAAAAAATTATTAATTTAAGTAGTTAGATAATTTTGATGTTGTACTATCTTAGTAAAAATAAAATTAAAAAAAATGTAAATAGAAGTCACAGTTAATTTTTATACTTATTTATTGATGAGCTTTCTCTAACCGTGAATAATTACCAGCAAGAAACCGCGATGAGATTCGATTATATTTTTTTTCCATTTTTCTTCTACAGTTTTAATAAAATATTCATTTTTTCTATTTAAATGTTGTAAATCCGTCATTTTGTCTTTACTAAACCCAAAAACTTTTAATTGTTCACATTTTTACACGAGTTAAATGTTTATGAGTTAACCACTTTTGGAATAAATTCTTGTATTTCGTTTTATCTATGACAAACAATAATTCAAAAAAGTCAGAAAAGGGGCAAGTTCGGGCACGTATTTTGATTAGAAAACAAAAGATTGCATTTTTAAGAGTAGCAAAATACATAATTAGTGATTGCAAACTCTTGCAAAAAAAGATGTGGCTTTTAGAATATGAGACAATTCAAGACAAATCAAATATGCTTAATAATATTAATTTTTTTCGTTGATGCAGCTAAATTAATACACTGTAAACATCTATAAACCTTCGATGATGTTCGACATTGCAAAAACAAAAATATTTATTGATAAACAATACTGAATAATATTGTGAAATGACGTAGAATCAAATGAGACAATGACAGTCACTGAGAATGTCAACACTATTCTTTCAGTTTCTTCAACACGAAACAAATACCTAGATACATTTTCAGTCAAATAAAGGGTCGTTCCGACTTAATAAGAGTCTGCTTAAACTAAATGTGTTATTTTTTGATATCAATATAATACATGATTTTTTGAATAAAGTTCCCTTAATTATTTGTTTGAGCCCACTGTGCGTCTTGATGACTTGATAACGTCGGGCCTCAAGATAGTCTTCGTCGCACCCGTATCCAATAACATGGTGTGAGGGATGTCATCAATGGTGTCATCCACGAAGACACTGCTGGTTAATCGCCGCAGGGCTTTTACTTTCGTGGCTCTTGTCTTTGGGGGCCTTTGAACAGGGGTCGACGTTTGCCCCTCTGCACCGACCCGGCTTAGTTTCCCTGTGGCTTCCTTCGTGAAGGCTCCTGCCTGGCCTTGGGACACCGCCTGCGAACATGTCCCTCTTCATGACAATTCCAGCACACCAGAGGATTCTTCTGCCTCAAGGCTTGTTCCACAATGCGGCGAACATCCTCCGTGGTGGTATAATCCTTGGGCCGCTCCTCTGCAGCAGATCGCACCTGGATGCTGACGGGTTCTTCTTCTTGGGAGTCCATGGCAGCTCGTACCTTGACGTGTCCTCTTGAAACTCGCTTCGTCGCCTCGTATTCCAAGGCGTAGGCCAATGCGTTCTTGGATGTTTTAGGGTGGGACATTCTCAATGCCTGCTGATTGTCCGGATCACGGATTCCACCCACGAAGATCTGCAGCGTCAAACATTGCAGGAAATCATCAGGAGCTGCAGGATATGCCAACCGGGCTAGGCGCGCTACATCAGCCTCGAATTCCTGAAGACTTTCTCCGGATTTCTGGTAATGGTTTCTCAGCTGCGCGTGGTACACGTCGGTCAGATGCGCCTGGCCGTAACGCATCTCCAGCCGGTTCACCAGCTTGTTGAAGTTTTCTTGTTCCTCTAGCGGCATCACTTGTAGCACATCGATAGCGTCCCCCCTCAAGGCCACAATTAACGAAGTGGCCTTTTCCCTGGCCGTCCATCCATTCGCTTTTGCTGCAGCTTCAAACTGTTTGAAGTAGTTAGGCCAAGAAGACTTCCCATCGAACGTCGGTGGTTTTATTTTCAATTTAGAAATTCCCGCTGGTCCTACCACAGTTTGGGCCTCATTATTTTCTGGTATTTCTGCTGGTGACGGATCCCCGAACATTCGCAACCCTTCCATGATTTGCTCGAGATTCTTAATTTTGTTATCCTGCTGGAATAGTATTTCTTCAACATTTTCTTGCAGATTCCTTGTCTCTTCTGATATTTTTACAACTAGCTTATCTTCGAGCCCCTTTGATTGCTCTAGAAATTCATCCTTCAAATTATCAGACTGTTCTTGTAATTTAGTTTCCAGATTTCTCGACTGTTGTATCAATTTATTTTCTAAAATTTTCACATTTTCTTCCGTGTTTCTAGAGTATTCCATTAATTTATCCAGATCGTCTTTCAAATTTCCGGATTGTTCCAACAATTTATTTTGCAATTCCTCTTTGAAACTTCTGGATTGTTCCTTTAATTTAGCTTCTAAATTTCCAGATTGTTCCATTAATTTAGTTTCCAAATTTCCAGATTGTTCTCGAAATTTCTCGTCTAATATTTTAGTTAAATCTGCAGGTCCGCTCGACATTTCAAAAAGAAAGTTTTCCGGGTCCTCGCCTACTTCTAGTAGCGCTTGGTGGAGTCTTTGTTGCAAAATCGATTTCTTTCCGGAAATTTCCAATTCGCGCTCTTCTAATTCGGTTTTTAAGTCGTTCACTTTTAAGTCTTTTAACGGCACTTTCTTTGAAGCCATTGTTTCTTTTTCGACACTGCACTTTGTTTAATAATTTGTTTAAATTCAATTTAATTTTAATTGTTTATTTATTTTTACGAACCGAACACCTGGCACCAATGTAACGTTTTTAAAGGTTCATTAATTTTTATTTTAAAACAAAACACGAAATAGTTAATAACTAATTTATTTACAAGCAAACTAATTTAACACTAACATTTAACAATAATTTATTTACAACCTTAAATCTAATTTATTTATTACAGCCGAGCGAAAGTTTATTACGCGGACTTTTGTGTCGAACTCTAACGCTGCATTCTAATCGAACTAACTCCCCCCCCCCCCCCCGGCCGCGTACATTTTATAAACCGGCTCTTTCTTCGGGGATCGCCTGGAATGCTCCGAACTCTCTATTCTAGTTTATTCTGCCGGTAGAATTCTCTGGCCCAAGGCGCGTCGACTAGACAGCGTTGATGCGAGAGACAGACGGACGCTGGCTGCTGTCGGCATCATTACAATATATTAAAAGTAAAATGAAAAGTGATAGTTTCAAAATATTAAAAATTAAATAATCAATAATCATATCTAATATTTCTAAGATTACAAAAATTAGTAAGCCTGTTATAAATAACCATTTAATTTTTTTATTTTCCATGTACAATTGATTAATTTTTAAATCTGCACCATTCAATAATTCATTTGTCATCATTTATTGGTGATTGAAAGAGTATTTGACAAACGTCTTGTTTTTGTTCAATTTGATTTAAGATTAAATTACTCGAAGGACCAAGCAAAATATGCTCCTTTTTAGTTGAAGAAAATTTTTTATTATTTTTACATAGTTACAAGAAACATAATAATCCTATACATGGCACATCTGAATTTATTTACATTACTTCATTAACATACACCGCCCTTTGAAGAGTCTTGGGCTTCAACATAACTGCTTGCACTTTCATCGATGGCCAGTAACATTTTATTTTTCAGTTGGAAGTACGCATATTTTGTTTACAGAACGCTTTGAGGTGAAATTTTGAAACTTTATAGTAACTACACGCACTACGCCGTCGCAGCCAGGATGTAGCTGTAGAATGCGTCCCATTCGCCATTGTTGTGGATTAGTGTCGCTGTCCTTTACAATTACTAGAGCACCTTCCTTTACTAAATTAGTACAATTTTTTTGCCATTTCGTACGTCGTTGCAGTTCAGATATGTACTCTGTTTGCCAGCGTTTCCAAAAATGCTGCACCATTTTCTGTAGGTGCTGATACTTGCTAAGTCTAGCATCCTTGATTTCAGTAAAATCATGATCTGCTAAAGCTGTTAAAGGCTTTCCTATTAGAAAATGTGATGGAGTTAATGGTTCTAAGTCTGAAGGATCGTCTGACAAAGGTGATAGAGGTCTCGAATTTAGAATAGCTTCTATTTGACTTAACGTGGTATAGAATTGCTCAAATGTTAATTTTGCATCACCTATTATTCTCTTTAAATGAAATTTTGCAGCTTTCACCCCAGCTTCCCAAAGTCCTCCTAAATGTGGAGAATATGGCGGAATAAAAAGCCATTTAATGCCTTCATTTGCAGCAGAATCAATTATCATGTTTTTATTAGATTGGAAGAAGGTACGAATTTCTGCTTGTGCTCCAACAAAATTGGAACCATTATAATAATAATAATAATAATAATAATAATTTTATTGGCAAAAGTTAATTACATGGACACATATAAATTTATTACTTATAAATAAATGTCATTCTTTTTTGCCAAAAGGAGTACAATCAGATTAACTCATTGAGTCGTCTGTTCCTCCTTGTATCCCTTCAAAAAGAAAGAAAAAAGAAAAACAAAATCATAAACAAAAGAACAAAAAAAAATTAACTTAAGGTTTTAATAAATGATTAACTAGTGTGCACCAGCATAAAAACTAATACCGATTAAATATGCATGTAACTACATAAATGTAACATGACCAGATTATCTTAAGATGCTGATCTCATAAATTGACAATATGGTTATAATTAATTATTCGCCAAGCAGAAACTTCCTATACTGAATTTTGAATGATCTTAATGTGATCGATGTCCAATCAAATAATATAGCGTTCAAGCAGTTGCCGACATTATATGAGAATGATCTTTTAAAAACCTCAGCATTGTGTTTAGGAACATCTATTAGATTTTTGCGTCTGATATTAATGTTGTGGACATCGGTTCTAAATCTTATCCTTGAGCTTAAATATGGTGGTGTATTGGATCTTACAGTTTTATAATAAAAGCATGCCGAATGCAAAGATCTTTTCTGCGACATAGTCAACCAGTTGGCCCATTTTAACGTGTGAGATATTCTCTGAAATTTTCTTATCCCATAAGTAAACCGCAAACACGAGTTCTGTAAACGTTGGATTCTGTTAACATCTATGTTTCTTAAGCATGAGTGATATACTGTATCACAATAATTAGAAAATGACAAGACCAATGAGTCACATAATAAGAGTTTAACTTTGTGATTCAATATATGTCTGCTAGAAAAAAGTCTTCTTAAGGTTCCATAGGCTTTTTGAAGAATAAGAGACACGTGATCTGTGAATCTGAGCTCACTATCCAACATTACTCCGAGAACTTTAATTGTTTTTACCACAGGCAACAAGATACTTCCTATTTTTATATTAAGATCTTGATTAAGAATCTGAATTTATTAAATGTGGTTTGCCACGTCTAGAAATAAATCTTTTTAAGCAAGCAATAAAACATTCAGAAGTTAAGTCGCTAACTAACTCAAGATGTATGGCTTTAGTTGCAAAACAAATAAAGAGTGCTATGTAGCATTTGATTAATTTAGGATTCCGCATTATGCGGTCCTTTAAAAGAAACGGTCCAGCATAATCCACTCCAGTTTCATGAAATGGAGATATGAAATTTACTCGCCCTGCTGGCAAGTTACCCATTATGGGAATATTATGTAAAGATTTATTTTTTAAACATATGATACACTTATGTACTATTTTCTTAGCTAAGTTTTTACCTGCGATAGGCCAATATGTATCTCTAATTAAAGCTATTAAAGTTTGAGGCCCACAATGAAATGCCTTTATGTGTTCTTGTTTCATTATGAGAAGTGTTAATTGGTGTTTGGAATCTAAAATAATTGGATGTTTTTTATTAAATGAATAATTGGAGTGTTGTAGTCTTCCTCCTACCCTTAAAATTCCATCTGTATCTAAAAAAGGATGAAGAGAAAAAATTTTACTTTTACAATGAATGGGATTATCTTTTTGCAATTCCTTTATTTCTAAAGGAAAAGATTGGTTTTGAGCAATCTTAATTAATTGATTTAATGAATTCTGTAATTCAACAACACTTAAAGTTGAAAAATTTCTATTATCAAGAGTACTTGTAGCATTATGTTTAAACCTGAAACAATAGGCAATAATTCTTTTAAGTTTATTAAACGATGAAAACCGATCAAATATGTCAGAAAATCTAGAATCATCATTAGTAATATTGACATTAATTAATATGTTTGTGTTAGTATAACCCTTTCTGGTTTCGATTAAATTTTCATTTCTGAAAGATAAAATTGGTTGTTGTGGCCAATGAGATCTTTCTTGTGATAACCATGAAGGTCCATGCCACCATAAATTAGAATTAACTAATATATCTGGATAAGTTCCGCGTGAAAGAATATCCGCTGGATTATTTTCAGATTTAATATGATGCCAGTCGGACTGCTTAGACATATTTTGAATTTCTGTTACCCTGTTTGCAACAAAGGTGTTTCGCAAATAAGACGGAGATTTAATCCATTGTAACGTAATAGTGGAATCACACCAAAAGAAATGTTCGTGGATTTTTATGGAAAGGCTGTTGCAAACTTTTTTAGCAAGCTGAGCAGCAATATGAGCGGCGCATAGTTCGAGTCTCGGAATTGATATTTTATGAAGAGGTGCAACTCGTGATTTAGCACAAGCTAAATGACAGGAAATGTCTCCCTTAATATTTTTTGATCTCAAATATAAAGCCGTACCATAAGCTTTCTCACTGGCATCACAAAATGTATGAATTTCCACTGTAGTGGCTTGAGGTAAAATGATATGTCTGTTTATTTTTAATTGATTTAAAAAGAAAAATTGATTCTTAAGCTCATTCCAACGAGAATGAAGAAGCTGAGGTATATCTTCATCCCAACTTAATTTTAAATGCCACAATTCTTGTATTATTAATTTGGCTATAACTACAATAGGGCCTAGGATACCTAACGGATCAAATATTTGAGCAAGTTCAGATAAAATAGTACGTTTTGTTACTCTACTTACACTTGTAGTATGTGATATTGGAAATTGAAAGATGTCTGAGGAAGCATTCCAAACAACTCCAAGTGTTTTAGTATTATCATATTCTCCCAACTGTAAAATGTTAAAGTCAATATTCTTGTTTTCTATTTGTGATAAAACCTTGGGAGAATTTGATAAATATTTTCTCAATTCAAATCCCGCACTATTTAAAATAATTTCTAATTCTTTTTGGATATTGATAACTTCTTGAATAGATTCTCCTCCTGTTAATAAGTCATCTACATAGAAACAGTTTTTAATAATGTCACTGGTTTTAGGATATTGTGTTTTATATTCTTCAGCTAACTGCATGAGGCATTTTGTAGCTAAATATGGTGCAGAACTTGTACCATAAGTAACTGTATTTAATTGATATGTTTCAATAACCTCATTAGGAGAATTTCGCCATAAAATTAGTTGAAATGGCCTGTCTTTGGGATTAACTATTATTTGACGATACATTTGCTTTATATCCCCTGTTAATACAATAGAATATTGCCTAAAATTTAAAAGAATTGAAAAGAGATTTCTCTGTACAGTGGGTCCTATCATTAAAATATCATTCAAAGATTTACCACTTTGACTTTTTGCGGATGCGTCAAAAACGACTCTTACTTTAGTAGTTAAACTAGTAGTTTTAATAACTGGATGATGAGGCAAATAAAAGTTACCTATTTTATCAATGTTACTTTCATTTACCCTTGACATATGTCCTAAATTTTTATAATCAAACATAAATTTTTGGTATTCTGTTCGTAATTCTACATTGTTATTAAGTTTATGTTCTAAATTAATAAATCTTTTAAGAGCCATTGCTTTAGTATTTCCTAGTTCGGAAGAATCTAATTTAAATGGTAGTGAAACTACAAATCTACCATTGGCATCCCGTTTAGTGTTTAAGGCAAAATGATTTTCACATTCTTGTTCCTCTGAATTATATTTCAATTCGGAAATCAATGGTTCGTCAAGTTGCCAAAATTTTGTAACATTTTCATTTAAATTTGTCTGTGAGATGTGAAAATTTAATAACTGATTCTGATTGGAAGGCTTAACACTTTTAGGAAATGAAATTATTCCAGAGATTAACCAACCTAATTTGCTTTTTTGAAGTGAAATTTTTGTATTTGAATGTGTTAATTGGAACTGTCCTACCATTAACAAGTCATAAAATGCACGGCACCAATTAAAATATCTATTGGTTTGCTTACATTAAATTCTGGATCTGCTAATCTAATTTCTTCTGGTAATGTTAATATTTCTGAAGAAAATGTCATTAAAGGTATATTTTCAGTTAATTTAGGAACAACTAAACATGGTAATGTTGTACTAAAATTGCTATTTTGTGAATTAATAGTGATATTTGTACGTGTTTTACAAAGCGATGAAGCCCCGTTAATACCTGAAATGTTGACATTCGTACATTGTGTCTTAAGTTTTAATAATTTACAAAATTCTTCTGTTGTAAAATTTGTTTGTAAGCCTGAATCCAATAGACATCATGCTGTTACCCATTCATCTGAAGAGTTTTTCACTTGAACTAAGGCTGTAGATAATAAAATTTGATGATGTTTACGTGAAGTACATTGATTAACAACAGTATTTGTGGGAACTTCGGTTACATTGACATGAGAGTTTTGATTGACATTGCTACTTGCAGGTTCTGTTTTATTGACAGATACTTTTTCTAAGTGAAGTAAAGTGTTATGACGTTGGTGACAAATTTTACAACGATGTATGGATTTACACTCGACACTCTTATGCCCGTATTTTAAGCAGTTTTTGCATATTTTAGATTTCTTGGCAAACTCAAATCTAATATTTGAATCAACTGCAAGAAACTTTTGACATGCGTACATATAATGTTCATTAGAATTGCAATATCTACATTTTGCATTAGAAATATTGACATGTGTTTGAGTTTTTCGGACGCAATTGTATTTGTTCACAAGTGTATTTTCTGATGTTGAAGAAATGTGTGTGTATGTTTTATTTAATTGAAGATTTTCTAATAGAGTGCACTGTTCCGTTAAAAAATTATTAAATTCCTCAATTGTAGGTATTTCGTTTGATTTTAAATATTTACTAAAGGCCCGTTTAGTCGAATTATCAAATTTGCCGTACATAATATGAATTAATATTGCATCCCAAAACTCCACAGATATTTTTAATCGTTTTAATGCTCTTAAATTTTTGTTTAAATTATCTTGCATGCTTCTTAATTCTATAAATGATTCTTTTCTTATTACGGGTATATCTAATATCCCTTGAATGTGACTGTAAATAAGAGAAGCCGTATTTTGAAAGCGTGTTTGAAGTAGTTCCCATGCTACTATATAATTTTCTTAAATCATGTTTAAATTTTCAATGACTGAAAGCGCTTTACCTTTGAGTGAACATTTGAGATATTGTATTTTTTCAAATTCAGATAGTTCTAAATTGTTATGTACCATTGCCGTAAATGAGTCTTTAAATTCCAGCCAATTACTATATTCTCCATCAAAAGTCTGTAATTTTAAT
Organism: Dorcus hopei; assembly: GCA_033060865.1. NCBI lineage: Eukaryota > Metazoa > Arthropoda > Insecta > Coleoptera > Lucanidae > Dorcus > Dorcus hopei. Next base: position 573,420 of record JAUPFK010000011.1, on the reverse strand, counting down.
ACAGGTAATATATCCTTTTTGACAGTAACAATTTGATTTGAAGAACTGGGCGGAGTTTTTATTCTCGGCTGTAAAGTTTCAAGTAAAGCTTTGGATTTAGCCAAGTTTTGAAAATAAGAATCCGTAAAATAAGTAATTTGTTCATCAGGTAATGGACGCTGATAGCAAATAAGCATTGAAACATGCTCATTAAAAACTGACAATAATGGTTCAATTTGAGCAATTCTGATTTCTAATTTGTATTTGTCAAGTTGACCTAACTCTTTGTCATGTAAATTAGCTAAATAATCTGAAAAAGAATCTATTTGTGAAATAATAGCTTTAACTTTTGATAGAACGATGTCAGCATTTGACAATTTGTTTGGCATTTTATCTGCTAGGAAAGCCTTTAATATTACAGACTGACTTTAAAGAATCAAGTAATACTGAAACCTTGCAGTGTAATAGTCTGGCGATTCCACACAACTGAAGAATTCTTCAATGAGAAGTTTTCTTTTTCCAAATGATTTGTGAAACAATCTTGATTCAAGATGATCTTGTCGCTCACCGGTGTTGCCTCAACAGTAAACGAAAATTCGCAGCAGTAGCAGAAGTCCGCTTCTGATTTATCCACAGCAGTGGCAGAAACTCGGTCTCTTGATGACTTGCTGATTCTTGATTTCTCTTATTTGGAATGTCACGGACTTTACCAAATAATCCGGCTCGAAGTGGCCAAAATGTTTTTGTTCAATTTGATTTAAGATTAAATTACTCGAAGGACCAAGCAAAATATGCTCCTTTTTAGTTGAAGAAAATTTTTTATTATTTTTACATAGTTACAAGAAACATAATAATCCTATACATGGCACATCTGAATTTATTTACATTACTTCATTAACAGTCTTTTTGCTCTTTGTCTATCAACATATCTAATGATTGGTTGTTTATTCAATAAATTATTAATTTTATCTTCATCATAATGATTGACATCTTTTAATTCTTTTTCTAGCACATTAATTTTATTATCTTTATATTCAATTTCTTCATCTATTTTTTCAATTGTGTCAACTGCTGCAATTCCTAATTCTTTTAAAATTCTGTTTTCAGTATATAATTGTTCTGATGCTTTTGATTTTGAACCAACAGATAATTTATTAAATTCAATGCAATCAGCTTTGATTTTATTTTGTATAATTCTTAATTGGTTTTTATCTGTAATATCAATCAATGACATTATTTACTAGATAAAGATTTTACAGACTTATTAAAATTTTCTTAAAAATTTTTATCATCTGATTAATGTTACAAGAGCAATTAATGTTACAAGAACATAGTACAGAACAAGAGGAGACGGGAAAAGAGATAGGTGATAAAAGCAACGTAAAATTCGAGCCAAATGGAACTGGTGTTTTAGTCAACAATGATGATCCTAAAACAGTAAATAGAAAGGAGGTAACCGGAACAATAACTGCTAAGGGGAAAAGTGATGTAAAATTGTTGCACCATAACATCCAATGTCTGCATACTTCCATAAATGAACTTGATCTACTGATAGAGCAACTGGACGTAAAAATTCTTTGTATTAGTGAACACTGGCAATCAGCGGAGCAGCTCTCTTTACTAAAAATCCAGAATTTCAATCTCATTTCGTCTTATTGTAGGGAGGAAAATAGACATGGTGGTACTGCAATATACTCCTATCAACAAATCAAAGGTAAGAAGAATGCTCAAGTGAATAATTTATCGTTACCGTACGAGATAGAAATCTGCGGAGCTGATCTGGACATTCAAGGTAAAATTACTATAGTAACCATATATCGACCACCTAGTGGTAACTTTGAAGTTTTTTTGGATACAATGGAAAGACTATTAAATATGCTCACCAATAACTGTAGAAGGTTTGTTATTGCTGGTGATTTAAACGTAAATACGTCAATCGACTCCAAAAATTCATGTGATCTTAAGACTTTACTGAAAACATATAACTTAGAATTAAGCATAAACATCTATACGCGAGTAACATCTACTAGTCAAACATGCTTAATAATCTTGTAACCAACATTATAAACTACGAGACATCGGTAATTAGCACACACATATCTGATCACTTTGCGCAGTTGATGCAGATTAAAAACTTACAAACCCCCGAGAAATCTACGAAAATGATTAAAACACGAGAATATAATGTCGTTAATATTGGAAACTTTATTGCTGCGTTAAGTAATGAATCTTGGGATAATATTGACAACTATGATGATGTAAATCAAATGTGGCAGACCTTCAGTAATACCTTATGCTACTACTTTAACACACACATACCTTTGATACAAAAGAAAATAAAAACCAAAACTAAAGGAAAAAATATTCTTTCGCCAGATATTATACAATGCAGGAAGAAACTAGATATTTTTGAAGTGTTAAAACATTACTTCCCTGAATCCGCGCCCATTTATAAGGAACTGAAAAAGGAATATAATTCGTTACTAAAGGAAAGCCGAACTCGCCAATATGAAACTCTGTTAGAACAATCCGACAACAAAGCTAAGACTACATGGACTCTTGTATCCAAATGTATTGGTAATACAAAAGAGAAAACTATTTGCGTGGAACATACCGCAAATAACTTCAATGATTTTTTTATTTCCTGTCCGCAAAACCTTATATCTAATTTACCAGAAACGAATGCCCATGAGGATAAAATATACTTTTATCCAACGACAGAAAAAGAAATTATAGAAATATCCAAGAAATTAAAAAACAAAAAAAGCTCCGGATACGACCAATTTCCAACAACACTGCTAAAGCAATCAATAGATTTCCTGTCTAAGCCCCTATGTAAAATAATTAATGCATCTATGCTAACTGGTATTTTTCCTGATAAATTAAAAATTGCAGTGGTGCGACCAGTTTTTAAAAAGGACGATATGGACAATATAGCCAACTACAGACCCATAAGCGTGTTATCTTCCTTTTCGAAAATTTTTGAGCACACTATTCACTCAAGGATTACCAGTTTCTTCACTTCCTGTAATTTATGGAATACAGCCCAGCATGGTTTTACCAAAAATAAAAGTACCGAAACATCACTATTTGAATTTACGAACGAGGTCTTAAGCTGTTGGGAAAATAATGAAATCGCGTGCGCACTTTCTTTGGATTTAACCAAGGCCTTCGATACTATTGATCACAACATCTTACTTCATAAGCTCGAAAAATATGGCATAAGAGGAAATGCGTTAGAGTGGTTGAAATCATACCTTACAAATCGTGTCCAGAAAGTAATCTTTATGAATAACGGGGTGGAAGACGAATCAGAAGCCAAATCCATTAAGACAGGCGTTCCACAGGGCAGTATATTAGGCCCTCTTCTCTTCAATGTTTACATAAACGATTTAATAACTTTGCAAGCAAACGGTTGTACTATCTTCAATTACGCTGACGATACAAATGTTCTAATAAAGGGGAATAACTTCATGGACATAATAGAATATGGATCGAATATCATGCGACAGTTGGGACAATGGTACCAATCAAATAGACTTTTTTTAAATAGTGATAAAACGTCCAGCATTTTGTTTAAAACTCAGTGCCTCGTTGATACACCGGAGAACATATCACTAAATGGTCACAAAATAAAACTTTCAGATAGTGTTAAATACCTAGGGGTACACGTCCAAGAAAATTTGACATGGTCAAATCATATAAATGCTTTGTGTAACAAATTCGCTTCAGTGTGCTTTGCTTTGAGAACACTAAGACAGCATACCGGAGTATCAGTGCTTCGAACAGTGTACTACGCTAACTTTTATTCTCTGTGCCAATATGGGATTATCTTCTGGGGTCGCAGTTCTCAGGTCGACAAGGTTTTTGTTCTTCAAAAGAGAGTGCTTCGAATAATGTTTAACATACCAATGAGAGGCTCCTGCCGTGGAGAGTTTCGTTCGAATATCTTACTAACTATTTACGGACTCTACATATATAGATGTCTTATATTTCTGAAGAAACATAACCATTATTTTAAAAAGTATGAAAATCGGGAAATTAATTGTTATTCTACCCGCCAGAAAGACCTCTATTTGTATCCAATCCATAGACTTACAAAATCCGAACAGGGACCTTTGTATATGTGCAAAAAGATTTTTAACAGTGTACCTAAAAACATAAGAGAAATTGTATGTATCAATCAATTTAAGATCGCTGTTTTCGAATTTTTAATTTATTTAGAACCGTATAATTTAGACGAGTATCTTCGGAGATAATTTTTGTAGATAATTTTTTGTATGATGACTTTGTTTCCTTTCTCTCTTTCTGTTATTGTTTCTGTTATTATTTCTGTTAGATTCATAACGACTTTCAAATACCTGTACTGTTACAGCGTTTTTGAAATAAAGTTTGATTTGATTTGATTTGATTTGATGTGCTTTGATCATCTTTTAATCTCTTTGTATTCTTTTGCGTTTTTTTGCGGACAAATGCGGACGAGTGCGACCCATCTCTATTTGAATTTATATGGGAATGAGAACTTGTGGATGTATTAGTATTTTGATTTAGTTGTGATGATTTAATTTTTGGATCTTGTTTAATTAATATTAGTGCAGAATCTAAAGTTTTTTTGTCATATTTTTTTCTCTTTCACAAATTTTCTTTTTGAAATATTTTCTTTAGACAATCTATTTAAATATTCAGTTGCTAAATTTATTTCATAATAATTTTTGGCATCATTTATTGCAGTCCATTGATCTTTTGTATTTATTATATTTTTCAATGACTTTGCTATTGATTTATTTATTGATATATTTGAAGTACTCGATTTTGGTAAATGTGTATAATACTTAACACTAACATTACTCATATTTATTATAATATATTTTTATACATTTAATTCGAAGTCGCAATTTATCGCTCCGTCTTCAACGCTTTGCTTCTCAGTCGCAGACATTTAATTATTAGTAAATACTAATTAATACTAATTATGACTAATAGTGGTCGACCAAAGAAAAAGTTATTTAATAGTAACAATAATATAAATTTTGGATTGAGATCATTAATTGAAAGAAAAATGGGTAGTGAATTATTATCACAAACAAAAAGAATATCCATCTGGATCTGGTAAATCAACAATTGCTCAAGAAATAATATTTGGTATGGAAAGAAAATCTATTTCAGAAATAAATTATTTTTTACCTAATGGAATGAATTGGAAAAAGATATTCAAGTAATTAAAGAATTATGTAGAGAAACTTTTATTTATTTTAGTATACAGGTTGTTAATAAAAAAACTGTACACCGTTTGGCAGGTGATAGTAGAGGTCAAAACAAGAAAAAAATTCTAATAAACCCATATCCAATTCTCAATACAGGGTGTCCACGCCATGTGTTCACTCTTCTAGAATTTTTATTTTTTACATAAAATTCGGGAGCGATAAATTAAATAAAAAGCTGTATTTTCCGACATACCACCCGCCCCCGCAGGACTTCCGGTTTCGCCGGAAGTGATATCAACTTTCTTATTTTAAATAGAATGCCCTGTATATTTTTACATATTCGGAAACTACAGATCATTGTGAGTCCGAATATGTATCACCTGGGAATTTTGGTTTCCTTGACAACTAAAATTTTTTTTTGTTTTTTGGTATGCAAAACTATGTATCGTGTATTTTCGTTCTACCAAATAATGCGACCAAGTAATTCGAGAAAGTAACTTCTTTGGTTGGATTTTGGTGCACTTTTTGCATTTTTTAGCGTAGTTTATTAAAACATTTTTTTTATTATTATTTATTATTATTTTTTTAATTCTTTTTCAACTCTTGCAATGAAATTTGGGATCACATGTTGCAGCTTAACTGAAAAAAATGGCTTTTCAGTTATACAATTCGCCGGTATACAAGTGTTAATATAAAAACTTTACACACTTTAGCACGTGATAGCAGAGAACAAAACAAAAAAAAATTGTAATAAACCCAGGTTCAATATTCTATGGTATTTGAAGTATGGTTTAATTAAAAAAGAATCAAACAATCAATAACGAATTTAACACACTAAAATTATCACAGAAGATGTTCGAACTGTCGTCCTTGCTAGCTGTTGTAAGCAAAGTTGCAGTCGCCGTCGAAGAGACTCGCGCACTTGATTGAAAGCAACTTGATTTTTTAGTTGCTGACAAGCGTTTACAACTCTCTGCCAAAGTTCATCTTCTGTATTAATTTCTCTGGCATAAACAATGACTTTTAAATAAGTTCCGTGAAAAAAATAATTTACGACCTAATGAAAATTTCACATGGTGTAAAAATGTTAATAAACCAAAGTGCAACCAAAGAAGTTGCTTTCTCGAATTACTTGGTCGCATTAGAACGAAAATACACCATACATAGCTTTACATACTGAAAAACAAAAAAAAAAATTCTCGTTGTCATGGAAACCAAAATTATCAAGTGGTACATATTCGGACTCACAGTGATCTGTAGATTCCAAATATGTAAAAATATACAGGGTGTTCCATTTAAAATAAGAAAGTTGATATCACTTCCGGCGAAACCGGAAGTCCTACGGTGGCAAGTGGTTTGTCGGAAAATTCAGCTTTTTATTTAATTTATCGTTCTCGAATTTTATGTAAAAAATAAAAATTTTAGAAGAGTGAACACATGGCGTGGACACCCTGTATTGAGAATTGGATATGGTTTTATTATAATTTTTTTCTTCTTTTGTCCTCTACTATCACCTGCCAAGCGGTGTACAGTTTTTTTATTAACACCCTGTATAGATACGAAAAAGATAGTATTCCAAATGAATTGAGAACACACAGTCTTAATATATTTGATGATGCACATAAGAAAAATGGTATAACAGATTTAGCAGAAAAATTATTTACAGAAGGAAGACATAGACAGCAACACGTAATATATATTCAACAAACTGGTACATTTATACCAGCTGGAATGAAAACAAGTTATAGTGAAATAATTATTCATAAAAGTATAATAAATGATTTAGAAAATTATATTACTCTTGATGATAAAACAATTAATGAATGTTTAAAGAATTATAGTAAAACTGGATTTTATACAATTAATAAAAATGGTATTTGTTTTCCAACAAAATTATGTGATTACAAATCATTTAGAGAATATAAAAACAGAATGAAAGCAGTTGGCAGAAATACTGAAGATGAATATAAAAATAATATTAGGAATACAGATGTAATTTATAAAGCAGTGCCGGATTACCCTATACGCAAAATACGCATGTGCGTATAGCGGCAAATTTCTGGAGGCGGCAAAATCAGACATTAATTTGACAAAATCATATTTACGGTCTACCATCAGGAGAAGATAGGCTATATTCATTAGCAGTTTTAGAGATAGAAAGTGACTTAACAGTGAATATTGACTTTGGACCTATACTTAATGAATTTGCATCTAAAAAATCACGGCGGAGATAATTTTGACAAGGTAAATTAGTCTTTTCATTTCGGGGCGGCAATTTTAGCGTTGGCGTAAGGCGGCAAATTCCTTAATCCGGCACTGTTATAAAGCATATAAAAATGCTGGAGCTGATGATGCTAAGAAAACTAATATTATAACTAATTCTATTCAACAATTATTCCAGATATTATAAATGAATCGATCTATTCTAAATTATTTAATTGATAAATGTAAAAATGAAGATGGTAATCAATTATCAAATATTGATTTGGAAAATATTTTTAAATTAATTACAAACGAGGAAATAAACATAAGTTCAGATAAAAGAATATCGACTAAGTATAATATTTTTAATTTAGATTGGAATACTGGCACACATTGGGTTACTATGTATATAGATGATATTAATAAATCAGTTCATTTCTTTGATTCATTTGGAAATTCGTTACCAGAAAAATTTATAATTCCAAAAAGTTATAGAGTAACTCATAATAATTATAAATTCCAAAATTTTGCTGAGTAAATTGTGGTTGGTGGTGTTTACTATTTTTATACGTTTGTTATTTAACGTCAGACGATAAGTTTGTGAGATCGATAGATTGATCAGAGACAAAACATTTATGATTTTGTTTAAAATAAACGAGGATCTTGTATATTTAATAATTTTTTAATTTCTTCTGTTGGATTAATATTTTCAGCTTGTTTACTTTTATCAAAACATAATAATAGTACATCATCATCGCAATCAAAATCCTCTTTATTGTTCATATTCATGAGTACTCTAATATTTTTTTCTATTGTGTCTTTATCTTTTTGAGACAATGTTTTCTTTAAAGGAATTGGTGGTTGATTAGGAATTTCCAATGTTAATGACTTACCACTTACCTTGTCAACAACTTTATTTAAAATATTTGCTAATACTGGTCCAGCTGCCGCAGCTAGTATAGGAATTAAAAAATTTATAAAACCACCATTTATTTCACCTCCTTCAACTATTTTTGATTTGTCTTGTAAAATAATTGACGAACCTTTTTTAATTGTAATAGTCATTTATATAAATAAAATAAAAAGTAATATTTAAAGAATTATTATTCTATTAAACAAAAAAATAAACACTCTATGTGGAGATTTTCACAAATATATTTTATTTAATTATATGACGCGTTTCGCTAATTTATAGCTTCTTCAGACATAAACTAAACTATATTTACAAAATGCTAGCTATATATATGTTACTGTTAATGTGATAAATCGGTTAGTATACATAACAACCAGTTATTTTATAAAATAACTAAAATGCCTGGTTAGTTTAACCAACAATACAAATTTTATCAGTTTAACTGGTTATTTTGTATAATATCCAATTCGAATAGCTACTATAATAAATTTCTTGCAACTTATTACTTTAACTGGGTATTATACATAACATCCAAATCACTTTGGCTAATGTAATGAATTGTTATAAACAACACCCTGAAAATTATTTTGAGGGCTTAAGAGATAAAAAAAAACAAGTCAAGGAAAACAATGTTTAATTTCTATTAGTCATTACATTCAAATAGCAAATAGCACATCCCTAACATTTTTTTAATTTTCTATCTTGTTAAGTTAATTATGTACACAGAACGGACTGATTACTTGTTAGAACAAGACAAACTGTCATGACATTTAGAATTACATAAAATTCCACTTTTCTTGCAGCTACATTTTGTTGAAAGGCATTTGCCTTTGCAATTGCATCTCTTGAATCCTTGGCCGCCTGTAATGGATAATTTCCTGGCACATTCACGAAGAGACACACTTACATTAGGGATATTCTCTTTCGATATGAAGTTTTCTTCACAAATGTTAAATTGGTTCCTGGAATATTTTTGTGCCAAACGTCCTTCTTTGGTGCCAATTTCATACAAGTCTTTTTCCTCATCCACCTCCAAAATTATACCAAGAATGTTTCTTGAATCACTTTTTCCTCTGTCGAACTCAGGAACTCGAATTTTTACGGTGTCTCCCACCTGGCCCTTTGGAAACTTTCTTTCAGACATTTGCTTCATTTTCTTTGCCTGACACTCCAAAGCAGTTTTACTTCTTCTCTCTTTTTCTTAATAGAACTGATTTTATCACAAATGGCATCCTCCGATGAAGTCCCTTCTGAAGTAGCTAAAGATGGTGCTGTATCCTCTACTTGCTCCAACTCTTCATCCTGCTCCGTTCTTTCTGCCTGGTCTTGGTCCACGTTGTCACCGTGTGCTTCTCTTACTGAATCATTTGTCGTGTCAATTAAAGCTTCAAGTTCTTCTTCAGTTTTCAAGCTTACAACAGCATCCATTGAAAGTGATGAAGTCGCAAGACCAACTTTTGCTGTAACACCAAACATGGCCTCGTACGGACTACATTTAATGCCTTCATGGTGAGCTCTGTTCTTCATAAATTGGACAAACCTCAGACCTTCAGACCAATGTGAAGTTTGGTTTGCCTCTGTCCAAGTTGTTAGCATGTTTTCTATGTCCTGATTTGCGCGTTCCACGGAACCCTGTGACTGACTGTGCCTCGGCTTGCCATGAACCATCTTCAAATCGTTCCACATTGTACAAAGTTCTTCAAGAATCCGGTTACAGAACTCACGGCCATTGTCGCTCTGAAGAATGCTTGGTGCTCCTAAAATGGTAAAAATATCCAGAAGTGTATGAGCCACTTCTTCTGCTCGTTTGCTTTTCAAAGGGCGCAACTGTACGAACTTGGTAAGATGGTCTTGGTACACAAGAATGAATTTATAATCAGAGTCTGGTTGACTCTGCATGTCAATTAAATCCACTTGGCATCTAGAGTTCATCTCCTTAAAAAGCAGTGGGCGAACAACAAGTCCCTTTTTTGGCATTTTCGATTTTTTCTGGCAGGGTTCACATAATGTTAAATATAGTGTCACTTGTTCTTGAGTGATGTTTTTGTATTTCCTATGTAGATCTTTCAAAATTCTCGTTCTTCCCCCATGTCCAGTAGCTACGTGCGTCTGATCAATTATTTTAAAAATTTCCTCTATGTGTACGTAATATAGGATTGATGATGACACATCACTCACCGGATATATTAACTTTTCACAGTCACCCAACTTAAAAATATCATATCTCTTTAGTCGTTGATAGTCCTCAGGTTTCTTCCCACTAGTTTTGGATTTTGACTCACGAACCTTATCAAGCAAAAGTTGGTACCGTTCTTTATTCAGCATTCCGCAATTCTCACCCTTCTTCTCCAGAGCACTCAACAGTTTTTCATTAAAACGAGCTTCCATTTTATTTCAAAGTGAAATCAAACCACCTCAAAAATATGATAAAACACGAACTGACTGACTGAATGAACATTGAATTATAATGAGAAATTGGCGTAGTGTACACCACAGGGTACACGTATGTGCGCACAAATTTTTCTAAAAGAAATAAGTCTTGCAGGAAACTAACCTATCTTCTCGTAAAATCTACGTTATGCTGTAAAAATTAATTACGAGTGGATAACAGATTTCACGAGTAGTAGTTTCCTGTAGGACTATTATTTTTTGAGATAAAATGAGTACACATGCACATATACTCCATTGCGCATACTTACCACAATTTCCCTTAATTACACAAAACACGTGCTTAGAACTATACAGAGAACAGTTCGTAATATTAACCAGAGAGTACTGACAATTATACATAATAGCTGGTTAGAATGATTAATTTTAGAAAAATATGACGAATTTATCATATTAACCAGACAAACCGGTTATTATGCATAACAACCAGTTAGTATAGCAAATTTTAGGAAAATGTAAACTATTTATCATATTAGCTAGCCATCTTGGTTATTATGTAAAATAACTGGTTATTATACATATTAACAGATTTTATCAAATTAACAGTAACATATACAAAACATTTTCACCGATAACATTTACAATTCTTGGGTCAATACAATACAGGGATGACCGTAATAAATGCGTAGACATCCAGGTTATACGTAGGATATTTCGGTAAATCCTAATTTCGTAACATTTATATAGATTACTTATTTTCTAAATTAAACAAATTGAGTAGTGGTGAATTATTTACATCTAGTTGGTCATTCAGTAAATTCTGAGAAAATTTCTGTTTGTTAATTTCTACTGCTTCTAAAAAATTTAACTTTAGATTTTTTGGTTGGACATGTAAAACTTCAAAATCTGTATTAAAATCATGTTCTTCTTCTATTAAATGTTTGGCATAATTCGAGTCTGATTTATTATTAGTAAAACTCCACTGTATTCTATTAAATTCAACCGTCATTATAATAATTACTTTCAAACAAAATAAACTCTTCATTACAAATAATGAATAATTAATTAATAATAATAAAATTTAAATTTATTTATTACTAAAGTCATATAAACCAAATTTTGATTATTTTTAAAAAATTAATCGTGCCATCTATCGTTCAGTAGATGAATATTTATCATTTTTGTTCCTATTACCAAGGCTAGTACATACATATATGTAGGTAGGTATAGAAACAAACACGTGTTGGTGAGTACCCTCACTAACAAAGTAACAAACGTGTTCGTATCTTGGAATTGTGTTTGTTTTGGTTTGTTTCCTTCTTGTACAAAAAGGTAAGGTATGTTTTTTTGTTGATTTTTTTAGTAAATGTATGTTTTTATATTGTTGAAATAGATTAAAATGTTCATAACGAGAAAGACACTGGTGAAGATGAGCGTCTTCAAAGAGGTTTTCGTCACATTTCCAGATTCTCAGGGTGAACTTTGCTGGATAGCGGTCCTAAAAACGGCAATTGTCGTAAACTCAGAAACAAATGCTCTCCATGATTGCTTTTTGTATAAACATTATTATACAATTCAAGCTGTCGGGATCCAGGATGTTGTAATTAATATTGCGATCCCGGGTGATTTCAAATTGAAGTTTCCTACGGAAATAGCTAAAGCAAATTTTTTATTTACCATTAGGTAAGAAGCGTTTCTCTACTATTTAATTTATATGTTATAAGATGTCTAACAAATCATCAGGAAAAAAATAATTTATTGAATAAAATAAATACGAATTTAAAGCAGTATTATTTTAATAGTATATTGCATCTATACGTATTTTAATATGAAAAATCATTGTTTGGTAAATATTTTTGTCATTAAATGTTATAAAATATATTAGTGTTCTCCTAATTTTTTTTTCATGAATTAATCCAAATTATTTTATAAATAATAATAATAATAATAATTGTTCTAGTAAAACTAACACCTTGCGCTTGGTTATAATCCGCACAATACAGTACAATTTTTTTGTAGCAATGAAGGATGTGTGGCGCCATGTGTTTCGTCGGCTTCCTCATCATCGGTACCTCCATTATCATCGTCCAAGTCGCTGACACCTCTGTCAAAGAGTCCATCGCTGCAAATCTCAGAATAAAAATGTGAAAAAAAAATATTTAGTTAATATACAGTATGAGCATAAATGATTGAGGACAAGTTGAATTTCCCGCGTCTCTATCTAGTGATTTTTACTCCTTGTGTCTGGCCCTCCTGAAAATAAACTAATTTTTGTTCAGTGTCGCCCGTCGCATGTTTACGTTGTATTTATTGTTTTCCGAGTTATTATCTGAGCATACTTTGAGCATCTCTTATAATAAAGTAGAGACCCAGTTATCCGAGTTCCATATTAACTAATAGTAATAGAGTAGAGTATTGTTTTTTGTAGTCCGACCTGCACTGAGTTTGTAAATAAAAATAATTTTTGTGTGGTATATTTTTCTGACGTTAAATGCATCCAAATCTACCTACTTAAAAGAGAATCCGAGATGTAACTTATTTTTTGCTTGGAAACCACAGATAAAATGTCCACGATGAGTTTTTCTGTAAAGGTTATGTCATGAATTAAGATTCCGACTACATACATTTGTGAGTGCACGCCTATGCATTTGACCAACTTAAGAAAAATATTGAAAGGCGGGAAATTCAACTTGTCCTCAATCATTTATGCTCATACTGTATTTTTTGTGTGAGATTAGTGTTGCATGGATTTTGTGACGCATCACAACAAGCATATGGAGCTTGCATTTATGCAAGTAGTGTAAATAATACTGGAAATATTTTTGTCAAACTATTTTGTGCAAAATCAAAGGTTGCTCCATTAAAAGGTATTTCGATTCCCACATCTAGAATTGTGTGGAGTTCTTTTGTTGACCAGATTAATGTCTAAAGGAAAAATTTCAATTTGGATGAAAGCAAATTGCTATTATTGGAGTGATTCACAAATAGTAATTAGTTGGATTCAATTAGAAAGTAACATGTTACAAACATTTGTGTCAAATCGGGTTGCAGAAATTCAAACTAATTCTGAAATAAATAATTGGAAACAGGTAAATTCACAAGATAATCCTGCAGATGTTGGATTGATTCGGCCTTTAGTTGATGAAAATTTATATCCATATTGATTAATTAATTAAACAAAATGTGTTTAGATTTTCACAGTTTATTACTTTCACATAACAATTGTTTCGGTACACAGTACCTTCATCAGATGTGAGCTTAAACTAACTAACTAACATAAATGTAAAATAACATGCCTATATGGACTACCTGCTTCGAAAATAAACAACTAAATTCTGTGAAATGTGTGAATGAGAAAAAACAGATGTTTACTAGTAGAATAAATTTAATAAGGGTGAATTATTCGTTTCCGTTTAATCATTTAGCAAAAAGTTAGAATTTTTAAGTTTATTGATTTCCAATGATTTGAGTAAATTTAATCTTTTACCTTTATTTTCTATATGCATTATTTTGAATTCAAAATTATACTCCTGATTTATTATTGGTTGCCACTTTGTCTTTATTATTTTTGATATATCTTGATATAGTATTATTAGTTTTGAACGCTACTTTAATGTTTTGTTTCTTAAGAAATTTGTTAATTTTAAGTGTAGGTTGTCCAATACATGTGATAGTTTTAAATTTATTAGAAATGTTGCATTTTATAATTGGATAAAATATTATGGATAAGTAATGGGTTGTAGTTATTGTTGTACGCTATTTGTTTTATCACATTTAGTTCTATCTCAAAATTTTCTTTTGTCATTGGAATGTTAATTAATCTATGGATCATACTATTATATGCTGCTATTTTATGTTGGTAGGGATGTGTAGAACTGTTGTGTATCGTAATATCTGAGTATGTTTCTTTGCGGTAAATTGAAAAGTCAAATTTATTATTTATTCTTTTTATAGTTAAATCTAAGAAATTAATAATTGAAATTAACCTCCGCCCACAATAATTTTATATCCGTAGATACGTATTTCGGCAGCTAAGCTGCCATCTTCAGTACAATTTAAAAAACACTACATGGAATCTAACAGCTACCTACCTAGCTACCTACCTACCTGATCATACTAACACTAAAAAAGCGACTGTGGTTTAAGAAATAATTTCCGCCCACGATAATAACAATCGAAACTTACCAAAAAAGCAAATCAAATAAAACGGAAACGAGTATTGGTCTAATATCCGAAAAAGGTTCTTATTCTCCCGAATAAAGAACTTTTGTAAGCATTTAATTCCATGTTATTTGATACCGCTTGAATTTATCCCTGAAAAGAAATTATATACCTATATACATATGTATATGTATACAATACACCTATATACTGGGAGTCCGGTAAAGAATGGGCCATACTTCAAGGGTGGCTTCTTTGGATCAAAATAAATCGATTTAGGTCAATTTATCTTAGTACAATTTTGCTTCATTAAAAAGTTATGGCCTTTCAAAGATAATTTTTTTATATCAATATTTTAGCAAAACTCGCTCATTTTTGGAGACATTTAATTGTAATTTGGTATTTATTTGTAATTTGTACTGCCGAATCTGAATATCTGCTTATTTTTAACGTAACGTATAGAGGGCGCTCTAGTTACCCTGACATTCTCTTGTTCATTGTCGTACTTTTTCTTACGTGAATATTTTTAAAATATGTTTCGTTTTCTTGAAACGACATTTAATTTACTTTAAAAAAGGCATACTTGTCACACCTAAAGTACACCACGCTAAAGTACACCACGCTAAAGTACACCAGTTTTGAGAAAAATGGCTTTGAATGTGAAAATGTTGAATATTTACTACACCAGTAACGCTACTTCAGGATGAAAAGACAATTACCTAAAGTTGCACTACTTCGTAATTTACTTAAAATTGAAAAAAAATTACATTTCCACTTTTAAAGCAACGATACATTACGTAAAAAATTCTTATTGTTTGCTATGGCCGCGTATTTCACTCATAGTTTAACTTTCAACTCCAGATTACTCCCATAGTAAAAATTATAAAAACAATTGTTCCCATGGAAATAAAGTAAAGATTAAAGTTAAACTGTAACTGAAATACGGGTCTATGTGCCTGATTCAACGTAGACCTAATACAGTAATATTCAGCATTATCATATTCAAAGCCATTTTTCTCAAAACTGGTGTACTTTAGCGACATGTAACAAGTATACCTTTTTTAAAGTAAATTAAAAGTTCTTTCAAGAAAATGAATATAATTTAAAAAATATTCACGTTAAAAAAAAGTACAGCAATAAACAAAGGAATATCAGGATCTCGAGAGCGCCCCCTATATGTTACGTTAAAAATAAGAAGATATTCAGATTCAGCAGTACAAGAAACCTTTAAATACCAAATTACAATTAAATATCTCCAAAAATGAACGAGTTTTGCTAAAATATTGAAATAAAAAAAATATCTTTGAAAGGCCATAACTTTTTAATGAAGCAAAATTGTACTAAGATAAATTGGTCTATATCGATTTGTTTTGACCCAAAGAAGCCACCCTTGAAGTATGGCCCATTCTTTACCGGACATCCGGTATATATATACATGCACAAATAAAGATCACACCCACACACTACAAGTTAAGAGCACTTTACGATATTTATCTCGGAGAATCCTCTCCTTATCACATATCCAGTGCAAATGATAAGTGATATGTGATAAGGAGAGGATTCTCCGAGATAAATATCGTAAAGTGCTCTTAACTTGTAGTGTGTGGGTGTGATCTGCTCTAATCTGTAGGTTTTTTTTTGGCGATTTGTGCATGTATATATACATGTGCATACATATACATATATAGGTATATAATTTCTTTTCAGGGATAAATTCAAGCGGTATCAAATAACAGGGAATTAAATGCTTACAAAAGTTCTTTATTCGGGAGAATAAGAACCTTTTTCGGATATTAGACCAATACTCGTTTTCGTTTTATTTGATTTGCTTTTTTGGTAGATTTCGACTGTTATTATCGTGGGCGGAAATTATTTCTTAAACCACAGTCGCTTTTTTAGTGTTAATTTTTGTTTTTTAGATAGTATTAGTAGTATAGATAGTATGATCAGGTAGGTAGGTAGCTAGGTAGGTAGCTGTTAGATTCCATGTAGTGTTTTTTAAATTGTACTGAAGATGGCAGCTTAGCTGCAGAAATACGTATCTACGGATATAAAATTATTGTGGGCGGAGGTTAATTTCAATTATTCCTTAAACCACAGTCTCCTTTACTAATTTTTAGTCTAAGAAATTAATGCTATTGTTAGTTTCTGTTTCGATTGTAAATTTAATCCTGTTATGTAATGAATTAATATAATCTAAGAATGTGTTCTGTTGTCTAATTGTACCTATAAAACTAACTAAAATATCATCAACATATCTATGCCAAAATAAAACATTCTTGCTTAAGGGGTTATTGAAAATAATAGATTCTAAATTGTCCATGAATATTTCTGCAAGTAAAGGGCTTAAAGGATTTCCCATAATTAAACCTTCATTAGTGGTATAAAATTTATTATTGAATGAGAAATAATTTTGTTTTAGGCAAATATTCAGTGTCTCTATAATTTCTTCTTTGATTACTGGATTTTGGAACAAAATAATACAAATCCAGTAGCGTTCAAGTAGCGTTCAAGACTAATAATACTATATCAAGATATATCAAAAATAATAAAGACAAAGTGGCAACCAGTAATAAATCAGGAGTATATAAGTTATTCTGCAACACGTGCCCAAAGGATATATAGGTCAAACAGGAAGATCATTTAAAAAGCGTATAACAGAACACAGAAATTCATTCATTAACAATAAAATAGACTCGTCCTTTGCAAACCATTTAATACACAATAACCACCACTCTAATTTTGAATTCAAAATAATGCATATAGAATATAAAGGTAAAAGATTAAATTTGCTCGAATCATTGGAAATCAATAAACTTAAAAATTCTAACTTTTTGCTAAATGATCAAACGGAAACGAATAGTTCACCCTTATTAAATTTATTCTACTAGTAAACATCTGTTTTTTCTCATTCACACATTTCACAGAATTTAGTCGGTTATTTTCGAAGCAGGTAGTCCATATAGGCATGTTATTTTACATTTATGTTAGTTAGTTTAAGCTCACATCTGATGAGGGTACTGTGTACCAAAACTATTATTATGTGAAAGTAATAAACTGTGAAAATCTAAACACATTTTGTATAATTAATTAATCAATAATCCTGCAGATTTAGTTTCTAGAGGTATTCAACCAGAACAGTTAATAAATGAAAAGATTTGGTGGATGAACCTAATTGGTTTTCTCATGATGAAATTGAATGGCCTAACATTAATCGCAACTTTCTTGACAAATCAAATTTACCTGAAATAAAGAAAATGTCTTCAACATTGCTTCTAAACACCAATGACAATGTTAATTTCATTTTTAAGAAATTTTCAAATTTTATGAAATTGAAACGTATATTCACTTTATGTCTTAGATTTGTAAACAATTGCAAAAATGAAACTAAATTCAAAACAAACACTATTTCAGTAGAAGAAAGGAATACAAGTTTCAAGAAATTAGTTAAATTAGCCCAAAATGATTGCTATTCACAAGAAATACAATGTTTACAATAGACAATAAACAATTGAATTTAAAAAGCAAGTTAATTAGTTTGTTCCCATTTATAGATGAGGATGAAATACTTCGAGTAGGTGGTAGACTTCAAAATTCAAATTTAGATTTTGAACAAAAATATCCAATACTTTTTTCAGGGAAACATGATTTAACAAAGTTGATCTTTCGTCATGAACGCATTAAATTATGTCATGCCCGACCTCAATTATTGTTATTATCCACAGTTCGTTGTCAATTCTCGTTGACCAAACGGTCGTAATTTAGTTAGAAAAATAGTGCATGAATGCATTAAATGCTTTTTTGAACTCATCGCCCTCTAGTTACTGTTTTACGCAGGAAATAGTCAACCGGGTCGAGTAGACCAAGAAATAACGTCAAAAACACTGGCCCTTTGGAGCATTCTTAAATAAATCAGTGTTGATAATAATAAGATATAGTTTATAAAATACCAGTTTACAACAACTTTCATTCATTAACAGGTCCAGAAAAGGGAGAAATCGTCAAAAAATTTCAATAAATTTGACAGCATCATCTATTGAATACTGAAGCATGGCTTGCTTAATTTTACATTTTTGGTTTGCCATGACATGAAATTATAATCGATTCACAAAACTCCCGTGACGTTTAAAACGTCAACTGGAAAATTTTGAGTGTATTAATTATCAATTATTTTACCCGACTGTATTTAACGGTCATTAGCGTCAAACATATTATATAAGGTTATGTTAAGGATATCATTTTGTAAAATTTTAAGAAGAGTCGTAATTTTAGCAATTTGGCAAGAGCAGATAAAAATGGCTTTTATTATAAAAGAATTAATGAATATCTGCAACCTGACATACAAGGAACCATTTTGTTGGAAGTAATTTTGACAGAAAATAAATACGTGTATTCTGTCCTAATTATTGTAAACAATGTAAACGATAATGAAAAGAACGACCATAAGAACGACTATATGAACAGTAACCTAATATATTTACAATTACATCTGGTATTATTAATTGTCATCATCATAATCGGTTTCGGAATCTGATTCCATTAAAGAGATAACAATGGGAGGAATATCAGCAAAGGTACAATGAGAGCAACAATGATTGACACGTGTGAAGTTGCAGTTGTTCCAACCTTATATCGAAAATGTGTTCCACTTATCAATATTGTACCAATATTTACTTCCATGCATGTCAAACGCTGTCAAACGTAAGTGTCATTGACCTTTCAGTAGCGCACATACGTACATACAAGTTCTCCCTGGTTTTAGTCATTTTGTGTTTTCTTTTGTAATAACAGTCTTTCTTAAGGCTCTGTTTTAGTTGTCTAACTAATCTGGTACGTAAAACTGTTATAAACAAAGTAGAAAAAATCTTATATGTGCTTTATTTTTAGTTTAAAATGTTTACTGAAGAACATAATAAGTTTATCTTAGAAGCGTATTTTCGGTCTGGTGAAAGGTAATTGGATGGTAATTGGCAGTATTCATTCATGTCTTGCTTTCATCAGTTTCAAGAAGCTTATCATGATGAAGATATTACACAAGATACGTTCCGTCAACATGCTCACCGTATTGTAGATCGGTTCCGTGAAACAGGCAGTGTATGTAAAGGAAAATCCTCTGGTAGACCTAAAGTACTAACAGAAGAAGTTGTAGAAGACATCAGGCAAAGAATGTTAGCCAGTCCTAAAAAACCCATACGAAAACTGTCCCTTCAAACAGGTATTTCAAATTTTTGAGTTTTGTTGTCATGCATACTCTAATGCATTATTTCAGGTGTATCTTATGGCTCTTGTCGCACTGCTTTGAAGAAAGACTTACATATGAAGCCATATAAAGTAAGCGTTGTACAAGAACTTTTGCCTCCAGATTTTCAGAAGAGAGTGAATTATTGCAACTGGTTCAACAGACATTTAAATGATGACAATATTCTTGATTTAACGTTCTTTAGTGTCGAGGCATGGTTCCATTTGGATGGTTACATTAATTCTCAGAACTATCGTGTATGGGCAACAGAAAATCCACATGAACTTTTCCAACATTTTCCATTATATTTGAAATTTAATAAATTCAAAAGTCAAAGTGGCAAATAACAAAAGTTTTAAATTTGAATTTTAAGGGTTACCAATATTAAATCTAGAAGTTACTGACAGCGTGATAGAAATTTTTATATTAACCAACTGAACGTCACTTTGACATGTCGGGAGTTTCCTGAACAGATTATAGTATCATTTACTAGTGAATTGTTCCGTTTTAGCAAGCGTTCTATACGTGAACTAATGGAATAATATGACATTTCAAATTGTTCGCGTTCATTGTATTCTATATCTACAACATCTTCATCGCATGATTCATCGCACAATTTCTATTTGAATTGTGTTAAATTCGTTCAAAAGGCAATCTCGTGACATACGAAGTTGCAATTGACGTAATAGTTCATCTAGAATTTCTACGTTTTCTGACTCATTAGTTTCAATTTTCTTGACGAAATTGTCTAAATTAGTCAATCGTCGCTTAATAGAGCCGCGCTTTCTTATGCAAATCTTTAATAGTTGGACATAATTTGCTAATTGTAATTGACGTTTGCTTACTTGACAGTAACATTGGGCTCATTCAGGGACCCTCAGCGGCTTAGCTAAGCTGTAATTCAGTCAGCGTAATTGTGTAATTGTGTAATTGTGTCAGCAAATAGTGATTCCCTGAACGAAGTTCTGAATGGCAGCTGTCTCACATGCTTGACTTATAGGATTTTTTCGCGAGTAACCGTTGAACTGACGAACGCAACGGTTACTATTACCGCTTCATTTTCTTGACAGCGGTTATCAAGGGGAAGGTTTATGACGTATGTGAGCAACGTCATCATTTGTGACCGTGTTATTGAATCAGTAACACAGCTCTCGACGTGTGTAACGAAAAGCGGTTATAAAAGTGAGGCTAGGGCCGTGTTTGCTATTTGTTGTATTGACATGTGTGGATATATTATCCATAGGTAGTATTTACAAATCCGAAAAAAACTTATTAAGAATAATTCATATTGTTTTTGTTTCATGCATCAATGTCCCAATTGTAATAAATTCTACGAAATAAGTTTCAGTGTCATATAAGATTAGTTTCACTTATGTTCACAATTGCAAAATCAATTTATTTTCATTTGCTATGAATCATTCAAATTTAGTACTTAGGAGATTCAAATATGTTTTCGCGGTAATAGATAACCGTTACTTCATCAGCTGTTAGGTGGGGGCTAACCGTTTATAACTGCTATATCTTAACACGGTTAGTCGCGAAAAAATCCTATTACTATATGGGCAAGTTAAATAAACGGTTAATACCGTCAATCTGCACAAAATCGTCAAGTCACCGGTCAGAGTAAACTACCTGACCAATCATCGACTGAAAAAATTGAATACTGAGTCAACCAGTAAATTTAAATTATGCTCCCACTACTTTTTTTTGATAGCGCTGAGGAACTCACCCTACAATTTATGCGCTGAGTAAATATCTCAGCAGCTTTCTTTCGGCGGTCTATCAGTTTATCCATTCAGGGACACTGCTTACTTAGCCTCTCAGCCGCTGAGCGTCCCTGAATGCGCCCATTGATTGCAAATTCTTGGATTATTCTAACTGCAATGTACTCGCACTTGAAGTAGTAATTGTAACCCATCTTCTCTCATCCACTTCTAAGTTGTATTGCTTGCAAAATCTTGTTTTATTCTAACTACAACTTTGACTTCTTGCACTTCAAATAATTGTAACTAATCTTGTCCCATCCACTTCTAATCAATTAAATGTAGTTTCAATCGTATCCGATGTTCGAAGGACCATAAATTATGTTTAAAATTCTCTCGCTGATTCAAAGTTCAGTATAATTAATTTGTTTATTTTCAAATTATACAAGATATTGTTTTTTTGTATTAACTTGATTTAGGGAAGTAAATATTGAGATTGTCCTATCATCTTAACAAGTCTTTAACAGATGGGATTTCCAAATATTGTAGGATGTATTGATGGTAGCTATATTCCAATACCATTACCGAAAGAAAATGGAATATCGTAATATCGTACATCTGCAGAAAAAAAAATTCAAGTGTTATATTACAGGTAGTGCTAAAATATTTTAATATTAGTATAATGTTTAATATATTTTATAGGCAATATGTGAACATCGACTATTATTTACACATTGTTATGCTGGTGAAGTAGGTTCACAGCATGATGCAACAGTTCTTAAGAGAAATGAAGTTTGGACATTCATGAATGAAAGAGTTGCAGAGATGTTTCCCAACGACTCTCGTTTATTAGGAGATAAAGCATATCCTTGTTTACCGCAGCTAATGACACCATATAAAGATAATGGGTGCATAACTGTTCTTCAAAGGGGATTTAATTATTGACATTCAAAAACAAGATCGACCATAGAACGTGCATTTGCACTCATAAATCTAAAATTAATTAAAGTAAATTCATTAATGCTTCAATTGTAACAAAGGAATTTCAAAATCACTCGTAATGAAAACAAGTCCCATACGAGCGATCAAAGTTAGCCCAAATATCATCCTTAAGAGCAATGTAAGAACCGTCTAGATAGTCTAAAATAATCTACCCACGCGAGACGTAAAGCGAACGGTTAGAAAAATTGGATAATTTTAGCCTAACAATTATGCAACTGAATTCACCATTATGATTTTTTTTACCATAGGTAGCGCCACTGTACGGAGGGGAGTGGCTTCTTTCCGTTCAAAAATGTAAACAATAAGCCTTCGCGGTTCCAGGGGAGTTTCAGAAAATTAATTAAGGTTCGCCCACCCTCGGTATAATAATGTTCGCCTAACGATCGTTTTGAACGAACGTTCCCGTTTTTCTTTTGCTCTTCTAAAATGATTCATTAAATGTCACTTCCGTTACGACCCTTTGAATGATTTTACTTTTTAACGTGAAATAAATACGCGACAGAAGCCGAGTCCACCCCAAAAAGGGTTCAACGTACCCCATACCAGAAAAGGGAGGCAACTAAAAGGGTCTCTTCTGCTGAATTCTACTTTCACACTACCCTATCCGGTAGCTGATTTGTCAAAATTCATTCCCAATGTTTCAGAAATTTCATCGCCCCTACGCAAGTTAACAAAAAGCAATATTTCATGGTATTGGACTCAGGATCACGCCAAATGCCTTGACAAATCAAAAGACTTAATTAGTAATGCACCAAGACTAAAATTATTTGATCCAAATGTAGTTCAGGCAGATGCTTCGCAAAACGGTTTGGGAGCATGTTTAATTCAAGAAAGTAGACCAGTCTCTTTCGTATCTCGAAGTCTTACGGACACAGAAAAAAGGTCTCATGTAATTTTTCCTCCACTATTTCTGTTTCATATTTTATTTTACCTTCTATATAATCTTTTGTATCTGTTCTGTTCATTTCGAATAATTCTAAAATTTCTGTTTTATTCTCATCTATTTTTCTACTCATTCTTTCCATCTTACTATTTGTTTCTTTTATTTTTTCTTCTATTTTAGCATTTATTTTCTCTAATTTGTTTTCTGTTTTTTTGTTTTGTTCTAATTTTCCTTCTATTTTAACTTAATACAATATTATTTTATTCTAATTTTTCTTCTAATTTTTGTTCTATTTTTATATTGGGTTTATCTGTTTTCTGCATCATCCTAACTAACATCATTTTTATGTCCTCTTCCTCCTCTTTGGTTTTTTCGGTTTCTTCTGTTTGTATGTCTTCCTCTGTTTTTTCTATTATATCTTCTTCCATCTCACTGCTTCCTTCTATCTCTTCTTCTGTTTCCATTGCTCTTTTTCATCAACTTCCGTATCCCTTCTTTGTCTTATTTTCTTTTTTTGGTTCCTTGTCCATTCTATTTATTTATAATTTTCGTGAATTCCTTCGATTTTCGTTATTAATCGAGCCCTTATCTGGACCCTTCCAGACTTTAGCTTTTGTTGCATATTTTCTCTTTCTGACCCCACGTTGATGAAGCCAATTTTATGCAATGTTATGGTATCTCGGTATTTTGCAAAATTTTGTCTGCTTCTTATTTGTTTATTGTTATTCTTACTTGCTTTCGTACTTCGTTGTTTACTTCCGTAGTCTCCTGCTGCGAAGGTGGATTTTACAGTGTATCTCGTAGACCAATTCTTGCTTGTAGAGTGTATTTGTTGTGTGATAAATTTTGGATGTAAATGGCACTCGCGAGCCTATAAGTATTCTCCCTGTGCTTTCCAAAATTTTGGAAAAAGCGATTGATTCACAAACAAGTCGTCATTTGAACAAATTTGATCTTTTACCTACTGTGCAATCGGGTTTTAGGCCAGGATACAACTGTTCTGCGATACTCTCTGGTGTGACAGATGATGCACTTCGAGCTCTAGATATGGGGAATAGTGGGGTACTTGTTCTACTACTTTTCTAGAGCCTTCGATGTGTTAAATCATAACTTGCTCTTAGCTATTCTTCATTACATGGGCTTCGATAATAATACTGTAGAATTTTTCAAGAATTATTTGTATCAACGAAGTCAAGTAGTTAAACTGGGTGACTCCTACTCTACTGCTCTGGAACTTACCTCGGGAGTGCCGCAGAGTAGTATCCTTGGGCCGTTAATGTATGCAATTTATATGTCATATTTATTTAACTCCTTAACTTATTTTATTTATTATATCTACGCAGATGATACACAACTCTTTTTTAGTTTTCCACAAGGTAACATCCAACGGGCCGCTGAAAGTATGAATTTTGAACTAAGTGAACTATTAAAATCTATCACAGATCACGGTTTATTAATCAACTCATCTAAATCTTCAGCTATTATTTTTTGTAAAGAAAAATACAGATCAACTCTCTCTGCTCAGATCTCCTTGTACATGGGGGATTCTCCTCTACGCATAGTAGACTGTGCAAAGAATCTGGGCTTACATTTAGATAATAAACTACGCTTTAAAAAGCATACGGCTAATACTTTTGGTAAAGCTTTTGGTAAGTTAAAAGTATTGTTTGGTAGCAAGGATAGCCTGAATGTGTACCTTCGTAAATTACTATGCGAGACTTTAATTTTCTCGAATTTCAACTATTGTTATACCGTATATGGCCCATGTTTAGACAGTGTCGATAAGTGTCGGGTACAACGGGTTCAAAATGCATGCCTACGGTTCATATAGGCATAAAACGTAGAAACCACATTTCTCACACTTTAGTTTGGACCGACTGGTTAAATATGAATCAAAAACGATATCTCCATATGGCTGTCTTCTATCATAAACTTATCATAACAAAATGCCCTCGGTATCTGTTTAAAAGAATTAGCTTTCGCACCGACGTTCATAACATTAATGTTAGGAGCCTCTGCATCGCACAGCTCTATTTCAACGTTCTTTTTCATACTGCATCGCGAAAATTTATAATAATATTCCTGATCGATTAAGAAATTTTAGTATTCAAGCGTCGCCGTCGGTTACGATCCTCTGTGCAACTTATAGCATAATTATACTTCGTCTCATTTTTGACCATATTTCACTTTACTTATTTATTTATTTATTGACATGATATACTGTTTCATGTTCTTGTTTTACATTCTTTATAATCTCTTATTTAATATGTTAATATTTTATCTGCGTTGAATAATTATGTTACTTAATGAATTATTTATTTTCACATTTCATGCTCTTGATAACTTCTGCTCAACATTGTTCTGAATTATAAATCTGTATATTTTCAATACCATTATTCGTTTATCATTATGTACTCTGGTTTATGCGCCATATTCTTTTAATTTATTATTTCTTTTCTGTTACGAATGGGACATGGAGGAAGAGCAGCACCCTTTCATGGGAAGCTGATCCTACTTCCTTTAACCATTAATATTTTGATACATTGTAACATTTATTCGCATATATTGTGGTTAATAAAGATGATTATTATTATTATTATCATTATCAAAATATTTTATGCAAATCGGTTTTGATTACAGCGGATTCCTCGAGCAGGCTCTGTACAGCTGTTTCAGGCCTAGTTGGGCCTTCGTCAGCGGAACCGCAGCTCGAGAACCCCACTGCAAACCAAACCGATCTGTCCAGGTTATTCGCCAATGCGATGTGAAAGTAATAAACATTTTTAGTGGCTACATCTTTCGATCGCTTTTTGACCTGACATTGCAGTAGCATGGTCGACTACATTAATAAGCTAATGCTTATATGGCCGCAAGGGCGAATAACCTGGACAGATCGGTTTGGTTTGCAGTGGATTTCTCGAGCTACGGCTCTGCTGACGAAGGTCCAACTAGGTCTGAAACAGCTGTACAGAGCATGCTCGAGGAATCTGCTGTAATCAAAACAGATTTGCACAAAATTGTTATAATAATAATTTTAAAAATAAAATTTAGAATCACGTTGCTGTTTGCTAGAAAATAGGAAAACAGTTTATATAAATTTTTAATTGGCAGAACAATTATTCTATTAATAGTCAACACTACTTTTACAGTTTTGTATTTTTTTATGATAACAAAATGCATTTTAATAATGAACAGTTACGTGACATGACATACTTACTAGGAAAAGGCAACCAAAACTGTCTTTTGGGCATCAAGATTATATTCGCAGCATTATCCTATGAGGAGACACCAGGATTATAGTGTTTTTCAAAGATTGAAAGAAAGATTCTAAACGCCAGGAAACATTAAATACACTAAAAATGTTATTAAAATAACGTTATGTAAATATTTTCAAAATAAAGAAAAAAGGAATTAGTTTAACAGAAACATATTCAATTATGTACTTTGAACAAAAAATAAAACATATTCATTGATTTATCAGCAAATCAAAACGGAAGAACCGGTCGGAAAGACTAAATAACGTCAATATTGAAAGAAAAATTATTAATTTTTGTCTCACGACTTCTTCAGTTTAGACAAATACATTTGGCGTTTCATAAAAGCTTATTAAAACAGTGTTTCACGAGAGTCTAGATATACTGGGTGTTCCATTTGAAAATTTTGAGAAAAATTATCTTTTGCAAAACTCAACACCCTGTACACATAATAACTGATAGACCGAAGCTGTTTTGAAATTTCTGTAGAAAAGGTATTATATTGAATACCTACAAAAATTCAAGGCGAAATGTAAATAAATAACAGAAATATAAGCACTTTTATTATGGCAATTTTTTACACTTAAATATCAATATCTTACAAACTCTTAAGTAAAACTTCCTAAATTTTTGGTTACTACCTATTCGCTATGCGTACTTTCGAAATATGTAAAAATATACTGGGCGTTCCATTTAAAAAAATATAACTTTGGTATGGCTCTCAGTTACTGGATACTCTGTATAGTCAAAAATAATTTTATGAAGTAGAGCTGACTGAGTTACATCTTAACTCGTTTGAATTTTTTTTCTATCATATACTATAGACGATAGAGAAGACCGCGGCACTCGGTGGACACCTGTATAAATATGTACTTCACTTCAATTTATGTGTAACCTCGTGTGTCACAGAGTCACAATCGACAATCAGTGCTTTGAGCCCAACATCATGAGATATAGAAGGAGTTTAAGTATACCAAAACGTACTCTTTGACGCTTCTGAATCAGATGACACTTCTGTTAGTGAAGGCTCTGTACCAATATCTGTCGCAACAGGTTCTTCAAACTCAACTTGTTCCTTTCTTTATAATGAAATCACCAACAGTGTAAGTTTAACACAAGTCAATTTATTTCCGTATCAGATGCAAATACTATCTCCGATTTCAGGATTGAAGAGCTATTTTATTAGAAAAGGGGTATCACGAAATTTTTGAATTTTATGAAAAATATAAGACTTTGAATGAAACCTTGCCACACACATTGATTAGAGTAACTTAAACATACTTGAGAGACCGCTTCACAATTAAAACACCAGAATTTCACAAAATCAATTTGGTAAAATCTATTTTGGAGATGTTTCCAAATTTAATGGACAGCCATGCTAGAACAAAATATGTAAGCTTCAAGATTTGATTAAAATTTCTCGCAGAAAATAGTGTTTCCAATAAGTAAGTGACTTGTTAATTTCAGTATGCCTTTTACCGAAGTGTTAATGGAGGACAAGGCGATACAGCCTGGCATTTAAAAAACATGGCAAAAACGCTTAAAAAAATGATCCAGAAATGGCCAGACTGATAAGATGTCGAAATAGTATATTAAAACACAAGTTACAGAAGGCAGTCTTTCAAGCACGAGTCCGAAATTGGAAATGGAACGGAAGAGTGCTTGAAAAGCCTTCTGTAACGAGTATTTTATACTATTTTTTCTATTTTGCCCCTTTTTAAAGAAAAAAGCGATGTTTTAAAATTTAGGGAATTTTGCGGTGGTTGGTGACATTTATTTAACATCATTTAAGTAGCCAGTGGGAAATTCAATTTTAAATGCAAAGTAAAAAATACAAATGCTCAACATTATGGATTTCAGCAAACTAACCTGCCCTGCAGTTCCACTGGATCATAGTCTGATTGCGCCTCGCTGCCTCGCATAATAAAACCACTGTTGAAGGTAATAATGCACTCCACAAAATTATTGTATCAAATCAGAACATACCAGGCATTAGTATAAATTCTAAAGACACATCCAATGTGTTAACGTTTATAATAATTGCACATTTCATGGTGGTGATGTTTAATTTAAATAAAAGTTCTTGATATCGTTTGACATTTGATGTTTATTTCTTACTTGGTAGTACCAACTACCAACATTAAATAAATTAATTCACCAATGCCATTAACGCACTCAAATTTTCTATTAAAGCACTCGTTTCGGTGCGTTAATAGCTCTATTACCAACGCAAAATAGAAAAAAGATTTTCTGACTCACGTAAGATTGATGAACTTGATAACGAACAATGCAAACTAGACAAACGTCTTAAATGATGTCTGATGCAACCCTTACAACGGAAATTGATGAAGCAATTGAATTTTTAAAACATGCTTGCCTTGTTGATGACTATGAGGCCATCAAAATAAAAATTGATTTAAAGTATAATTATATATGTAATTACAGACGAACATTATTAGGAGCGGAAATTTTAAATGCATTTCCAAGGTTTTTGGATACTCCAGTATTGGTATTTGTATATCCACTATCACTATCTTTTGTATAAAAATAATAATTATAAAACTCGAATTTCACCTCTGGTGATAACATAAATATATATGACTATATTTTCATTGTTTTGGTTTTGTATGTTTTTCAGATTGTAGAAGAATTTTATCAGATGAAATATGTTGACTCACCAAGAGTAAATTTTATCGAATGTTTTACCCAAAATATTGACAAAATATTGAACATTTATACATTAACTTTTCCAAAACCTGAAGATGAAATAATAAATGACACAACGGCAACCCCGAGTAAGTCCTTTTTATGTGTGCTTCCATATTAATGTAAAAAATATATTAATTGCATCAAATTGGGATAAAACAACTCGTTCGCTTTTGGCTCTCACCCAGATGATAGCCTCTAAAGGAAAGAGGGAAGATAAATTAATAATCAAGGATCATATTTGAGACCACTTACTGGCCACGCACTTCTGACTTGTCTGTACTCGGCCGTCCCCACCTTGTCTAAGGCAGAAGCGCAATCGGCTATCGATCCTCTCACTCTTCGATCTATTGTTCCTGTGTACATTCTGAATACCAAGTTTTCGTATTTTCTCCGCAGGAAGTGACCCCAAATATGATCTCTGTTAATAATATTTAAACATGTAAGTTCAAAACGTTTCTATAAATGAATTAAATGTAGAAATATGTGCTTTCAGGTAACAAAGCCCACTGTGCAACCAGTGCTGGTAGCCCAAGGTAGTAACAAAAAAACTATTACTCAATTTAATATTTTATTATTTTAATAAGTTATTGAGTACCCACGTCTTTGTTCACCTTTAAAAGCTTTTGAAGAACTTTTTATGGGCCATTTTGTTTTTGATACAAATTATGATAAATCCGTTAAATATTTTTTTGGTACACGCTCCGCAAAATGGTCGCTTAGGGGACTATTTTTAGAACGAAAAACGTATCTTTAGCAACCCCAATCGTCACAGCAACACTTAGAATCCGTTAAAAATTTTTAGCGACCTAGTACTTAAAGCTGCCATGGCAACACTTTAGTGGATTATTTTTGAGCAAGTTTCAATGAAATAAATCAAGTAACTAAGTATAAAATTCAACTCGTTGCTATGATTACTGATCATTGCCATGTCTGAAGAGAGGGACAATTTGCTAATTCGAAATTCGAGCAATTTAACATTAATGTTGGCGATTTGGCGAGCGTGTACCAAAAAATATTGTATGTACCACGTACGCAAAATGGTTTTAAGGGACTCATCTCATTAAGGACTCGGCTCGTTCGTCCTTACAAGGGAAGTATCCGAACCCGAAAATTCAAAAAAATTTGAAACTTTGTGGGTTAGTAGTTCACCCTAGGGTAAGTACGGAGCCATTTTTTTTATCTGCCCAAAATCGCTTTAAGTGGGGAAAAACACTCTTCGAAATTTCTGCGATTTTCGGTTTTCTGCGAATAACTCGGTAACCAGCAGAGATAAAAATTAAAATTATATGGCAAAATATTTGTCTTTCAATGCTCTATCACATATGTAAAAATTGCCACCCCTTATAATTTGAAAATCAAAACTTACCCCCTACCACCCCAATATGAGAAGTCAAAAAAATAATTCATTGCTCTGGGTGAGTAGTCTACTTCGGGTGGAGTGCAGCTAAATTTTTTTAATACTCAGAAAAAATTTTTAGGGGGTGAAAACACGTCTCATATGTTCTATGGTTTTGAGTACTTGGCGATCTTATTACTGGAGCGCTTAAATATTAATATTGCATGTCAAAGTATTAATTTAGAAGTGATGCGATTTTGGGCCGATAAAAAAAATGGCTCCGTGCTTACCCTAGGGTGAACTACTAACCCACAAAGTTTCAAATTTTTTTGAATTTTCGGGTTCGGATACTTCCCTTGTTAGTTACGATTCATCCCCTAAAACCTCATTTTGCGTACTTGATACATAAACTACTATTATGAATTCATTCAAACATATTATTTTAAATTTGATCGAAATGATATAAATTATACTTCCAAAATGTCCATCTTAAGGTGAAGATTGGTGAATTAAAATTTTTCAGTATGTTTACGTGCCATTTTTGTAAACTGTCAGTCAAAGAAGTAAATTCTATAATTAGACATTTGCGAATATTCCCTGCCTTATTTGAACACAAACAGTTAGTTTTACCATGTTGCGTTAATAATTGTCCACAAGACTATGGTACCTTTAACGGGCTAAGAAAACACTTGGCCAAACATTTAGATGAGTTCAAATTTTAAAGTGTCATCTAATGAAATTTTGAATAAACGTTCTGAAACGGAATATAATATGGTACAGTTATTTTTGATGACGATCCGAGTTCAATGTCTTCCAACGATTGTGAAAATGATGACGAAGTTGTTTATGCCATAGACAACAGCCTAGATTTTGATTTAATATCAAAAATATTTTTTTCCCAAATCAT
This sequence comes from Dorcus hopei, assembly GCA_033060865.1. NCBI lineage: Eukaryota > Metazoa > Arthropoda > Insecta > Coleoptera > Lucanidae > Dorcus > Dorcus hopei. The sequence continues at coordinate 541,540 of JAUPFK010000011.1, read as the reverse complement.
GTCACTATGGGACAAAGTAAATCAAAAAGTATTTGACTCAACCATAGAACTAGTTGAAAATATGTTTTACCGTTTGAAAAATGAAAGCAATAAGTATAAAGAAACTGTTGATTTTCTCAGTATTCATGAAAACAAAATTAAGGATATTTAATAATGATATTATCCTACCAAGAGAAATTGTTGAAATAGGCGCTTACAGCAAGTTTGCTATAAAAATAAAAGAGAGTTGTTGGTATAAAAATAATCTGAAAAATAGTCTGTCAATTAATTTTTGTACTACAAGTTTTTAAATATTAATAAATAGTTTACCATACTGGTATGTTGTATATATGCCTTTCAAGAGAAATCAATATACGAACCAGAACAGAAAATGTGCTTAAGAATAAAAAGTTAAATGTAGGAATCGAAACAAAAGTACCACGAACCTTTCAGTATATTCCCATACTCGAAACTTTAAAGTTTTTACTAAAACATTGCATATTTTTTAAAACTCATATTTCCAAAAAAGATAGCCAAGAGAATGAATATGTTACTACTGTAGGATCATACGTTAAGAACAATACTTTATATAAAACTAAAAAATATTTTTTGCGGCTTCAGGTATATTACGACGACTTTGAAACGACTAATCCTATTGGTAGTAAGGCGGAGGTAACAAATTAGGAGGAATTTACTTTACCATTAGTAATTTACCATCAATATACAATTCTCATTTAAAACATATTCACCTTCTAGCATTGTTCTTCACATCTGACCTTAATACTGATAACATTTCATTGAATACAATCTTGCAACCAATTGTTAATGTTAGAATATTAGAAACTGAGGGCATTATTGTAGAAGGTTTCGAACAACCAGTTCTTGGTACAATTACATCGTTGCCCCACGATAATCTTGCCGCTAGTGCTTTGCATGGCATGGCCCGGTCGTTTAGTGCCAATTATTTTTGTAGAATATATCTCCTTTCGAAAGAGGAAAATTACCTGTTTAGATTCTGTCAATATGTGGAGATCAAGTGATTTATATGAACGCCATTGTTCCCAACTTACAGAGACCAACCATGTATATGGACACTTAATGAAAACACTAAAGTAGCGAATTTTCACAATTTTTATTAGTTTTTAAACATGACAATTGTTTCGACACACAGTGTCTTCGTCAGATGTATACTGATTCTGCGTTAATTTTCTTACTGAAGTATATTTTATACCTACTGCGTCTTGAACACCCCAATTATCCTATACTAGGGAACTGAGTCGGCTAATATTTAATAATGTTGTAGAAATAATCAAACTTCTGATTAATTGATTTTAAAGTGTACATATAGTGCCACGATTGTTGAGTTAATGCATCTTGAAATTTTTTTATGTTTTGCCCATTGAATAACCTACTATATTTATATGTAGGATAAGCTGAAACACCCATAGATAGTAGAATCATCTTATGGTCCGAGTAATATACATCTCGTAAACTAACAAAAGTTGAATTATGGTTATTGGTAAATACATTATCTATAGCACTAGAGGAGCCATTACAAATTCTAGTGGCTTCTTGTACTAGGTGTTTCATGTCGAAGGATAGCATCAGTTCTTGCAGCAACGATAATTCTGTCGAAGTTCCGTTAAAATCAATATTTAAATACCCTGCAAAGTATATTTTGCAAATTAGGTGTGTGACAGAGTCTAACAAATTATTTAAATTGTTTATGAAAATATTAAAATCGCCAATTGGAGCTCGATATATACAAAAAAATAATTACTTTGACGTTACTATTTATTGTCCAAACTATTCCACAAACCTCAAAATTTTTTTCAGAGCAAAATGTTTTAACGTCTAGCGGAACCACATTGGATGTCTGATTTGACCAAATGCCTCCTTTGAAATTTTGTCTGTTAAAATGTGCTATCAGTTTGAAATTACCGATATTAATATGACTTGAATTATTGAGCCTCGTTTAAACATAAAAATTTAATATTTTTTAATTTTGTTAAAATACATTCAATATCGTTAATTTTAGTTGCATTCAATGAACGTATATTAAGGGAAATCAAGTCATACCCATCGTCATCAACACTAGAGAACAAATCTCGGGCGTCATCATAATGTTGCGAAGTTATAAAAAATATTTGTGACAGCTGAGATGCACCGAAGTCACTTCTGAAGTCCTCCCCAATGGATTCATCGTTGAATATGACCGTATTCTCCAGTTCACTATCGCAGTTGGTTGATACTCCAGATGAAAGAGATGAGAGACGACTTGATCTTGTTAATGATAAACGATCATCATTTTTTAATTGGAGACCCTCGTAATCGTCTTGACAAAGTTTTAAATGTTTTAAGATTTTCACTGATGAGATTATTGATTGAGTGAGAAACACAGCATTCAATTTACCTTTATAGTTAAAGTGAAAGCCGTCCCTTGTATAGAAGTGTCTATTGAGTGATTGATTTAAATTAAAAAATGTTATGGAGTTTTTACATAGCATGTGGAACTTGTCAACCTGATGATTAATTTTTTGGTTGATAGTAGATATAAAAAACAGACCACACCCATTTTTCCCAATTTGAAATGCATTGACTTCCGGTCGAGTTTTCTGCCGGATCTGAGCCCGTGGTAAAGAGAGAGATGGAGCTCGAGAGAGAGAGATGGAGCTCGAGAGAGAGAGAGAGACGGAGACAACTTAGTTCGGGCTTCCGTCCGCCAGATGCCTGCGGCGCTGCTGCTATTTTTGTCGTCGGAACGTTAGTTCGGAAATTGTCCGCCAGATGCCTGCGGCGCTACTGCTACTTTCGTCGTCGGAACGTTAGTTCGGAAATTGTCCGCCGGGTGTCGCCACCGGCGCCTCGCTACGGAATTTTTTCCTCCGTCCGGAGAGAGATTCGAACCCGTTCCTCGGCGTTCGTGAGCCGTCCACCTAAGCCGGTCGACCGTTGAGTCAGCTGCTCGTATCAGTTCGTGATGTGTAATATGAACGACGCAGCAAATGATGTCCTTTTTTTTTCGTCAAACACGGATGCGATGTTGGTTGCATCAATTTTTTTTCTCAGTCCGGAGAAAGATTCGAACTCGTTCTTCGGCGTTCGTGAGCCGTCCACCTAAGCCGCTCGACCGTTGAGTCAGTTGCTCGTATCAGTTCGAGATGTGTAATAAGACGACGCGCGGAGAAGGATGCCTTTTTTTTCGTCGAACACGAATGCGATATTGGTTGCGTCTGGCGGTGTCTATCTGGTGACGAATTGCGAAAGGACGTCCGGTGTGGGTTTCTGTCAGTAAAAAGAATGTCCATCTGTTGACGAATTGCACGGCGGCGGCGTCGCGGGAATTTCGAAAAAACGGATCCTCGCGACGCGTGGCCGTGCGCATTTCCGCGGGCGAACAACGATGTCGGCGTGCGTGTATAATTGTAAAACGTCTTAAATAAAATTCTAAAAATAAAAGATACGTTTTACTTACGTATGTATAATACAAAGTGCTTTATTAACACACAATATAATTACAAAATTACATACAATGGGCAACCACCACAGGTAAAAAAAAAAAAAATTTAATTTTAATTTATAATGTCCCAACGGCAACGAGTAAATGTCCGTTACAAGATAGTAATGTCGTTTGTCATCTTGAGCATCTAAGGCAGTTTTATTTATGGTAACTGTTAATAATTGATGATTTATTGACCTGACGCTATTGAATTTTGACATTAATTTTTTATTATCAAACAAACAGTCATAATAATCCTGAAAAGTTATTTTTTTAATTCCTGAACGACCTACGCCCTTCAATTTTTTAAATTTTACTACTTTTCCTACTCTGATGGCGTAAACTTTAGCTCTAATTCCAATTAACTCAGTTATTATCTGTCCGTAGAGTTCGTCTTTAAATTTACCGATAACTTTCTTATTAACCAAAGGTATTCCGAAAGGATTATCTGCGGCGTAATCTGAAGTGTCAAAAATTTTATTTGCATCCCGTTTTATAATTTCATAAATACTCGAGACGCGTTCAGGATGTTTTGGAGAGAATTTAAAAATAAAACTGTTCGTGTCCGTGTAACATACTGTGACATTAAATAAGGGCTCCACATTTTCTCTGTTGTAATCATAAAGAAAACTATACATGACAGTTTTTGAAATGTCAAGGACTGCCATGCCAACGTAGATCGGTTTATCAAATTTCACGGATAATTTATTCAGTTCAATTGCGACCGGATCATTAAAAATCGTAGCTTTTTTGAAATTTGATTGACTAACATATTTTTCAGCGGATTTCCATTTCTTTGTCAACACGATATTTCTGTATTTGCGTACAGATTCCATAAGTTTTCCGAAAACCATATTCGACATGCCCTTGTAAAAATCTTTATCGAAAGCGTTCGTGGATTTTGCTCTTAGATCGCTATTTAATTTAATGTATTTTTCTAACCAATTGCTCTCGTCAATTTCTATCTCACGATGAATTGTTTTTAATTTTAAGCCGTGTTTTAAACATTGAAGTAAAACGCGTAAATGTAAGACGTACTTCTCTTTATTACATAAAGTTAGCATTAATTTTTTATCGTCCTTTACCTGTAATAGATCTGTGTTCCGGACAAAATGGAAAAAATATATGGGAATTGTGCAAATCTTCAGGATATTCTAAGTTAACTTCTAAAATACAAGATTTACCCGTTTCATCCCCGTAATATATCGAACAGTCAGTGTCGGTTGTACTGAGCATTTCTAAAAGATTCGTTAATTTTTCGTCACTTACCCAGCTGATGTTGTCGCATGGTAATTTTGTCGTTATCGCGTAAGAATAAAGTCCGTTCGCGTCTACGTAAATAATTTCGCTAATTTCCATATCAGGGTCGAAATTGGTTCCCATGTGTATAAAATTCGCTTTTGCATATCGGGAACTAACTTGAGTTATACCGCTACGTAAACCTTTTTCTATAAATAAAATCATATCGATGTCTTGTAAAAGGGGAAGTTTAATTTTTGTTGTTTTAAGAGCCGCCGAAAATTATAGGCCCGGAACTGTGAAAAATCCACACGCATCTAACCCGTAAGTTTTGAACGTCAATTTTCTAAAATTTTCAAAAATGTCTGCCAATAGAAATACGTCAATTTTTAAATACAAGTCCGCGTATTCACCGAGAGCTTTACATTGAAAATGTTGCCAAACGTTTACGGCGTGCTGGTAATCCTCATCGTTGACGTTTTCGCCATGTAATTTATTATAAAATAGCGATTTATCGGGAAGACTTGTCTCTTCCAATTTGTCAACAGAATTCACGTAATCATATGGAAAATATCCTTTACGAGTTACTAATTTATAAGAATCCGGATTCGGAAACGCTTTTTGTACGAACTTTGTTTGTTTGTTTGTTTATTTGTTCTGGTTTCAAATTTTTCGCTAATGTTTCAAGAGACGAGGGCATGAAACGAAACGAATCTAAGAAACGTAATTTCACATCGCCTACCCTTTTCGAGAACGATATGTAAGTTTCAGTTGTGTTTGGTAAAATTTCGACATTTTCATCGTTTACATTTGCCAGAGCTTCTATTATAAAGTGACTATCGTAATGAGATAAATTGTGTAAAATCACGGGATTGTAAATTACAATTATTGCACAAAGCTGCAATATAGTTCCCAGTAAAATGGTCGTGGTGATAAGTTTTAGCATTATTTTCGTTAAAGTTAGAATCACAAATCTCACACTTTTCGGCATTTGCATGTGCCGTAGATTCTTCGAACGTTAAATCTTTCATAGGAACATTAACGTGATTTTTTAATATTTCTTGAATATTTGTTGCTTCTCCTAATAATTTGTTTACGAACCAGCAGCCGGATTTTCCCCGCGGTAAATTTCAAAATGATTTAGTCGATCATCGTAAGATCAGACTGTTAAATATGCAACGCTAAAGGCTTCGTGCCGTTGATAGGCGTTCGTGAATGCTTTTTCTAAAGCATCGTCACAGGAATGAATAGGTTTTTAGAGCTTCGAAGTCCGCGTAAATGACAAACGGCAAAGGCATGGTGGCTGCAAATTGTTTGAATTTAAAAATGTTTTCTCCGTCTTTAGGTAATTCAATTTTTACGGCCTCATGACGCGAGCAATGTGACATATGACGATTTAATTTGTCCTTGGATGAAAAATAACACAAGCAGCGATCGCAAATGAACTTGACACGCATATTTGATGAAATTTGATATCTGCACAGTTCTGATAAATTTTTAATGAGACAAAAATGACCTACGCATTGATTTTTCTTTAAATATAATAAATTGACGTGGCAGTTTTTGACATTTTTTGTATGATAAAGCGGAACAATGATGCTCTTGTTTTCATAACCGTATACGTTAATTGATATAAATTTATTGGCGTTTTAGAATTTCTGCAAGTCGCACAGATTTACAGGAAAACATATACCTTTAAAATAAAAAAAATCGTATATATTTTGACGATACGTAGAAGGATCGCACGCATCTTGACCGTTTCTCGCTGAAAATAGGTGGTCCAAAAGATAATACGCGAAGCATCGTCGGTCTTGATTTTTGATGTTCAATATGACGTTACTTTTTCGCCGAAGTTCGTCCGGCAGGTTCACGTAAGCGCTACCGTTATCTTTCTTTCCTCCTCTTTCTCCTCTCAACGGCGTGTACTTGCAAAACGCCACGACCAGGTCCACGATTGCCGATAAACTCCAACCGCTGTCCCTTCCTTGAAACTCGGAAAGCTGATAAGAAATTGAAAAAAATTAAAATTAATATCTGACAGCTTATTTCGTTTTAAACTTACCTGCACCATGATTTCATTAAACAATTCGTTTAAAATTTCGTCTAGAGTTGCTCCAATATTGATCATGTGATTTTTGGTATTGAAAAACTTATATTCCGAGACATCGGTTTGAGGTTTTACAAATTCACCGCAAAATACCAAATTTATCTTCATCGAGGGAGTTTCGCCAATTGTTTTCCGATTCGAGTTCTAATCAGAGACGAGGCGTCTAGGAAAAAGGTTCCCGGTTGTGTATGAGTTTTATTGATTATTACTCCGGTACGAATTCTGCTTCTAAATGCAGACTGCAGCTGTAAATTAAAAAAAAAACTAAATTAAAAAAATACGTATGCATTTAATTTAAAACTTACATCCTTCCACTGAATTCGGTTGATTTTATTAATTCTCCGTTCTGTTCCGTTTCTTTGGGGACGACGACGTGTTCTTAAACCTCGTCCAATCGGCAACGTTTTAATTTTTAATTCCAGTTTTACGTCGAATGAATGTAATTTTGCAATTAAGCTTTCAATTTGTTTCTTATCGTGCACCGACGAACAATTTCTCATTAGCTCGTTTAATGTTTTAATTTTTTTTTGTTTAGTTTTGCAATTTTATAAGCATCTGATTTATCGGCGCACTCATCTAATAAGCGAAACACATTTAAATATTCTCGTAAATCCATTTCAACGTTTAATAATAATCTAATTTTAAAATTATGTTTATAACTAAGCTAATCGTTTAAATATTTTTTTACGTTAACGAACTGAAAAAAAAAGATACTAATTTAGCGACTTGAAATAAGATAATAAATTTTGTACTTACTTGTATTTTTAATATTTCTCAAATTCGACGTCGTAAGCCAGTTGAGGTTTGCTGGCTAATTTCACTAATCCTTTGTAAATCAAGCCGCATTGCGAAGACAACACGTCACCTATCTTATCATCGGGTATGGCCTTGTTAAATTGATGAGGCAGAAACACAACAAACCTTGATCGAGTCCCGCCAGCAATGATTTTCCAAATTTCGTTTTCACATATTTTAAATCCGACAACGGATTCTTGCGGTCGATTTCCAGCTCCGACAACTTCTTAATAGGTAATGATTTTAACGAAGTAGCAATATTTATATTCGAAATGGTATCCATAATTAACACGCACAGAGAAACGTAAAATGAAGTCTTTTCTATAAGGACAGGCGACACAAACTAAAGTGCAGTAGTTAGCAGAATGCACGCGCATTTTCCTTATCATTAAATTGCAATGCAATGAGTAATTAGATTTAAAATTAGATTCAAAATTAGATTTAAAATTAAAAATACAGGGTGTTTCATAACTCGAGGTGAAGAATTAAGAAACGTATACGGGATGATATTTTGGTTAAAAAAAGTAAAATATTTATTTCATAACTTACAAAAATATTTAACATTTTTTTAAATCAAAATATCACCGCGTTACGCTCACATTTTTTCTCTCCTCCTTATTTTAGATCGTTTAGTTTCGCGGCGTGCGTGAATAAGTACAAGTACATCTGAAAATGGCATCATCGTCGTTAGAGTTTCTGGAAAGTTTCTGCAAGAATGCAGACGAAATAGTGATTTTCGTTTTGTTAGCGAGGTATCTTACAAGCTAAGCAGATCTGCAAAAATTTCAACGGGACTAATTGTAAGTGTAACGAATAATTTTAAACCGTTGGTAAAACTAACGTATCTACAGCTCAAAACCAAAATGTTTAACGTTTAACAGCGACGAGTGGAATCAATTCATTGAATACTTTCCTCGCATGGAAGATCATCTGAAATTAAAATGTACGAGGTGCCAACAATGTGCGTCCACGGAGGAAGACACAAAGACGATTTCCAATTTCGAGCTTTGCGACAGTGATATCAAATTATTTTTTATCGAGTCCAAAGGTAAATTTAAAGTGAAAATTATAAAAAGGCGAAACAGAAATAGAATTGGATAAATTTATGTTTAAAATATTAAGTAAATTATTACATGTCGTCGGTTACCGCATCAAAAGGCTCGAAAAACTTACGTTAACGTGCAATGGTATTCAGAAAGTATCGATTGTTTGCTGGAATTGCTGGCAAATCACGTAGACAAAATAAAACTCGACGTGGGGAGATATAAAAACTCGATTTTAATGGGATCAGCCGTTGTCGGTCAGTCGCAATGAAAACGTTAGAAGAGATACTTGATAAGCTAAATGTTTACTCCTTAACAAACTGTTCTAGTTATATACATATATATATACATTTACGACTAGTCTTATGGCTCTTGTAGCTCCGAAAAGACAATAAAGATTATTATTATTATTATCGTGGATAAAATATTGGAATATAACAATCAAAATTTCGGTTTGAGCAATATCAATACGGATCTAATTTCCTACATTCCCAGATACATTGCAACAATCTACGTTAAATTTAATTGATATTTGGGAGCGATTACCCGAGCGTTTGAAGCAAGATAAAAAACTGCAGCGGAAATTACCTTGTTATTTATGTACATTATAACACCGGCGAAACGCAGTGGGACGGACCTCCGATTTCTCTGCATTTATGTCCTGTGTGCCTAAACGAGAGAAATAATTTTTTAGTGCGTCCGTGTGAAAATGGGTCTCCTTGCTGCCGCAGTTGTTTTCGCGGTAATACGTTTTATATAAACATTAATAATTCGAACATAACTGAGTGTTACATGTGTATAGATCACGAAAATGACGTTTGGCCTAAGAATTGGATTCAGCTTGCTTGGAAAGGTTCGAACATGTTTGACGCAAATTTAACAAATCAAGATCAGACGTTGCTGTATTACAAACTTCGTTGTTTTCATCAAGGTCGTCGGCAAGTTGAAGACAGCGACTGGAAAATTGCGCTAAATATTTCGCACGAATATGCAGATTATTTTTTCGACTCGGAATATGTAAACTTAACGCAAATTGATTTTAATCATAATTTGTTTTTGCATAACGATAATGAAAACACTTATTGTTCGCATGGATTTTTCGTAAGTTGTATCGCAGTCATTGCCATTTTAATACTAGTCCAGGCCTTTAGGCAGCAAATGTTTTCAGCTGTGACGTCACAGTAAAGGGGTAACTGTCAGACACAAGTTTATTATCTTAAATATTTTAAAGCTTGTTTACATAATAAAGGAGTAAGTTTATTTTATTAATATTACTTTTTTTCAGCAACGCATGTTTGTAGTTTATATATTTCCTTTGCGTTAATGTAGGGCAGTATGCTTATATTCATAAAAACGTAATTTTTTCTCGGACAGCATTAGAATGTCAGATGAAAAAATCATTACAATTCTCTGTGAAAATTTCAACAGTCAATAAAGCTACTTCAATAATAAGTTTAGGGGAATGTTTTCTAATATAATATGAACAACATGAGACCATACAACTGCCCTGCTAAATGAAAAAGATGTATTTAAAGGCGAATCTACATTTTACGTTTTGGATGATCATCGAATAGTCTAAATGGAAATTCTGTAGTGTTGGGCAGAATCGAGTTCTTTTAAGAATCGAATACTCGGTATTCGAGTACTTCGAATCAAATATTGATCCGAGTACAAGTATCGAGGACCGAAAAAAACGAGGAAACGTCTTCGACGTCGAACGTTTCGCTTAAAGGTTGAGTTTTAGAACTTTGCTGCCTGTAATGTAACATGAGACTCATCCAGGACGGCTTTGCCATTCGTTGTATGTATATACTCACAATTTACTTGTTTATTTATTATACTTGAGTACATATTCGAGTACAAACTCGAGTATTCGAATACAGAGAGTACTTTTAAGAATCGAATACTTTTCAATTCTTGGTATTCGAATACCCCATCACTAATCTGCAGTGACCATCAATAAGCAAACCACTGGAAAAATAGAATGGTTTCCTACTTTTAAGGAACTGACTGGATAACAAATGTAAACAAGAAGGGTGAAGACTCGATTGAACACATCGCTTTACTGTCTGGTGTTTGTAATTTAAAATTTCTAATTTTTTAAACTTAAATATGAAAGATTCTTGTCTGATGAAAACTGTATCAGAAATTCTTTAAAACGAACACTGAAAATGTGCACTACCACTTAATGTTTCGTTATCTTTGATAGCTTTGTCAAACGATAGTAAAACGTGGTAGTGTGCATTTTCAGTGTCCGTTTTAAAGAATTTGTGATATAAAAGATATAGTGTCCCGTTAGAAAGATGACCACATGAATTTATTTTTTGAAGTGTATACAAGTTATGAATGTTTATGAAATAATAAATGTTTTTCTTGCTTGCTAAAACTTTACGACATTCACCTGCAAACACTTTATTCACTAATTCGATTCCAACACATAATTCAGATGCCACCATTGTATAAACTATTGGAATGAATCAAAAATTTGATAAATCTCAATTGCTTCAGGTTCAATCGTCCCATTTACTACAGATGAATCATCCATGATGATCATCAAAAGTGTAAAATGTAAATTCGCCTGAACTGTTTTGTTTTCTTTTGGATGAGTACATATTGAAAGTATCATAAACATATCTTTATAACATATTTACTAAACAATATTGGTATATTTCAATTATAGAATATCTATTTTTCAAAAGAAATATCTATACATATGTATATATATATACTGGGTGTCCGGTAAAGAATGGGCCATACTTCAAGAGTGGCTTCTTTGGATCAAAATAAATCGATTTAGATCAATTTATCTTAGTACAATTTTGCTTCATTAAAAAGTTATGGCCTTTCAAAGATAATTTTTTTATATCAATATTTTAGCAAAACTCGCTCATTTTTGGAAACATTTAATTGTAATTTGGTATTTAGAGGTTTCTTGTACTGCTGAATCTGAATATCTGCTTATTTTTAACGTAACGTATAGAGGGCGCTCTAGAGACCCTGACATCCTCTTGTTTATTGTCGTACTTTTTTTTTACGTGAATATTTTTAAAATATGTTTAGTTTTTTTGAAACGACATTTAATTCACTTTAAAAAAGGTATATTTGTTACATGTCGCTAAAGTACACCAGTTTCGAGAAAAATGGCTTTGAATGTGAAAATGTTGAATACTTTCTACACCAGTAACGCTACTGCAGGATGAAAAGACAATTACCTAAAGTTGCACTACTTCGTAATTTACTTAAAATTGAAAAAAATTTACAATTCCACATTTAAATCAACGATACATTACGTAAAAAATTCTTATTATGTTTGCTATTGCCGCGTATTTCACTCATAGTTTAACTTTCAACTCTAGATTACTCCCATAGTAACAATTATAAAAACAGTTGTTCCCATGGAAATAAAGTGAAGATTAAAGTTAAACTGTAACTGAAATACGGGTCTATGTGCCTGATTCAATGTAGACCTAAAACAGTAATATTCAACATTATTATATTCAAAGCCATTTTTCTCAAAACTGGTATACTTTAGCGACATGTAACAAGTATACCTTTTTTAAAGCAAATTAAAAGTTCTTTCAAGAAAATGAATATAATTTTAAAAATATTCACGTTAAAAAAAGTACAGCAATAAACAAAGGAATATCAGGATCTCGAGAGCGCCCCCTATATGTTACGTTAAAAATAGGAAGATATTCAGATTCAGCAGTACAAGAAACCTTTAAATACCAAATTACAATTAAATATCTCTAAAAATGAACGAGTTTTGCTAAAATATTGAAATAAAAAAGTTATCTTTGAAAGGCCATAACTTTTTAATGAAGCAAAATTGTACTAAGATAAATTGATCTATATCGATTTTTTTTGACCCAAACAAGCCACCCTTGAAGTATGGCCCATTCTTTACCGGACACCCGGTATATATGTATATATATATATATATATCTATATAACGGAAAGTTTACGCCAGGAAAATACAATCATATGAAGCACGAAGACCGGCAAATAGTATCGTCGACGTTTCGAAACCCAGACTATCAGACAGCAACTGCAGACTTCGAGATAAACAATGAAGCGTTCAGTTAGAACGCACATTGTACTGGAAGAATTTCCAGAACTTGCAACGGAGGTCAACCCTGCGTTACCAGCACATAACGGAAGCCAGCACAGCAGCGGTATCACGCTTCCGGCAAAGGTTCAGTCGACGGCTGTTTCGGCCAGACCATCAGGACAGACACTGAACAATGTCAGTCGAACGCCGAATGCACATTTGGAAGACCACTGGAGAAACTTCCAGGCAAGGCAACAGAACAACCTGCGTTACCATCAAAGCCACAGAACATAACGGAAGCGATGCCAGGAAACACACCGGCGAGCATTGGCAAACCGCACGACGCATGCCCACAGACTCAGACAGCAGCAGTGGCAGACTTCGAGAACAACGTCAGCACAGCGAATGCACAGCCACAATCACTGAACATCTTCAGCAGCATCGGAGGCAGTCAACCTGCGTTACATCAGTTAGCAATATGGAAGCGGAAAATACAGCGAACACGATCCGGCGTTGCAACCGACAGTTACTTTTCTTGCCAGTTGCTCACATTAATTACCCTTCATATGATTGTATTTTCCTGGCGTAAACTTTCCGTTATATTTTATATTCTTGGCTTTATTGAAGTAACGCAGGTTGACCTTGTTTGCCTCCGTTGCTATACTGGAAGTTTCTCCCGAAATGGGGGTCTTCCCAGTGGTTGTAACAAATGTGCATTCGGTCTCCTGGCTGGTTGCTTCATTTGTTGTTGTTTATCTCCACCTTGTCTACACCTTACACCTTGGTTATACTGTCCTGATGAGGTCTAATAAGACCGAAACGTACGTCGACAGTTACTTTTCTTTGCCAGTTAAGCCATTAATTACCCTTCATATGATTGTATTTTCCTGGCGTAAACTTTCCGTTATATTTTATATTCTTGGCTTTATTGAAGTAACGCAGGTTGACCTTGTTTGCCTCCGTTGCTATACTGGAAGTTTCTCCCGAAATGGGGGTCTTCCCAGTGGTTGTAACAAATGTGCATTCGGTCTCCTGGCTGGTTGCTTCATTTGTTGTTGTTTATCTCCAAGTGTCTACAACTTACACCTTGGTTATACTGTCCTGATGAGGTCTAATAAGACCGAAACGTACGTCGACAGTTACTTTTCTTTGCCAGTTAAGCCATTAATTACCCTTCATATGATTGTATTTTCCTGGCGTAAACTTTCCGTTATATTTTATATTCTTGGCTTTATTGAAGTAACGCAGGTTGACCTTGTTTGCCTCCGTTGCTATACTGGAAGTTTCTCCCGAAATGGGGGTCTTCCCAGTGGTTGTAACAAATGTGCATTCGGTCTCCTGGCTGGTTGCTTCATTTGTTGTTGTTTATCTCCAAGTGTCTACACCTTACACCTTGGTTATACTGTCCTGATGAGGTCTAATAAGACCGAAACGTACGTCGACAGTTACTTTTCTTTGCCAGTTAAGCCATTAATTACCCTTCATATATATATCTATATATATGTATAGTTCAGGCACTATTTCAAAAAACTCAAGACATTTCAAAAGTATGTCATTTGCAGATACAATTTTTTTATTTTTTTTGCTTAGCACGGCAGAAAAGGTCTTGCGTCTTACATTTAGGTGTATGAACCGACTTGTGCTTCATCCTAGCCCTAGTTTTTAATAATATTGTTAACAAATAAACTGATTTTTAGAAATGAAATATTGCTGTATACCTGATTGCTTATCCAACAGTCGAAAAGGAGATCCTTATGTTCCTATATTTTCCTTTCCCTCCAACATCACCACATTAGAAGTATGGAAGAAGAAAAGTCCAGTTAGGAAATTAAATATTACAAAAAATAGTGGTGTCTGCATTAAACACTTCTCTGAAGAGTTCGTATTAAAAGAACATAGAATTAAAAGACCTGATGGTATGTTGTTTATACAATCTAAATTTAATTTTCCTTACAATTCTTAAATTCCACTCTTAAAATCTATCATAGGTACAGAATTAATAACGCCCAGAAAGAAACTGGCTTTAACAAAAAATGCCTATCCGTCAATTTTTCCCAGCCTACCACAATATCTAACTTCCTTCCCACCTGCCCAAAGAACAGATCCAGAAAGAAGAAGAGCAGCTTTTGTAGAACGCGAAAATTTGAAGCATGAACACTGGTTTTCTAATGATAAGATTGAAAACTTAAATGATATCTTACTAGCCATACAATAAGGAAATATTATTAGCAAGGACTGGATAGTTAATCTGCATGAAAATAATGTTTACTTTTTTAAAATTAATTACTTACAAACACCAAGTTTAGAATTTACAATTATTTTAGACTTGAATTTTACAATGAAAGCATTTCACAATTCTGTGGAAATCAATCTTAGAAATTACGATTTCATATTAGGAAAAGAATTACTTTGTGACACTTACAACAAGCTTGAAAATCTTTTAACTGCCATCAACAATTTCTTAAATGAACAAGAACCAGCAACTTTTGAACAAAAAATTACTACGTGCTGTAACCTATTGGAAGATTGCATTACAGAGAACAATCAAAATAATTCTAAACTTAAATTTATATCTGAACAGTTACGTCTTTGAACAAGCAAAAAAATTAGATATAGTACAGATTTACTTTTATTTTGTTTCACATGTTTATCTACTTTTCCTGGTGCATATAAATTTTTAAGAGAGCAAAACATTTTACAGTTGCCCAACCCATTTTATCTAAAAACATTTAGTCTTCATAATATTAATGGTGAAATTAATGAATCCTTAAAATTATATTTAACACGAAAAGCACATGCTATTGAAGACTATGAAAAAAAGTTTGTTTATTACTAGATGACATATATGTAAAACCTAAAATTAGTTACGCAGGCAATAATATCATAGGGGCAGCATCTAACAGTGATACTTTTCAAGCAGCATCAACTATTCAGGTTTTTATGATAAAGTCCTTACTTTCAAGTAACAAAGATGTAGTTGCACTTTTACCTGTGAAAAACCTTAATTCAACATTTTTGTATGAATCTACCATCAAAATCTTGACTTTATTACATAATTGTGGATATGAAGTAGTCAGCATAATAACAGACAACAATAAAGTAAATGTTAAATTATTTACACAATTAAGTGGTGGACAAAAATTAAATATTTTTATTGAAAATCCTTGTGACCAGTTAAAAAAAAATGTTTAATATTTGACACTGTTCATTTATTAAAAAACATAAGAAATAATTGGTTGAATGAAAAAAGTAAAACATTTCTATATCCCTCTTTTGAAAATACTTTAGAAATAAAGGAAGCCAAATTTCAAGAAATTATTAATATTTATGAATCTGAGAAATTCTCTGTTGTTAAACAAGCTCCTGGACTTACTTATAAAGCTTGCTTCCCAAACAATTTAGAGAGGCAAAATGTAAAACTTGAACTCCAAATTTTTGATGAAAAATTAGTTGCTGCTGTAAACAATATAGGAACAAAAGAATTTATTAAAATAATTCATCATTGGTGGTCAACAGTGAATGTAAAGCATCCAGAAAAAGGAAAACATCTTCGTGATTTTCATGCCGATCCTATTCGAAACATGACACAAGCAAATTTAAATTATTTAAAAGAATTCTCAAACTGGTTGAATGTATGGGAAAGTATTGTCATTATAGACAGATTTAAAAGATCTGGTAAACTTAGTACCGAAACATTTTCAGCCCTACTACATACAACACAAGCTTTAATTCAAGCTTGTGACTATCTTTTAAATAATTTAAATTTTTCATATGTTATGTTGGGATCTGTTCAAACTGATGTATTAGAGCGTAGATTTGGGAAATATCGGAGAATGAGCGGTTGCAATTACAATGTTTCTGTCCAGCAAATCATTGACTCTGAAAAAAAAATTAAAATTAATAGTTTACTCAAATTAAGTGATCACAATATAAAGTTAAGAAATATAATTGATGACATAAATGCTGAGAAAGATGAAAATCACATAGATGAAGATACATTATTTTTACAAGACAATGAACAAATTATTTATGAATTTCAAAATTTTAAAATTAATAATGATACTTTACAAACATTAGTATTCAACAATTTCATTTCTAGAAAAGAAATTATTTACGACTTACCCTCAGTAAGTGATTATTTACACAAGCTTAACCGAGGAGGTTTAAAATATTCATCCGATTTATCATTAAATATAGCCACTTTGTTGTATCAAATTTTTCAAACAATAACGTCTGAACCGTTCGAATCTCGCTTCCTGAAGGCTAAAAATTAAAAAGGGGATATTAAAATCGTTATTTTTAGAAGTTTTTGAACTTGATAAAGATATTTGCACTACTTGTAATAGCAATCGAACACAATTATACCAAAAAGTTTTATATACTTGGATAAATATATTATTAAATAATTACACAAAAGTAAAAGCAAACTTTTTGTCACAGGAAAAGTATATCGGAAAAAAACGAAAAGCAAGTACTTTTACAAAGGTTTGGAATTTACTTGTAAAGTTAGGTTAGATTAAAATGAGTTTTTCTAGAGTGAATTCGATAATGTTTTTATTTATAATGTTATTTGCTGATTAGACTGTAAGCTAAACTATTTATGTTACGCCTAGGAACTAATTTCTGTAAAATAAAGTCTTTAAAATGAAAATACTTACCTGTCGAATCTGATAGTATTTTTTGTTTTGGTTAATTAATGAACACCGTCGACTTGTTTTGCAGTAACAACTATTAAATACACTTACTACATACATCATTTGTGGACCAATTTTATACATTATTTCTTTATATAAACTGGTAAAGAAGGATAAAATGCAATTTTTATGAAAACGGATTAAAAATGACATACCCCTTTATCGTGACGTCACTGTTCTTCAATATATTGTTAACGATAATTTGTATGTGCCATATAAAATGTGTTTTTAAATAAGTATGTACCTATGTAATCAGAGGAATTAATAAAACTATTTTCTTTAAAAATAAGCAAATCAATTTATTTCTACGTTCATACGATATACAATTAAACAATATTTGAAGTTTAACCCAAGATTTTTCAGGAATGCCGAACCATTTCACGTAGGCTTTGCCTCCTTTTTTTCTCAAAATTTTTTCCGCTAAATAAACATCTTCGTGTTTAGCTCGTTGGAGTTCTTCGTTATAGAAGGCGTCCAAAATCGGTTGCTTCGACATGTCTTCTAGCAGGTAAGTAACGGGATTAGTAACTTGAATTTTAACGATTTTGAACAGTTCCGTGGAACACGACGGAGTAAATCCCTTTTCGAATACTCCTTTATATTTGCTGATGCGAACGACATCACCGACACGAAATTTCGCTTTGCCCGCAATTTTAATCTTATTATATACCGTTTCTAAAAGCATCTTTTCATTTGTCTTGTTCACATCTTTAGGAGCCATGCCTATTGTTCTGTGCACACTCGCGTTGTATTTATCCACAATCGTTTGCAATAAATCGAACCGTTTAAATTTGCCGCGCATACTGAATTCTCTGTACAGATTTTATTTAATTATCCGTTTAACTCTCTCTACCATGGCAGCCTTTATCGGAGAAAATGTTGAATAATGATTTATTGCGTATCTATTTGTCAAATCTTTAAACTTTTGATTGTAGAACTCTTTTCCCTCGTAGGTGTGTAAATTTGCGGGCGCCCTCTTGTCGGTATTCAATATTTCAAGCATAGCTTGAGTTACGAGCTCGCCTGTCTTCCTTTTCACCGGTTGCGCCCACAAATACTTAGAAAAGCAATCTATGGCAACTAAAATGTAATTATAACCTTTATTTTCACGCGCATAAGGAATAAATTTGCACAGATCAGCTTGCCAAAGATCGTCCACAGACTTTACAATTATGGATCTCCTCGAAAAATTTTTTCTCGCAGGTTTGTGTAACTCATTGACGACGTCACGTTTAATTTGGCTCATTGCTTGCAATTTTATTATGTCCTTCACCGAACCGCTGCTCCAGCTTATCTAATCTAACATTAATCAGCTTTACTTGTTCTTGAATAACGTTTAGCTCTCGTTTCAGATCGCCGAGGTAGGAAGCGTTAGAGCTTGCGATCGAAATATTCCTTCGATTTTCGATTTCACGTCCGTAACTTGATTATGTAGATTTTGTAAGGTCCTAGAATCATTTTTGATTTTTTCCTTTATCTCGTCCACGTATTTTTTATTGGTCACGTCTCTTGGATTTATCACTTGGAGAGAAAATCCTAAACCTGGAGGTCCTCGAGTTGTTTTCGTTTTGCGTAAATATCTGCCGAATTTTTCGACACTCATTCTATAATATCGGCTTCTTTCAGCTCTTCGATGATCGCACTAATGTCGTTATTATGGCCCGTATGTCCTGCCTGTTGAGAAGCTTTCAACAATTTCAGACGATCTATTAGCTCGTTGATATTATCCCAGTTTATATACTGAAACGGTTTATTTTCAATTTCTAATCCTTCATCGCCCCAAGTTTTAGCGCGAGATCCTGTTTCGAACAACGGTTGAATTATACTTCTGTATTTTTCACTTCGACTTCCCTTTATTTGCTTTGCCGGATTATTGCTTCTTCTGTGAACGTTCGTGTGATTTAGTATATGATGATAGTTGGCAAGATCTTCTGTCTTATAACCAATCGATTGCTTTTTGAAGAGCCCCGGTGTGCCAACATATGTAACATCTTTAATTATCAAATCTTTTTTTTTTTAATTGTACGTCGTTATCGTCGTTATAACGTAATAGGGTTATAGCGAATGCCGTACACATTATCGTACTCATTATTGACGCCTTTTAATAAACCATCAATGTATGATCTAGGAAGTGGATCGTACATCTTAAGGTATTCCTTTCTAGGTGTGGGAGACATTATTTGATATAAATTTTGGTAATCGGAAAGTCTTCTTTCTTCATCGATTTCTTCTTCCTCCTCGGACGAAAACGAATTATATGCGGCAAGAGCTTCCGATTCAACAAAACTGGGTTGCGGAAGACTGAGTTGCCTTTGCAGTTGTCGTCGTTGTTGTTGTTGTCCGGCAACAGCTTCCGATTCAGCTTCTGATTGTGGAAGACCGACCTTGCTTTTGCAGTTTTTCTTCTGGTTCCGCCAAGCTATCGTCGACAGATTTCTTTACAGGTAAGAAATAACCGGAATCTTTTTCAGTTTTTACTTCAGTACTTACTTAGTTTGCTCAAGTTCTTTGAGAGACTTGGTGATCGGTTTATACTTTTGCGCCAGCTCATAGTCCCGTTCCCATTTACCTCTTTTCAAAGCCAGATACTTGTTTCTTATTGCTTTACTTGCTTTGATAATTTCTAATTTCATTTTCTTCTTTTTGTCCATTCTTAAACCAATTGGCCGGTTCGAAAACGGTTAATATCCGTTTCCAAGCAGTTAAAACCAGTTGTAAAGCTGTTTTAGTTGTCTGGTCCAGTTCTTCCACCGGTTAATATCCGTTTCCGAGCAGTTCTGAAACTGTTTTAGTTGCCTGGGCCCAGTTCTTCCACCGGTTAATATCCGTTTCCGAGCAGTTGAAATCAGTTCTTCCAATTAGCGTTGTCGCGACTTAAATGTTTAAGAATTCGGGTGTAAGTTTGACAGAGTTAAAACAATTATGGTGGATTTCACAAACGATACTTAAATTTAATCATCCGTTAAAAGTAAACGTTGCCATGGTTACATGTGTTGAAGGTATAGGATTGTTTATTCTTAATCGATGATTAAAGTTAAGTGACGTTTGTGAAATCCAACGTTAATCCTTTTATTACGACCCATGCTAAATAATCTCGTATCTTATCTTGCTTATCGCAAGCGACGTCGTCGAATATGAAAACCGAACTCTCTTTTGCATCCTCCGGATTCAGTATTTCTTCGTTGTCCTTAAACGCAAAGTAGTTTACTTCTTTCACTTCACTTAGAATTTGCTCCAATGCTCGATATTTCGGTTGTTACAGGAACTTGGAGTAAACGTAGACATTTTCGAAGAACAAACCATTCGGATGGACGGTCAAAGAAATCGCGATGTTGGTTTTTCCAGAATTTGACATTCCCGCAACGAGACATCTCATCGTTGAGGGTAATAAAGGGTGACGGTTCAATTCTGTCTCTTCGCACAAAAAATTCATTTTCATTACGGGAAGCTTATGCGCCTGCTTGATAATTCGCATGTTTCACGTACGCGCGCACGACTATATATAAATTTAACTTCTGCTTCTGCTGAACAGTCTCTCAGACCAAAAGACTACGCGTAGTGGTGCAGGTCTCTTAAATTCTCTCATCAATAAATTACCGTTCGAATTGCATCTACCCGGATGTTACCAATTCTGTGGACCCGGTACGAAATTAAAAGAACATTTGGAACGCGGAGACGCCGGCATTAACGAATTAGATCGACCTGCAAAGAACACGATATAGCGTACTCCAGGTACAAAGATTAACCAAACAGACATTTGGCAAACAAGAAGCTAGAAGAGCGCACTTGGAATCGCGTTAAATCGAAAGACGCAAAACCCGGAGAGAGAATAGCGTCTCTTGCTGTTACTTCTCCAATGAAAATCAAACGAAAACTCGGAAGCGGTCACGACGGCGGCGGCGGAGGTTCTCGTAAAGTGGCCTTGGGAGAAGTTGTCAGGAAAATTCGCAACAATGTCAAAACATTCGATCGTCTGGAGAATGCGAACGAAACTATAAAACTCGCGAGAGCATCGGCCAAGGTTGCTCTGAAACAAGCCGGCGGTAAGAAGAACATTCGAAAACCTCGAGTGATAGCCGTTCCGAAAGTAGGAGGCGTCATACTGTTTCTCATACCGTTGTTAACGGGTCTCAGCGCGGCGGGTTCCCTTGCCGGAGGATCTGCAAGCATTACACACGCAATTGACAGAGCTAAAGAGGCGAGAAGGAAGTTGGAAGAAGCAAAACGACACAATTGAACAATGGAGACCATCGCGCTGGGAAAAAAGGGCGACGGATTATATTTGAAACCGTATCGTAAGGGACTCGGTCTCTATATTCGTCAACCGAAACAACAAAAAAACTAATTGATAGACTGCCCCGAACAGTCCTGACCGATTTCCATCTGGCGAAATTTGCAAACAAAAACGTGCCACATTTCAGAGGCGTCTTTATGCGTGACGATTTACCTAGAAAACCTCGTAAATTCGAAAGCGGCATAATAAATTTAGATTCGAAAAACGGTCCCGGAATGCACTGGGTCGCTTATTTTGAAAGAAATAAACACGTGCTGTATTGCGACAGTTTTGGAAATCTTCCTCCGCCGTCGGAAGTGATTCGATATTTTGAGGACAATCGAATAATCTACAATCACAAGAGATATCAAAAATTCAACAACTGTGGACATTGAAAAACCAGATTCGATAGGCCGTATGTTGGGCTTCTCGCCGAAAATATTAGAACCGAATTTATTACATCAATCGGATTTACCAGTGGAAATTATAAAGGTGACGACAATCCGTGTGGAATGTAACGTTACTACCGATTCGTTTTACAACGAAAATATGTCGCATACGGTTTTTGAATTTTCACGGTCCGTTGATCCCGGTTGCAGCATAAATATTAATCCCAGCAACATCGTCTATTTACCTGTAAGAGTGCACAAGATTAATAACATTACGTTGTCGTTACTCGATCAGAACGGATCGTTCATAAATTTAAGAGGTGAACAAGTTCGAATCAATCTGGAATTGAAAAAGCAAATGTGAAGTGATGAGTCTGTGTTTCCACGACAAAAATAACAGTAACAGTAATAATAATATACAAAACAA
This sequence comes from Dorcus hopei, assembly GCA_033060865.1. Taxonomy (NCBI): domain Eukaryota; kingdom Metazoa; phylum Arthropoda; class Insecta; order Coleoptera; family Lucanidae; genus Dorcus; species Dorcus hopei. Next base: position 519,044 of record JAUPFK010000011.1, on the reverse strand, counting down.
GCCCGCAGAATTCATCATTCAGAAGACAGCTCCCCAAAGGTTAACATCGAGCAATATATTGTTGTTGTATTGTAATGTTGCATCTCTCCGAAGGACTCGACTTCGACGAAGTTATCGTTAAGAAGCAATTTCACTGGTATTCTCCGACGTACAAGAATTTTAACAACAACGACGAAGTGAGAATCTTAATCAATCATCAAGATATTTACACCTATCCGCACAAAAGTTATCTGTACATCGAGGGAACTTTCAAGCCGAGCGACGAAGGTATCGGTGAGTGTCGACTGACAAATAACCCTTATTCGTTCCTTTTTGAAGAGATCCGATACGAAATCGACGGTAAGGAAATAGATAAAGTGCGAGATGTAGGCGTGACTACTACCATTAAGGCGTACCTATCCTATAACGACGCGGAAAGTAAGGTATTGCAAGTGGCCGGATGGGTGCCCTTTCAGGACCAGCATCCGACATTATTAGATGATAAATTTATGGCATGCATACCGTTAAAATTTCTGCTCGGCTTCTGCGAGGACTACAAGAAAATCATAATGAACGCCAAACAAGAAATAATATTACTTCGTTCCAGAAGTGACAATAATTATTACATGAGTACGGGGACGAAAACAGTAAGCATAAGCTTAGAAAAAAATCGAATGGCACATGCCGCACATTACGCTCAATAACGAGATGAAATTGAAAATGCTACAGTTTTTACAAGAGTCAAAATCTATTTTCATTCCTTATCGACAATGGGAATTACGTGAATTACTAAGAATGCGCCCAACCCTTAATGATGTGTGGCCAATAAGAACGTCTACGAATTTAGAAAAACCTAGGTATGTTATCGTCGCTTTTCAAGACGCTAGAAAAGACAAACCTACTAAAAACGCGTCAGAACTTGATCACGCACACATTCGAAATATTATCCACTATAAGATCGTTGAATATAACCCTGCAACGAATATTGTTAGAGATATAATTTAAACAAAATATATTATTTTAATATATTTAATTATCTGAAATATATACGTATAATTTTTTAAACAATGAGTGCTTTTATTTTCCCCTCCACTCTAAACGAAAGGAGGCCGAGTGCATTTTCTCTCAGTCCTTGCGTTTGGTTCATCGAGTGGTGAGTGTACGCGAAATTATGAAGAAAAACGTAACATTTGCCAAAGAACCGGGCGTTGTAATAGAATTTAACGCGAATGATGAAGAAGAAGAGCAAGACAATAACTGGATGCAAAACGCACGCGACAGAATCCGTTTCCGCCAACGTATTAAGAAATTATCGAAAATTCTCGATCCTATTCTACTCCGGAAGCACGAATTGTGCAAGAAAGAAGCAAACGTAAAATCGCTAGTTATTGATATAGAAGGATTCCAATTGGAACGTTTTGTGGTAAAAGAATTGGCAATCAGAGACGCGTGTGGCATAGCACATTTCGTATTCGGCCCACCCGACGTTCGTTTCAATAAATTAAAAAAGGAACATAAAAGACAAATTATTTGGCTGGAAAATAATTATCATTATCTGCGCTACCCTGACGGTTACATTCATTACAGACAAGTGAAGAATATTCTTCATTAATTTACACACGGATATCAGTGAATCTAAGTAAAAGGTCACCAAAAAGCAAATTTCCTCCAAGAGCATTTACCAGCGATAGAAATCGTAAACCTGGAATCCGATTCTGACTGTCCGAATTTAAACAACAGAAATTCATCTTGCTGCATCACACAAATAATTACAGTATTTGTTCCATGACTAACACAAATGTAATTTGTAAATATTTATTATCAAGTTATGAATATAAGTTTTTTTCATAGTAATAAACTTCATACGTAAGTAAAATGCATCTTTTATTTTTAGAATTTTAACACGCACGCCGACATCGTTGTTCGCCCGCTTCAGCTCACGGAAATGCCCACGCCCACGCGACTCGAGGACCATCGCTACATTTTTTCGAAATTCCCGCGACGCCGCCGCCGTGCAATTCGTCAACAGATGGATATTCTTTTTGCAAACAAAAACCCACACCGGACGTCCTTTCGCAACTCGTCACTAGATAGACACCGCCAGACGCAACCAATATCGCATCCGTGTTCGACGAAAAAAAACGACATCCTTCGCCGCGCGTCGTTCTTATTACACATCTCGAACTGATACGAGCAACTGACTCAACGGTCGAGCAGCTTAGGTGGACGGCTCACGAACGCCGAGGAACGAGTTCGAATCTCTCTCCGTACTGAGAAAAAGAATTGACGCAACCAACATCGCATCCGTGTTCGACGAAAAAAAAGGACATCATTCGTCGCGTCGTTCATATTACACATCTCGAACTGATACGAGCAGCTGACTCAACGGTCGACCGGCTTAGGTGGACGGCTCACGAATGCCGAGGAACGGGTTCGAATCTCTCCGGACGGAGGAAAAAATTCCGCGGCGAGGCGCCGGTGGCGACACCCGGCGGACTATTTCCGAACTAACGTTCCGACGACGAAAGTAGCAGTAGCGCCGCAGGCATCTGGCGAATAATTTCCGAACTAACGTTCCGACGACAAAAATAGCAGCAGCGCCGCAGGCATCTGGCGGACGGACGCCCGAACTACGTTGTCTCCGTCTCTTTCTCTCGAGCTCCATCTCTCTTTTTACCACGGGCACAGATGCGGCAGAAAACTCGACCGGAAGTCAATGCATTTCAAATTGGGAAAAATGGGTGTGGTCTGTTTTTTATATCTGCTGTTGATTTTAAACGCAATATTATTGAGATGCTCGTTTTGTATCGATATGGTATCGAGCAAATTACAAGATTTGTGTTACTGCAAGAATTTATTAAGGTAATTATATGTTGTACATACGGATGGAGCCCTTTTTCATTAATATCATTCGCTCCACTTAAAATAAATACGAAATCGTTCTCGTCAAATGTTTTTATTAAGTCATTTTTGTTTCTTATTGTTTCGCGTTGGCTTACAAAAATTCTCTACGGAGAAGTCAGGAGTGCGTAGAGTATTGTACAACATCTCGCCCATTCCTCGTCCATAACTATCGGAGAGTAATAAAATTTTTCTTTGCTTCCCAAAAGAATTGGAGAATTTCTTATCCCTGTTTACAAGAGCGTTTTTCGCTAATAAACACTCCCACAGTAACCCACACAACTTAAATAACGAATTGGTATTGGTGATACTTATCAAATATTGAAGGTACAACTTGAAATTGTGTGTTACTTTGTAAAACCACCTTCTGCACTATAAGATACTGCACATGAAACTCCTCCTAATTGATTTTATTACTATATCTGTTGAATAAACAGACTATAGGATAATAGCATCGCAAGACACAAACACAAGGCGAGATTCAGTTGTAGAATGACATATTCTACTTCTGCTCTTTCATCTAACCTTGGCAAATAAAAACAAACTTCTATGCAATAAATGCCTACAATAAACAGCTATACTATTTATTAATAGTATAGCTGACCGCCAAAAAGTTCGCACCATATGGGAAAAATTTTTATTATTGATTTTTCTAAAAAACTTTTTGCACCAATAGTTTGTGCATGTTCGATCCGAGCTCGGTCCCGTGCCTTGGCCTCCCGCGGAACTTCCTTGCTGCGAGGCCCTTCGGACGGTTCGCGCCGCCCTTAGGTGTCCTCTTCGGCCGCCATTCAACTCAGCTCAGAACTGGCACGGATTCGGGGAATCCGATTGTCTAATTAAAACAAAGCATTGCGATGGCCCCAGCGGGTGTTGACGCAATGTGATTTCTGCCCAGTGCTCTGAATGTCAACGTGAAGAAATTCAAGCAAGCGCGGGTAAACGGCGGGAGTAACTATGACTCTCTGACAACATCACAGCGCTTCTCCTTCGGTCCCGGGGACCGACCGGCTCTTTCCTTTCCCGCATCAAACATCTGGCGAGTAAGGGTCATCCCGATCCTTACTGGAGGGAAATGATTATCGCCCGACCATTCAGCAGAGGGCTCCAAGACGGGGCTCACGATTCCTCCAGTCGCTCCTGGCTTCAAGAAACACCTCGCGGCTGGATGGGTTGGGACTTCGTCCAAGCAGTTCAACTCCGTACAGGGAACCTGCCCACGGCCGGTCTCCCATCAAACGCTCCTCACCTCCGCCGCCACCGAAAGGTGGGCTGCCCTGCGCGTTGATTGGGCGTATCTCAATCCGATGGCTCTGGTCGGGGCCCGAGCGGAGAAGGGTTAACTCGCTCAGGTGCCGCTCGTAGCGTTTAGGGTATGATTAGGGAGCTGGTCTGTCTGTCTGTCCCTACCTACTATCTAGCGAAACCATTGCCAAGGGAACGGGCTTGGAAAAATTAGCGGGGAAAGAAGACCCTGTTGAGCTTGACTCTAGTCTGGCAATGTAAGGAGACATGAGAGGTGTAGCATAAGTGGGAGACGGAAACGTCGCCGGTGAAATACCACTACTTTCATCGTTTCTTTACTTACTCGGTGAGGCGGAACGCGTGAGCCGTCCGCTTACGCGGCGGCAGTCACGGTATTCTCGTGCCAACCGCGCAGAGCGGCGTGAGGCCGCGGACTCCTCGCGGGTCCGCGTGCGGGTCGCCGACACATGCTACCGCGTGATCCGATTCGAGGACACTGCCAGGCGGGGAGTTTGACTGGGGCGGTCAAAGAATAACGCAGGTGTCCTAAAGCCAGCTCAGCGAGGACAGAAACCTCACGTAGAGCAAAAGGGCAAAAGCTGGCTTGATCCCGATGTTCAGTACGCTCAGGGACTGCGAAAGCACGGCCTATCGATCCTTTTGGCTTGAAGAGTTTTCAGCAAGAGGTGTCAGAAAAGTTACCACAGGGATAACTGGCTTGTGGCAAATATAAAGAGGACATATCCGGTGAACAATTCTTAGTGTGGCTAAAAATGGCATCTATTTAAAATTAAAAAAGTGTTATAATTTGAAATTGTTGGACATATTAGACAAAATTTTAGGATCCGATAAGTTATTGCAAAATGTGTTGCTTGGTACTTAGACAAAATTTTCTGAGGCGTAATATTTCAAGAAAAGGGTTTTTCATTTTCTCAATTTTGTTCAAGATGTGATGGGCATTTGGTATTTATCTCTCAGGAGTGGTTAGCTTACTCGTTTATATCCATAAAAAAATTTAAAAGAATCAAATTTGCTCTTAGGTTCTTAAGTGTTACATGCACAAGAAATTTGACACGATTTTTCACGTTTCTGATGCAACGCTTTTTTTACATAAAATTAGTTTAGATCCGTTTAATATCCGCACTTATAAAATCGACTTTAAATATTTCGTGGCTACTATGAAAAATATCGATTTTATAAGTGCGGATATTAAACGGATCTAAACTAAAAAGTGCCTGCAATTCTTGTAATTTTCGGTCTGCTTAGGCTAAATAGGGGTTATTTGAACAATACTATTAAGAAATCAAAAATGGTGCGAACTTTTTAGCGATCACTGTATAAAGAAAAATTAACTTAAATCTAATTAATATTTACCAAAAATATCTGTCAATTACTTTTTGTCGTGCCATATTGCCTAAATGTGCAAATACATGATTTACATTCTCTTGCTCCCTTATATTCTCATCAATAACAATATCAAAGTTATTGATTATGTGTGCATGCCTACATATTGTAATGATCCGTCGACACCAGCCGGCGTCAAACGGTCTCTTGCATCACAACCGTCAGTCGACGCATCTTAGGCGACAGTCGAGAAAGTGCTGCCGGCAGAATAAACTAGACTTTTCGGCCGCGCACTCGAATGTTCGAGATAAACAACCCCGGCTTATAAAACGCGGCCGGTGAATGGAGAAAAGGATTCATCGTTGGGAAGTTCGGCGTTAAAGTCGCGTCATAAACTTTCGCTCGGCTGTTAACATAAATTAGGATTAAGTTTTGTAAATTTTCTAGTGTTAAATGTTAGTGTTAATTAGTTGCTTTATTTAATAAATTAGTTATTAACTGTTTCGTGTTTTGTTTTAAAATAAAAACTAATAGAACCTTTAAAATCGTTACAATATGTTATGGAGAATACAACAAACATCAAAAATAATTCCCACTTTCTGTGGGTCATATCTTAATTTTCTTTCCCCCAGTAAACACCTAAAACGACCTTTAAGTACACCAAAACAGCGTTCAATACAATTTCGTGCTTGAATACGTCTTTCAGTGTACATAAATTCAGCAGTTCCTTCTGGGGCATGTAGTACTAGAGTGTAATTATGCTCTTCTTCTTAAGGAGCTATAATTGCCACATGTGTGCAATCAATAGCTCCTATTACTCCAGGAAAACCAGTTGCTTCCATGAATCGCCCCTTTATTCTTCCAAATTCTTCTTCAGTTGGGAACTTGATCCATTCCTGTGCTAGTTCTTCCTGTACCATAATACTTACTTCATGTACAGCTCTTGATACAACTTGCTGTGACATTGACAAATTGACACTTTGTCCAACAGTTCGTTGATATGACCCTGTTGCATAAAAATACAGTGTTGCAAAGAACCTAAGCACAGGAACTACAGCAACTGGATTCTCAGTTGCCTGCATTCTTGGTCTTATGCGTTCAAAAACATATTGGCCCATTTCTTTATTCAAGCGAAACAAATCCATAAACTCCTGTTCACGTAACGCAAACGGATCACTATGATCCCTCAACATACGATGCCGAACGTTGTAATTCCGCATTTCTTCCAACTCTTCTTCTTCAATTACTTCTTGTAGGTTATGCATACGTGCAGGGAACATCTAGGATACACAGGTACAAAGGTACATACTTCAATTGCAACATAAATGTCTCAAATATTATGTTACCTTTTTATAGTACACAAAAAAAATTCCATTTTACACTTGCTTGTAGTTTAATTTCTTAAACACAACTATATTGTTCTGTTTTCTCACAAAGCAACTAGAATAGAATCAAATAGAATTCCCTCACCTCAGTATTAAGTGGTATTAACATTAAGCGGTATTACCATAGGGTATTACGGTGATATTAGGTATTGTCTGGTATTGTATTACCATGCTTTCATACTTTCAACCAAAAATTACTAGGAAACTATTCAATATTTTTAGCTTAGGCAATATGAGCCCGAAGTTTTCCGAATACATGTCGATAATGACACAGAGTTCCAAACGAAGCGAGTCTCGCCTCAGTTTCTCGCTAGCTATAATAGATGTCTATCCATAGATATCTACAGTATAGCCCCTCTATTTCAAATAGTAGCGACATCGTGGAGCAAACCTGCTCGGAACCTGACAACGACAAAAGTTACTATACGGTATAGGCAACGGCGGGAAATGAACTGCGAACTGAATGAAACTGTGACTCTGAGAAATGTACCTACCATTTATGTTTTAAAGTGTTTGAAATCTGATGAAAGTACTACTTAACTCACAAAATCTCAAGTTATTAGCATTTTGCACGTGTTGTTGATCATCACGGTGGATCTGATTGGGCCACACACTTTGTCTTTTATTGTATCGCGGCACTCTAAATAATGTAAATCCTTTTCTGGCACTATTCTTACAATCGTTCACGCAACACCCTGGCGTTATTAAGTCACACACTTTGCGAACACCACTACAGCCCTTCTAACACAACACCACAAATAACAGACACAGAATAACAGATGACAGCTTCACGTCAACGATCTAGGGAATTCGGAAACACCAACGTGATTTTGCTCCAGCGGCAAGATCAAAGGTTGTCGCTACTATTTGAAATAGAGGAGCTATAATCTACAGTACCGTCACTAAATAATTACAGTACCGCAACCCATATGCTTAATGTGTAAGACGAAGAAACACGTTTTTGCACTAATATGGCCGACTGATTTAGTGATTTTCTTTGCGTCAAGTTTAATCAAATTTAACGTCTGTCACACAAAACTTTAAAAATGATTTAAAATGCCCGGGTGTGTCGTTTTGACTTGTAAAGATAGTAAGTAAGTAAACTTAAAACATACGAAAAAAAGAAATTCTTTAATTCAAAACAAACACCACAACAAGTTTTCAAAAATTTCTTCATTTACCTCCATGCAATATCCTAAACGATTATAAAAATTGTTAATTGCACTAGTGACTTGTCCAAGGGTAATTCTTTCTGATACATTTTCACTTTCACATTTTCAACTTTCTTCGCCTGACAGATGTTCCAAATTAAAATGGACAAATTATATTTGATATGACATTAGAGAAACCCTAACGACGACGATCATGCAACGACCATGTGTACCGAACTCATGCACCTGGTGCATGATTTGTTCACCGAGGAAAGTTAATGGTTCATGCGGTCGGTACATTAAACATAACCTAAAAAAAGTTAGTTGTAGGCAGCTTTTTGTAAAATTTAAATAATTACTAGTTGCAATGGATGTGGAGTTGGAAAAATGTTCAAAAATAAAACATCAGCTTCATACGGTTATTTTCAAATGTTATTATAGGTTTTGTTTGGTTAGTTCACCGAAGTTTATCTACCGAAGCGTTTTTAAATTCAGTCAACCGATCTCTGCACCGGTGTATCAGATGATTACCGATCGGTAAATTTGGTGTATCCACCGGGTGAATTTTCGTAAATGCCTAGTGTTTCATGTTAAAATAAAATCACGGTATAATGATAAATGTTATAGAAACGGGGCATTAGCATTTAAATTTCTCGACAATATTTTGCGGCGACTCATTGCGGTACTGTAATTATTTAGTGACGGTAATCTGCAGCACACAGAGTTCCACCACAGAATGCTTTCTAATGAACAGAACAAATATCATTTTTATTAGAAAGTTTAAATTTAAAAAGAACGATGCAATTATGTTTTGCATTTCGAAAATTTATTATGATGTTTTGACATTAAAATAGGTTAAATTATTTTGACGTTTGTTTTAAAAGTAATCTTATCTAAAAGCCGTTTTACGTGATCCTATATTTTGTCATATCCTATTTATGCCCGTTTGCACCGTATGGATTAAGTAATTCTTAAGTATAGGATCATACTTAAGTTACCGATTTCATTTGCACCGCTACTATTTCCTTTCCTAAATATATCTTAACTTAAGCCCCCGAATATGCCCACCTTAACTTTAAGCAATGATTGATACATGCGCAGTAGTACAATTTGAAAGTTTGGTTTTGTTGAGGTTAGGGGACGATTGACAAGTGTATCTGTACATTTTTTACCAAAATGATCGGTAATTATTGGGAAATCGACAACGACGATGTGTTCGAAGATGATTTTGAGATCCTTGAAATAATCGATTTTGGTTTCCCTCGTCAAATTTATCAGCGATCTGAGCATTTTGATACTCTAGATGAGCTGGGGTTTTACAGAAGATTTCGGTAAGTAAAAATTACCGATATCAACGTATAAACTAATATACTAAACTATAATTTAAAAAAATTCGTTAATTATATACTTTTCTAGACTAACTAAACAAACAACCCTGAATTTGCTTGTACTGATAGAAGATGAAATAGAACATCACACAGATTTGTAAGATATGTAATAAAGTGACAGTAACATACACTAATATATACTTCTACTTATTTTCTAGAAACCAAAGTGTGTCTCCAATAAATCAATTATTAATATGTCTACGCTTTTTGGCCACGAACGGGCATTTACAAAGTGTAGCTGACTTTGCAGGAGTCCACCTATCAACAGTATCTAGGATAATTAAGAAGGTATCAAGAGCAATTGCTCGATTATATCCTAGATTTATCCGATTACCAGAAAATGAACAGGAAGTCCGTGATGTACAGATAAAATTTTATGAAATTGCATCATTTCCTACCGTTGTTGGAGCTGTAGACGGTACACACATTAAAATTCAATCTCCAGGTAAGTAAATAAAAGGGATAATTTTGTTGTACACTAGAATTCTTGTAGGAGGAGATGAAGGAGAGATTTTTAGAAATCGGAAAATGTATTTTTCCATAAATGTGCAAGCTGTTGGAGATGCTAATCTTTATATTTCAAGTTTGGTGGCAAGGTGGCCTGGCTCAGCACATGATGCTACTATTTTTAACAATTGTCAAGTGAGAGCCAGGTTTGATGCCGGACATTTTCCCAATTGTGTATTGCTAGGTATATTTTAAAATCCAAACATTACATTAATAAGTTTACAAGTATATTTATTTAGGTGATAGTGGGTATCCACTACGACCCTATTTTTTAACTCCTTTATTAAATCCCCAAACAAGACCTGAGCAATTATATAATGAGGCACACATTCGCACAAGAAATGTAATTGAGAGGTTATTTGGAGTATGGAAAAGGAGGTTCCCTGTTCTTGCATATGGTTTACGTTTAAAGGTCGACACTTCTTTGACTGTTATTGTTGCTGCAGGAGTTTTATATAATTTTGCCAAGTTCAATAATGAAGAAGAAGCACCTCCTGCTGAGGGCATCGATCAGAATGTCTTAGAACACTTAATTCAAATGGGACAAATACCTGAAGATCCAAATGCACAGGGTCATGCCAACAGAGATATTAGAAATGAATTTATCAATAACTATTTTGCAAATTTATTGTAAAAATAAAAAAAACTAATCTAATACAGAACTATTTCTAATTTTTTTTAATTGTTCCTTCTTAACTTCTAATTCTATCTCTAATATTTTGAGTTCCAGCGCTTTTTTGCTTTCTTCAAATTCCATAGATGTTTTTAATTGTTCTTCTGTTAATTTGGCTATGGAAAGCCTTCGGTCCAATAACATATTATATTTTTCGGCTACATCAGAAGAAGTTAATGCTTTCACCACTGTTGTTGGTCTTCTGCGGCTTGACTTCTATAATTCGTTTTTGTTATCATACAATAATTGTTGCATCTTAGAAACATAAATATTTTATATAATTAAAATAATGACTCTTCTAAACAAGCAAAAATCTAATAATAAAATGTGTAGGTACCATTCAAAATATAAACAAAAACTCTGTACATATTTAATATATTTTTTTTTTATTTTGACAGGGAACAAACAGCTTGTGATGCATAGAGATGCTATATCTTTTGATTTTTGCTTGTTTATAAAAGAGTTGTTTTTATTATATTAATTTAATATTATGAACAAGAAAATGACACAATAAATATTTTAGGATTTTCACTTAAAACTTACAAGTGCTGTGTTTACAGGAGTTTGTAGTTGGGCTGGAGTATAATGTTGTGTCCACTGGCTTGTACTTGGCTCTGCGTTATTAGTACTTTGTAGATTGATGTTTTCCTAATGAATTTTATTAAGTATAAATAGCATAAAAAAGTTTTGAAATTATAACTTACATTTTCAACTTCCGACAAGGGCAGCAATTGAAAAACTGGGGATTTTGTTAACACAGCCTCACTGTTGTGCTCAACCTAGAAATCACATTAATTTAAACAAATAACAAGCCATTCAAAAAAAAACCGTCATCAAAGCAGGCCATAAACTAGAAAGATAGATGTAGCAGTCAATTTATTTTAAAAATGGTAGTAAAATCAATGAAAATTGTGTATGTTTAATGAGGGATGCATACAAGGAATTTAGGGAAGTTTAGGGTGAAAAATATACCTGACATTTTAGTTCCTTTGTACAATTAAGGAAAGATATACGTCTTTTCTCCTCGGCCTGCTTTGATGAGGGTTTTTTTGAACGTCTCGATATTAAATTCAGCAACTCATATGCTCCAAGTTAACCTGAACATGATCACCATCAAATTCATTTATCATGCCATCAATGGTTTTTTCATTCACAATACTTCTTAAAAAAGCATCCTCATACGTCCTCTTTTGTGAGGTACCTCCACCTAAAACACAGATAATAAACAAACATAATATTTACAATTAAAGCTGGTTCTTGTCCGATGAAAATTGTATCACAAACTCTTTTAAACGGACACTAAATGGCACACAAACACTTAACGTTTTGCAATCGTTCGATAGCTTCGTCAGAAGTGAAAAATATACTGCGGAACGTTAAGTGTTTGTGCGCCATTTAGTGTCCGTTTAAAAGAGTTTGTGGTATAATATTTACAGTTTTAACACAGGACTTATTCATACCGGTCAATAAAATTGATTTCCTTTCCTCGGCAGCATTCTTTCTAAGGTTTTTTTTTTGTTATTATAGAGCTTTTTTAATTGGTCTGCTTCTCTAACTGTGCCACCACATGCATTAAATTCAAGGGCTATGCGTGACCATGTCTGTGTTTTCTCCTCATTGTGGACAGCATCTGTTTGTTTATTTTCTATAATAGCTCTATATTTATATATAATATTGAGCAGTCGCTCTTTGTCATGAGAGGTAAAATTGGAGGCCCTTTTCTTTTTTAATTCTTCAGCCTAACAAACGTTTTTATTGTTTTTATTATTATCTGTTCGTTAAAAAAATACTTTACCTGACAACTCATCATAGAATAAACTGAACGAAACCAATAAAAAAACAAACAAAATAATACAAAGTAACTTAACAAACGAAAACAGCTTGTTTATGCCCGATGTATCAGCGGAAGCAGCCTTCGACACACCCGGGAAGTCCCTAGTCAATGTCAATCACTTACCAATTTCGATAATAGTTGTTTAGTTTGTACCAACCTCAGCCAATATTACTAAGATTTTACCGTGTTGCCAAATTTAGCAAGACTCAAACAATACTTACCTAAAGACAGACCTAAAATTCTACGGTGCAAATGAAGGCTGTCTTAAGTTAGGCTTAAATTTAAGTCTTTCTTAAAATGAGTAATGCTTAACCAAAATACGGTGCAAACGGGCATTAGTGTATTACACGATATGAAACGTGAGCATGCATACTAAGTATATTTTTGACAGTTGTCGGGTGAAATCGCAGCAAGAAATAAGCTGTACCGACGCGATTGGTATATCACGTTATGTCAAATTTAACGTGGCCAGAATGAATTTATAAAAAGTGAGCAAATAAAAATCAGATTAGAGTAGGCGGTGCAAAGAAAATGTATGTCTGTGATTAACTGAATTAATTAATGTAACACATTCATGGACTGTCAAATTTATTGACTTTTCATTTAATCACAGACATACATTTCCTTTGCACCGCCTGCTCTAATCTGATTTTTAGTTGCTCACAGGTTATTTAGATCGCGACATCCTGCGATCGCTTTTTGACCCAACATTGCATTAGGATTGACAAATTGAAGCCAGTTTGCTAGGTAATAAATCATCCCATACAAGGAGACATGCGTGCTGATAAAGCATAATGAAAGTTTTAAAATTTTTTGTTGCAAATCGGTTTTGATTGCAGTGGATAAAACTACAAAATATCGAATGAAAAAATACAAAATGAATTTAAAAAATGACATTATTAAATACACAGAGTACAAATATAAAGATGCAAGTCGAAAGAGCATATACAGACTTAATCAAAAAAAGGAAAATAGCGGGAAAAATTCTTCCTGTAGAGACAGATTTGAACAAATTAAAAGAAAGAAACTGGAAAAGAGAATACAGGCTTAAAAAGAAAACCGAATTAGAACACAGAAAACAAAACAAAGAGGTAAACCTGAATGAAACAGAGAAAGTGTTTGAAACTCCTCAGTCTCTTGGAAAATCTTCGAAAAAAGCTAGAAATGCTTTACCTAATTGTTCAAAGGAAAGACATGAAGTAATTAGACGACTAATGGTCGAGGAACGATTAAATTTTAATGAAAATAATGCTAAAAGACAACCCTGGTATAAGATTCAAGACGACGGTCTGTCAATAATCCAAGACTTTTTAATTAGGGATGATATTAGTCGACAAGCTCCAAGCAAAAGAGACGTACGTTAAAAGTATAAAAAACGAGGCTACAGGTAAGAGAGAAAATCTGCAAGAACGACATTTAACTATGACTATAAGAGAAGCATACGCTTTATTTAAAAATGAAAATCCTGAAATCAAAATAGGGTAACTGAACCAATGTCTGAACACTCTTTAGTAAATGAACAATTCCATAAATATATCTTTAAAATAAGGTTTCAAGCTTAAAATAAAAAAGAAATTTGTAATATCCACATATTTTCATTTTTTATACTCATGTCTACCAGATGCCGACACTGTCGGGGTAACTACATCACCTGCCAACTTATATCTAAAATGATGCTTCAGTTGATGTTGAAATCTACGCCATTAAGATTTACGGAGACATTCAAGCGTTTTTCTAAAGAACGGATTATTCGGTATTTTTGGAAGTTTCAACGTAAGTTTATGTTATATATTATTACAAATGATCAAATTTATATATTCGAGTTAATTTTCATATTTGTTTCAAAAATTAAAAAGAAATTGCGTACTTACTAAACTGGTACCGTAAATTGAATTTAAACTAGTGAATGAACACAATGTTCATTTACTGGTTTTTGCCTTATTTCATCTAAGCAACCTAAAATGAATGCTATTGTAACGAGCAAAAGGTATACTTACAAAGAAATACTAATAAATGAAAAGAAAACGTTAAAAACCAGTAGTTGAACACAATATTGGAATTGTGTTCATTAACCGGGTTGCGTATAGCTTTTATAAAGCAGTCACCAGTAAATAAATTCCCTTAGGTTTTTAAAAATTGTTGGGCTTAGAAATTGATTTTACTGGATTAAATTCATCATTACAGAAACTTTTTCTCTTTTAACCCTTAACAGGTATTACAATGGAAGAAAAGAAGAAGAAATTATATAAACGTCTTCAATACAGCGAAGAAGATCTTAGTGCAGCTCTGGCGGCAATTAAAAATAAAGAGATGTCGTTAAATGCTGCAAATAACACGTATAGAATTCCAAAAGGAACACTGCATAATAAACTACAAGGAAAAGTTCCACTTAAAAGAAAAATGGGACCTAATCCTGTATTAAGTCCAGAGGAAGAGAACAAAATAGAAACATGGATTATTGAGAAAGCAAAATTGGGTTTTCCTATGCACCCAGAAGATGTGAAGGATGCAGTACAGAAAATACTAAAAGCACTTAATCGAAAAAAACCTTTTTGTTAAGACCAGGAAAGAAATGGCTGAAATTATTCTTAAAACGAAAGCCACATATTTGCCAAAAACAAATAGAAATTATTTCAAAGGTACGTGCTTCAGTAACTGAAGAATTTTTTAATCCAGGAAGATTGCCTGAATATTCTAGAAGACGCTACTAGGATATTAAATTCTGATGAAACTGGAATGCAAACCTTTTCGAAAACAGGTGTATTGTTGGGATCAAAAGGGTACAGTAATTTTTACGAGATAGCAAGTGGAAAGGAAAAGGAATCTATTACAGTTCTGTGCACGTATTCCGCCAATGGGGACGTTTTACCCCCTAGTATATCCCTATAAAAGAATGCCAAATCATGTTGCAAATTCTGTACCAGAAGGTTGGGCATGGGGAAGATCCGAGAAAGGTTGGATGGTATCGGCAACATTTTATGAATATGTGATAAATGTAGTATATCCGTGGCTGGTCGAAAATTCAGTTGAGTTTCCGGTTATATATTTTCTAGATGGTCATGTATCTCATTGAAAAGAAAATAATTTTATACTGTCTTCCTCCAAATGCTACTCACATTGTACAACCTTGCGATGTTTCTATATACCTTGCGTTGTTTCTATATTTGGACCCCTAAAAATGTATTGGAAACAAGCTGTTAGAAGACATAAACAGCAAACAAACAAAGACATAACAAAATCCAAATTTTGTTCGATATTCAAAGATGCTTTCGATAAATCTACAAGTCCTGAAACTATAAAAAATGGTTTTAGGGTTTGTGGTCTTTTTCCGTTCACGCCTGACGCTGTCGACTATTCTAAATGCATATCTAAACCTAGAGAACAGTTGAAATCTGGACGTAAACAAAATACTAGACTTTCAGGAACTACAACCATGTGATACAAGCAGTGAAGGAAAAGACGATTTTCTTTATAAAGTTTGGTCAACATGTCATAATAAACTATTTAGTTCAAGAAGTGAAATAAGTACTGGACAAGTACCAGATATTAGCTCCCTTTCTTCAAACGTATTACAAGTAGATGAAAACATATTACCAAATATAAATTTGAGTTCAGTGGAAAACCTGTACAACCCAAATGATACAATTGGATTATTTGATATTAATTCATTACCAATGGATATCATTGATGGACATGAAACGCTTTGAACTGCAAATAATTCAACAGAAACAAACCATTCAAATTCAAGTTTCGTTTTGGAAGAAAATCAATTGTTGGAACAGTGTAAACAAGATTCTCAAATTTGTGTTAATAGATCGACGTCTGAGCTTAATATGATAAACATTTCTAATATTGGTGTGAATGTTGATCAAAGCAGTAAGACTGATCCCGATAACGAGAAAGACACCGTTACAAAAACTAGCAGGATTACCGAAAAGAAGTGTAATGAAAATTTAAATCATTGTGAAGAGAATGTCGACGATAAGATATTTAAGAAAGTTGTTATATTAGAAAATGTCACAATCAAGAATAATTCTGAAGACATATGGACACAATATTTATCTTGGCCCAGAAATGAATCTAACAAAAATAAAAAAAGAAAAACTGAAAAAGTGCCTTTCGCCATAACATCTAAAAAGTGGAAGCAAATACAAGACGAAAAAATTAGAATTAAAGAAGAGAAAGAAAATCAGTTACAACTAAAACGGGAAGCAAGAAAAAGTGAGAAAGCAAAAGCAAAGCGACAGAACAAGACAACTACTAAATTGGAATCTGTATGTGTGAAGACAAACGAAAATCAGATAGTACAAATTACATCAAATAAACAATCAACTTATGCTCTAGGTGATTATGTTATGGTAACATATGACGCAAAACATTTTCCAGGTGTAATTACCGACATAGAAGATAATCAATACGAAATAAGCACAATGACGCAAAGAAATGAAAAAAAAATTGGTTTTGGTCAAAGCCTAAAGACCAAATTTGGTATTTATTAGAATCCATTATTGGAAAAATAAATAAACCAATTCTAGATAAACAAACAGGCACTTATTGCTTGCAAGTATAAAAGTTAAATATGTATGTACATTCAGGATGTTCCAAAATACAATACAGAAATTTGGTGGGTCAACGGAGGAGTTCAAAGGAAACAAATTTCATTGATGAATCCAAGTCTTAACGTGCATGCTTATTGCAGTGCCATATAATAATTTTAATTACTATTGTTGCAAAGCGTGCATTGAGGCAGGACGCCACAGTATTGAACATTTTCTATAAATAATACAACTTTATGAATAAATATCTCATTTAACCATTCCGACTTTTACTGCATTTGTTCTCGTAGTATGTTCGATAGTGACTTTGCAATAAGCTTTCACGTTAGGACATGAGTTCATCAATGTAATATGTTTCCTTTGAATCCCTCCATTGACCCACAAAATTCCTGTATTGAATTTTGGAACATCCTGTATATAAAATATTGCTGTGGTTTTGAGCATATATCTTTTTAGAAATAATTAAAATCTCAGGGCCTAGTAATTTTATTGTTACGCAAATTACAACACTGCACGGGGTTCGTGCGCAATGTCGCAGTTTAAATAGCAATGGAGACTCTAAAAGCATTTACTGAAATGTTATTGTGCAAATTTACGAGCAACATGGTGAATGGGTAAGTAAAAATCAAATATAATAGTAACAAATTTAATATAACGCAATAATACGAACATTAAACAGCAAACGTCAAAATTTGTATCAACATAACCAAACAATTTTCATCAGATGAAACATGTACAGTTGCGGAATTAAAAAAAACATACAAGTCTTTAGGCGTTTATTTTGCAATATTATAGCGTTTTCCATTGACTGCACCGGTGTAGGGGAGGGTCGTGATACTTTATCCCCTAGGAGACTTGATCCTCATTTATAATTCGCGCCGTTTATAACCTTGAGACCGTCTACCTGCCAGAAGAGGGTGTCTGTGTTGGCAACAGTGTGTTCACGCAGCAGTTAGCGTCGGAAAGTTGTGTAGTGCAGAATAAACAACCCAAATAGTTTACGACGTAATTAAACTTCTTTTTTGGTATGTATATTCTCGTTTTTTTATCAAAAACTATGTTGCTAACGACTTATTTTTATAATGTCTTGCGTTTGTGACTGTATTTAACAAATTATTTTCACATGTACGTGATATTTCAATACCTATTTTTTGTTATATATTGTTTACAACTTCACTGTACTTTGGGAGACTTGATCCCGTGATGCGTGGGTATACTTGATCCCGGGATCAAGTCTCCTGCTGTTTAAAATATATTTATTAACAGATTTTCTGTTATTACAGATGCCTAGAAAATACAAAAGAAAAGAAGGGGCAAAGGCCAGGGTTGCCCCTGACCCTGAAAGACTTAAAGAGGCAGTAGCAGCTGTGAAAGAAGGGGGTACTTGTAAAGGAACAGCGAAATTGTTTAACGTGCCTGTAATGACTCTTAAAAGATTGGTAAGAAATGGCAAGGACACGGTACCAGGCTACAAGAAAGCTCAAGTTTTTACAGCAGATGAAGAAAAAATACTTACTAAATATCTTTTAACTGCTTCTCAGCTATATTATGGATTGACACTTTTTACTCTTCGTAAACTAGCTTTCGAATTAGCAAAAAAATATAATAAGAAATATCCAAATTCTTGGGCCATAAAAGAGTCAGCAGGAAGGGAATGGGCGCGAGGATTTCTCGACAGAAATGCTTCTTTGTCTTAAGGACACCAGAAGCTACCAGCCTTAGTAGAAGCACTGCATTCAATCGTCACACTGTTGGAGAGTTTTTCACAAATTTGAATGAAGTTTATGCCAAACATAACTTTGAACCATCAAGAATATGGAATGTAGATGAAACTGGTGTGACCACCGTTCACCAACCAGGAAAAATTATTGCTGAAAAAGGCGTAAAGCAAGTTGGCAAAATGACGTCTGGTGAAAGAGGAACACTAGTTACGGTATGTTCCGCTATCAATGCATGTGGAAACCACATTCCACCATTCATGGTTTTTCCGCGGGTTAATTGGCAGGATCGAATGATTGATGGCTCACCACCTGGTACTAAGGGTTGTACATATCCAAGCGGTTGGATGACGGCACCAAATTTTCTGAAATTTCTACAACACTTCTGTGAACACACCTCTACCTCCTTAAAAAAAACAAGTCTTTAATAATCATGGATAACCATGACAGCCATATATCCGTGGAAAATTTAACATATTCAAAAGAAAATGGTATAATCCTGCTAACAATACCACCTCATACCTCCCACAAATTGCAGCCTCTAGACCAGGGGTGTCAAACTCAATTTTGCAGAGGGCCATATATTAAATTTAGAATGTGTAGGCGGGCCAGATTCAAATAAAAAAAATGTACTGAATTATTATAACATTTTATTTATTTAATTATACAGATAGTATATGTATAATATACGGTTGTTAAAAATCATATCAAAGTTATAAAAGAGGGTAATTATGATTCTTCTTTCTGTGACAAATTGCGATCGCGGGCCGTATCTTTGACATGGCTGCTCTAGACCGAGGTGTTTTTGGTCCGCTAAAAACTTACTATAATGTAGCAGCTTCAGATTGGATGACTGTTCATCCTGGCAGACCTTTATCTATTTATAATCTTGCAGGGCTGCTTGGAGATGCCTACCCTAAAGCAATGACACCAGTGAACATTATGAGTGGATTCAAAGTAACGGGTATATGGCCTCTTAATTCGACAATTTTCACAGACGTGGAATTTCTCACAAGCTACGTCACAGATCGTCTAGATCCAGGGACAGCAGAACCTGGAAATGAACAATTGGAAGAAGCAATAACATTCGAGCCTATTGCTACAACATCATCTGAAGCGTCCCTAACCATAATTCCAAAGCAAGCTGACATTTCAGATGATCCCCATTATTTCTCCCTGTTGAAATTTTGCCATTCCCCAAGGCTCCTCCACGAAATCTCAATTCAACAATACGCGGTCGACAGCGTGCGAAAAGTAGGATATTAACCGCAACACCAGAGAAGGCTAGAATTGAAGAACAGGTAAGGCAGAGGCAAGAGAAGAAGAAAGCAAAAGAAAAAAAGAAGGTAGAGGCTGTAAAGCGGGTTTTGGTGAGTTCCAGTGACGAGAGTTCTGACGAAATGAGTATTCATGACAGCAGTAGTGACGACTTTATAACATCACCACCCGAGTCCGATGCTGAAGAAAATGTGACTGCTGCGACCAATTTACAAATAAAGGACTTCGTACTTGTTCAGTTTCATACTAAAAAAACAACAAAACATTTTATTGGCTGTATTGAAAGGTTTAGCGGGAACGACGTGGATATAAACTTTTTGAAGAAGAAGGAGCAAGCTTTTCAATTTTACTTTCCTGAACTGCCAGACAAAAGCTCTGTGCAACGACAAGACTGCATTTTAAAGTTGCCCCAGCCATCACGGTTGCCAGGAACAACTCGTACTAAAGGCATTTTGAGTTTTCCTGCTCATTTTTCTAAATACTTTTGAATTTGTGTTCAATTATTATGAATTCCATGTTTAAATAAAATTTTTCCCATTTTCGCATTTTTTTAATCACAAGATGCTTACAAGTAGAAAAGGGATGATGTCTTCTTTAGGGCAGGGATCAAGTCACCTTACTGGTAGGGAGAGATGATCCTTTTGCATTTTTGTGAAAAATTGGGAAATTCTCATTGCCTTTTTTTTTTAATGATTTCAATGTCAATAAAGTTCGGTCAGTAAACTATTCCAGGTTGTATTCCGCCATATTGCATTCAGAAATAAGCAGGTTTGTGCAAATTATACCACATTATTTAAAAGGGGGATCAAGTATCACGACCCTCCCCTACACTTAGGATATCTCTATCTCGTTTTATTACATAAAGCTGAACCGAGATGAAAATACACTCAGTGCACACTAGCGCAGCCAGTGAAAAACGCTATTAGAGTAGTGTAAATCGATCTCTGTCAGATTGACATAAACGCTGACAATTAAATCATGTAAAATGACACAATGCATAATTCAACTTTCACTTTTAGGAATCAACAAGAAAGCAATAGATTATGGCAATAGTAAACTAAACTGAGAATTCATATACGATAAAATAACATACATAAATATATTTAACAAATTAATGTCTAATGCTTCACAGCAGCTCCATTATTTCTCACAACACTTTACTAACGCTCAGGCATTGAATAAATACAAGAACGGATATAGCAGGGAAAGTTCATTCCCAATTTCTTCAATCTTATCTAATAATTCGTGTGCATTTGCAGGTCTAAAATGAATGGCGTACATTTTCTTCATGATATAACCCCACACATCTTCAATGGGGTTGATATCTGGGCTTCTGGAAGGCCATGGCAAACGCACAACGTTATTTTCTTGAAGCCAGCTTTTTACATCTCTAGATGTATCTTCTTACTGACCACCCTTCTCCAATTAGTGTAATTATCTGCGGTTTTTGGGCAACAGTTAAATGCGGCATGTTACTGTCGGTATGTCACCTTGACAATTATTTTGACTTAAAAGTCGAAAATATTTCAAACAAAGCTAAGTTCCATGCCATGTGCACTCTAATGCTAAGGAATGTAGGGAATTTGGTGAATTTTTCCATTAGTTATGAGTCATGTCGTCTTTGGCGCCACTGGCGTTTAAAAAACAAATAGGTTCAAAATTTATTTGACGTTATTTACGGTTATTTATTTTTATTACTCTTGTTGGTGTTTAGATGATTGAGAGCGCACAGACTAATAATAATAAATGTTAACGATGTATACAGGAACGGTTTTTTGTGATTGATTGAACACAAACGTTTAAAATATATTGGAAAGGTTGATTGCCTGCCTTTTGTCGTGAACTGCAGCATCGTTCTCACTAATACGCAAATTATTAATATAATTTGTCGAACATTAGGTATTATATTGATTACAATGGTGAAGTGTTGTGTGCCAGGTTGTAGTAACTCGTCCAGACAGAAAAAAATGCATATTATACCAAAAGATAAAGAGGTAGGAACATTAAATTATTTTAACAAGAGCTGGTCTTTATACCTGCTAATAATAAACTGACAAATAGTTATTACGTAGAGAGCGGATAGTCAGGCAAATGCCTAGTGCCTGCCTTTTTTGCTTTTTTTTTAAGTTTTAGCAATTTGTACCTTTTTTTGAAAATAAATGCCTTTTATTGCTTTTTTGCCTTTTTTCTGTGATTCGGTGAGTTTCGAATTATTATAATTTTTCTTCAAATCGAAACTTAGCAAGTTACTAGAAGGGTCTAATATGTTTTCTAGGAAGTGTGCTTTGACCGCAGCGAATATTTCCAGATGGGTATTACCAGTTTCAATACGGAGAAATTTGAGATCATTTGTGACAACCGACAGCAATCGATATTTAAATAACCCCTTTTCGGGGCATTAGTAATTCACTCGTTGTCGTGCTTGTTTTACGTTCAATTTAATTGGTGATTTTAACGCTGCAAGATGCCAAAGTGTGATCAAATACAAAATTGGATAAAACTAAAGTCCATTTTTCCTGCAGAGAATAATACAGGTTCACATAGCTAAAATATCTACTAACTCAGCAGGAATTAAGTTAGGAAACTGTAACACATTTTGTCTAAATTCGTGAGATGTACCCGACTGCGAAGTATGCTATGAGTATGTATTTGAATGCCTGTGAAAATTAAAATGTAAACAATACCTCCTTTAGGAGCCATATCTGGTTGTTATACTTAACTTAAACAAATACTACGAGTGAAATGAACTTAACAAGTGTAGTAATGAACGGCTAGAACGCTGGAAACTCAACAAATACTGTGCGAAGACGATACTGTGGACGATACAAAGTAATCTGTCAAAGATGACAAATATATTAACTGACATTTACATTCCTGCTATCCTGCTATGAATCCGGCAAAATTTTTTCGCATCCGTTTGTCCTTTGTGAATAAGACCGGTAAACGACCAATCAAATGTAAGTATTTTGAAATTCCCGCCAACCCATTATTCTCTGCAGGAAAAATGAACTTTTTTTTTTATAGACAAGAATTTGTCAATAGACGGAAATTCTTTGTTTTGTAAAATTTGTTCGAAGCATGTAAGTACAAAATCCTTCTAATAAGTGTCTTTTTTTACTTTATTTAATTGTTATTTGCAATTTTATTCTTAATTTTTAGATACATGCTACTAAAAAGTATCACGTAACCCAACACATAACTAGCGGTATTCATTCAAAAAATGTAAAAAGCAAGAACGGTCAACAGCTTCTTTTGAAAACGGCTTTGCAAGAATCAAAACCTGGTCCTTCAAAATCGACATTTTCATTGAAGTTATGTGAGGCTTTTATAGCTGCATCGATTCCTTTTAAAAATTGAACAATCCAGTGTTACGAGAGTTTTTAGAATCTTCAACAAAAGAAATAATTCCAGACGAATCAACACTGCGGAAAAATTATTTGGATATTTGCTATCAATCTGTGAGTAGAAGTGAAAACCACATTACATTTTTTTTACTATATTTATTTACTCGCAGACACTAGATTCGATTAGGCTAGACATTGCAAACAATTATACCGTCTGTCTTATGAAAAACGCACGACATTATAACTCTGTTATTAATGATCTGATTTCAATAATTCAAAAAACACGTAAGACTAGTTTAAAAATACTACAAAAGGATAGCATTTTAGATTTTTTTAAATTTTAGGTTTTTGTCAGGCGATAGTCAACTTTTTTTTTTTCAAATGGCGGCAGATATTTTTTTTTACTCAGTTTGATAGAGATTTATTTTCGGAATTAAACGATATATTGCAACTTGATATTTCTTTGTAGAATGTTTTTGAGAAATGGAAATTGCTTTTTTAATAAAATTTTCAAGTATGCTTTGGATTCCTATCAAATTGCACAAAACAGTAACTGTCTTTTACGATTTAAATATTTACCTGTCAACTTGTTTTCATTTATTCTTGTTTGTATTGTTTGTTACCGTCTTGTTATTATTTTGTTATACCGTTGTTATTTCATTATGGATAACAATCAGTTAACTGATATGGTGCAAGTGTTTTTTGAGTGCCACAAAAATTCTGGTCAAGCTGAGCGCCTTTACGCAGCTCGCTTTCCTGATAGAGAAGTTCCTAGCCGTCAGAAATTTAGAAGACTTGAACAAAATTTAAGAAATCTCGGAAGTTTTAAGAAACCCAAGAAACAGCAACGTCAATTTCGTGAAAATGTAGAGCTAGATGTCTTTCTTACTGTTCAAGAAAATCCAAGAACTTCAACTCGGGAAATTGCACATAACATTGGTACATCAAATTACACCGTTCACAAAATCATAAAAAAATACAAATTTAAACCGTATATCCCACAGAAAGTACAAGCATTGTATGAAAACGATCAAAATCGACGACAGCAATTTTGTGTTTTTTATTTAAACATGTTGCGTCAAAATGGACTTTTTTACAGAAATATTATCTGGTCGGATGAATGCACTTTTAGTAATAATGGCATTTCTAACTGAAATATTCACCGTTATTGGAGTCAACAAAATCCGAGGGTTACAGTGGATACCAATCGGCAACATAGATTTTCTGTAAATGTGTGGTATTTTCGCTGATAGATTGATTGGACCTATTTTCATCAATGGTACTCTAGATCAAAACAAGTATCACCAGCTACTAACTACCAATTTGGACAACTTTTTGAATGAATTACCTCTCGCAGAATTAAATAGAGTGTATTTTCAACAGGATGGCGCTCCTCCACATAATGCCAGGTTAAACGTTAACTGGTTGAATACTAAATTTGGCCAAAAATGGATAGGGACATATGGGGCAGTTCGGTGGCCTGCGCGTTCACCTGATCTTACGCCGCTCGACTTTTGGTTATGGAGCTATGTTCAAGACCGTGTTTATTTAACACCACCCGAAAATGAGGATATTTTAAGGCAGAGAATTATCCGCACTTGTCACGAGATACCTCTCAATTTAATCTTAAATGCTCTACAAGGGGTAACTAGAAGGTGTCAGCTATGTATTCAACAAGGCGGGGGACATTTTGAGCAATATTTATAATAATTATAAAATTTTAAAAACATTTTTTTCCATCGCACACTTCATTTTTGTTTAAAAAGCGAAATTATTTCCCTACAGTATTTACAAAATCAAGTTGTAATTAAACGTCTTGGCAAGAGTTATTCGCCTATAGCGAGGTGGAGATGATTAAGTGGATTCAAAAAGCGCATCGTTACCATGTCGTATTTCGACGGTACAGACTAAGATTCACTATGTCCGATTTCACCAAACCGGATTGATACTATCACTCAGATTAATTCTGAGACATTTATAAGAAAGTAATAGGGTAAACTAGAGTTAAACCGACAGCTATTCTCAATCCGCGTTGGTGAAATCGAATATTAATTTTTCTTCCTTCAATTTTTCGATTATCTGATTTTCCTCTTTGAGATCTTTAATTTGAGTACCCGCACAGTGAGTTCACTTTTCCGAAAGTTTTTCGATTGTCCCCCCCCCCCAAATTTGATATTTCGAAATCGACTTTTAAATAATTGAATTTAGAAAATAAATCTCTATTAAACTGAGTAAAAAAATATCTGCCGCCATTTAAAAAAAAAAGTTGACTATCACCTGACATAAATGTCATATTTAAAAAAATCTAAAATGCTATCCTTTTGTAGTATTTTTAAACTAGTCTTATGTGCTTTTTGAATTATTGAAATCGAATCATTAATAACAGAGTTATAGTGTCGTGCGTTTTTCATAAGACAGACGGTATATGGGTCTCAATTGACGAAACTACGGACAGTAAGGGTCGCTACATTGCAAACATTATTGTTTGTAAATTATCAGAACACGAAGCTGGAGTTCCTCATTTATTGGCATGTAAAGAGTTGGAAAAAACCAATCACAAAACGATTGCCAATTTCTTCGATGACAGCATGCGTAAGTTAAACATTTTGAATATTACATACTGAAATTAATAGATTGTTTTTCTATTAGGAATCTTATATCCGAATGGAGTAAAAAAAAGACAAAATTCTCCTCTTAATTTCCGATGCTGCACCTTATGTGATAAAGGCAGCTCAAGTCATGCAAATTTTTTACGAAAAAATGATTCATCTTACTTGCTTCGCACATTGTCTACATAGGGTATGTGAATTTATTCGAGAAGAATTTGTTGTGGTTAACAAATTAATTTCTTCAACTAAAAAGGTATTTTTCAAAAGTAACTATATTCTTTGTTTAGTTTATTTTTTTTAGGTTTTTTTAAAAGCTCCATTACGCGCAGCTTTATATAAAGAAAAGTTACCCAACACACCGCTACCTCCAGAACCTGTTATAACTAGATGGGGTTCTTGGATTTCCGCGTGCGTATTTTACGCTGTTCAATTTGACGAAATCAAAGAGGTATTTATTTATTTAACAATTGCCATTTCCAAACTAGTTTAATTTTATATATTTAATTTAAGGTGGTCGTTAGTTTTGAAACATCGTCAGCTCTGTCAATAGCCAAATCGCAAGCTGCCTTTAAAGACCCTGCAGTAAAAAGAGGTTTAATTTTCATCAAGACCCATTTTTCCAATATACCAGAAACGATTACTTCTTTAGAAAAAAGTGGTCTAAGTTTATACGACTCCTTGAAATTATTTCATACGCTGGACACATTAATTAAAGAAGTTCCGGGTAGCATAGGCCAAAAAGTAGCTGAAAATTTTCTGAACACAAAACAAAAAAATCCTGGCTTCAAAATTATTGCAGAGGTAGCCAAACTTCATGAGGGTGGTGTTGCATTAAATTAACAACAGATGAAATATCTATGTTAAAATATGCTCCAGTAACATCTTGTGATGTGGAAAGGTCTTATTCGCAATACAAAAACATTTTGTCCGATAAAAGACAAAATTTGTTACCGGAAATATTGAAAAATATTTAGTCACCTCCTGGTGGTCAAATAAAAATAGAATTTAATGCTATGTACTTTTTAAATAAATTTAATTTTCCAAAATTTCCTGCCTTTTAGTGTCCTTTTTGTTAAAACTTGTTGCCTTTTTTCTCAAAATTCATTGCCTTTTCTCCTACTTTTTTGTGACTTTTTTTGCGTTTTATTTTTGCCTGACTATCCGCTCTTTAGTTATTAGCATGTTATTAGGAAAATAACTACTGTGGAAACAATTAAAATATATCAATCAGTTAGGAAAATCATATTATTTGTGATTAAATTTAATTGGCAAATATAAAGACCAGCCCTTCATATGGGTAATTCTTTAAAATTCTACTTTATACAGTTACTTGCCAAATGGAGTTCTGCAATTCAAAAAGATTTGTTAAATATTTTGCCAGAAGCACGTCAAAGATATCGGGTTTGTGATG
Source organism: Dorcus hopei (assembly GCA_033060865.1). NCBI lineage: Eukaryota > Metazoa > Arthropoda > Insecta > Coleoptera > Lucanidae > Dorcus > Dorcus hopei. Next base: position 491,721 of record JAUPFK010000011.1, on the reverse strand, counting down.
AACATTTTCATGAAAATGATAAGTTTATACAGTACCACAATAGGACAAATTTGAAAGCAAATGCTGTGCCATCACTGAAACTGCCAGGTAAATTGCTAAAATGACGAAACTAGTTACAGATTATTAAAAAGTTATATCTTTTTAGGTGCAGACTTGGAAAGTTTTACAAACAGGATCGATGCACCCACTCCGTTAACACACATAAATATTTCAATGTCGAACAGGGATTGTGCAAGTACCTCAACAGGAATAAGAGGTATGAACAAAACTAATATATATATATATAAATTATTAAATTCATGTCTTGTCCGATGAACATTTTTAAAACGAATTCTTTTGGAACTTTAAATGCAGTGTGCTGACGCTAAACCTTGTTTAACATTTCACTTCTGACAAATTATCTAGTGAAATGTCGAGTGCCTAATTGTGCAAGGTTTTGGTTTTTATTAAATTATTAAAACATTTCAATTTTTAGAAACAACTGCCAAGTTTAAATGTGACAGCACAGGACTTCTTATGTCACCAAAAAATCCTCATAAGCGTAAAGGTAATTCATTTTTTTCATTTGGTTAGCCATTATATTGCTAATTAAGAAATTATAACTATTTTATCCGAACAAGTTTGAAAATTTTTATTTTTTCATTTTTTAATATTTCTTTGCATCTGATCCTATTAACAGATATACATGAAATGTTTATGAAACTTTTAGGAACACCTGATAGTTTTCAGTCTGAAAGTACAGGACACCTTTTGTCCCCAAAACACCTCAAAAGAAAACAGGTAATTCACTTTCTTTATCTGGTTTCTTAAATGAGATTCTTCTCTATTGAAATTTAGTTATTAAAACTGTAATTACCTTGAACATGCTTTAAAGTACACATGCCAATTTTGTCTGGCATGGGTGACAATTGTAGCAACAAATAAAGTACAATGTTTTTAAAACTTCTAGGAAACACCCGCTGGTTCTGAATCCAAAAGTACAGAACTTCTGTCACCAAAAATTCGTCGGAAGCATACAGGTGATTCTTTTTCTCTGATTTACTAAAACAATTTAAAATGTATTTAATAAAACTAATTAATTTTTCTAATTAAGCTTTAACATTTGTAAGCTTTGACATTTGTATCAACAAATTCAGTGAAATAGTTTTAAAACTTTTAGGTACGCCTGCTGCTTCTCAATCTGAAAGTAAAGGACTGCCTTTGTCACCAAAAATTTTTGGAAAGCGTACAGGTAATTTACTTTTTATCTGTTTGTTAAGTAAAATTCTTCTCTATTGAAATTTAATTAATACTCCTAAAACTTTAATTACTTTATCTGAACAAGCTTTAAAATTGCACATGTTTGAACATTACGTTGTACAACTGACGATCTTATCAACAGCTACAATGAAATATTAAATATTGAATTGTATACAGATTTACAACTTTCTCAGAAAAAGTAGTACAGATTCAGTAGATTATTTTGTTATTCAGAATAAAACCTCATGTTAATTCATCTCATTTCTGTTTGTAGACTTACACAAGAAATTGAATCTCTTGCAAGTGGTTGGTGTGAAAAAGAGCAGTGAATTGTCACCAAAAGCAGTAAAATTATATAAAACAGCTACGAATTTAAAAAATATAGCAAAGCCCTTATATGGTGAGAAAGTGGAATTAAGGCACCGATTAAAAGAAGCTGTAGAGTATTCATATTCAGAAGAATTTTTAAAACCGAGATGAACAATACTACAGTGAACTTTCTTCTATCACAATTAAAAATGCAAAAACGAAAGCCACAAGGACGAAGATTTAGCATGGAAGACAAAATTTTTTCTTTAACCCTAATGACAGTGTTCGTACATCGTGTCGTGTGGACGTGTTGAGTGTGTGTCCCGTTTCTTTACATTATATGTGTGTCATTTTGATTTAATCTAACTAGGTGTTTTTTATCATTTTGTTGGTTTTGCTATCATCTTTATCTTCTCTTTTTTGTTGTCCATTTTGGTCTGCGTATTGAGTGATAACGGGGGATTTTGATCTGCCGTACTTTATAGGTTGCATTGGGGACTCAATTATAGCGATCGCATTAATCCTCTTGCTCCTTGCGTCGCCGATGTTTTTCTCCTAATTTTTCTTTCGATTATCGGTCAGTTTTTATCTACTATTTATTTCATACATTTTGCGGCGATTTAAATTTGTAAATCAGTATCTTTTACGCAATCTTACAATGAACTCATTTTCAAACATATTTGGTTGTTGCAAAAAATCACTCAGTTACTACATTTGTTCCAATTGTTTAAAAATATATCATAAAGGTTGTCTACACAAAATAGCTAATAAACGTTTTATTAAAGAAAATATCATAGTATGTTGCGCGAAGGAAGATGATGAAATTACCGATATCATTGACGATACTTCACTGCGTGATGATATTGACACTTTGAATAACGATATCCTATTAAAAAATAAACATATTAATAAGTTAAACCATGAATTGGAATTGTTCCGCAATGAAGCTTTCCAAATGGAATGCACATTGAATGAGCTACTTGATGAACAAAAACTCAAAATCAAAGAATTAACCATCGTAAATTCTTTAAAGAATAATGAAGATTCATTTGACAAGGATAATGTTACAACGCAGAACGCCCTAACGCAAACATTCACAAGTTCAGTAACTTACCGTGACGTTTCAGTGAATACTGACGAGATTATTATTCCTGCTATTAATTCCCAAAAAGAAGATATTGAACCATTATTGTTAAACAGCTCTGCTGAATTTAACGTTAGTAATGATAACAAAAACATCAAAAGAAGAATTCTAGTTCTAACAGACGAAGTAGGCAAAAAGAGTGACAAACTTTTGCGGAAATACTCTGTTGATTCCTGTCAAATAACTACTTTCACTAAGCCTAATGTATTGTTTGCCAATGTCATAGAAAATATAGATTCTCTAGGTAAGGATTTTACAAAGAATGATTATGTCATTATAATGACAGGTGGCCATGATTTTAGATATAAATCCTACCCTAAATTGAAACTATTATTGGGCGCGTTTTATTGGCACCATTCTAATCCCGGAATGATCATTCTATGCGTTTTATTGTGAAATTCTGCACCCTTCACTCCAGATTTCCACTCCTTCCCTAATGATGGAGTGAAAAGTAGAGTCAAAAAATATTTGGTTAGGTTCAGTCATAAAAGTGACAAATACCGGTGAAATGAAAAGTGTTTCTTAATATTGTCATCCATTGGTACCAGCTTCTTCCCATCATCCAGGATATATCTGCTACAACAAATTTGTTAAAGGTTTTCACGGGCAGGGGTATTTTTTTCTGTCCTTTTGCAAAATTTAAATTTCAGCGCCAACTTGTCTTGTCATATCCACTCTTATCCAGCAAAACGTTTTATTGGTTAAACGATTCTACTTGTTCTAGATTGAGTAGGACATTTGCAATAAAACACACCCATTAAGTAAACTACGTAAATGTATTCACACTAACATCATAATCACTTCGATTCCATTTCTTCATAATATGTCGAATATACAATTTCAGATTGACAAATTCAACTTAAAATTAGCTGAATTTATAAAAAAATTCAACCAAGTTTATCGCAATTCAGTCACATTCGTAAATAGTCTCATGAGTAATAAGTTTGGGCATGTAAAGTTTGATAAGACCAAAACGTTACAAGAAATTTCCAAAATTATTTGTGATATTTCTGATCCCGAAGCACCGAATCATTTTTTAGAATAAAGCATAATAATAATGATAATAATTGTACACCGCTTCGTTTACTATATCACAATGTTCGTAGTATTAATAAGAAAACCGCTGAATTTGAAATGTTCTTGCGTCAACAACATAATCCTGATATATGCTGCCTTACCGAAACTTGGCTTTGTAAAGAACTAATGCCAAACACATATATATCAGGTTATACTCAAATTACTTTCAGTTCTAGGAAGGACATAAGAGGAGGTGGTACAGCAATTTACGTCTCTGATAATTTGTCTCCATATTGTCAGAATCTCAACCTAAAAATTGAATGTGTGGACAAAGACTTTGAATTCTCATGTTGTAAAATCAAATATAATAATTTCTTGTTCTTTGTACTCTGCTTATATAGATCTCCTGACGGTAATTTTAATACTTTTTGTGCTAAACTTGATGAATTATTGGATAAAATTTTTAAAATATCAAATAATATAATTGTATGCGGTGATTTTAATGTCAATTTTTCATCTAATGCTTCTACTACTCTATTGTTATTGAATATTCTGCATTCATATGGTTTGAATACGTTACTGCAGGAACCTACTCGTATATGTGGAAACAGTGCCACATGTATAGACAATGTCTTTAGCAGTCTCCCAAAAATCAGCTGTTCTAATGTCATCTGTCACTTGTCCGATCATTTTGCGCAAATCTTTACAACTCAACTACCATTACCAGGTTTAACTCTCAACACTACGTTTACTCGGAGAGAATTCAGTTCAGCTAATCGCTCGACTTTTGTTTCTTGCCTTCGCCAGGATGATTTAATGAATTCTTCTTTCTATGACATTGATTTTGAACAATTCATGGCTGTGTTCATTAGGCATTTTAATTCATCGTTTGGTAATACCTCAAAAACTGTTCTCAATAAATGTAAAAACAGGTCTCCTTGGTTAACGAAGGAAATTATTGATAAAGGCAATTTTCTTAGAGATCTATATTCTATATGTAAGATAGGAGCTAACAGTACACTGACAGACTTCTATTACGCTAAAAAGAGAGAATATCAACAGCTTATAAAAGATGCTAAAATAACATATAATAATAATAAAATCCTTAACAGCACGACATCAAATAGAAGTAAAATTATATGGACTATTATTAAAGATTCATCTGTTTCTTCACAAAAATTTTCCAAAATTGAATTAGAAAGTAATGGCATTTTCATAACAGATCCTTATATTGTTGCAAATCTCTTTAATGAATATTTCATTCCAAATGATCAATCTACATACTCGAACCAAAAGGTAAGTTTAAAAATAAATCAAGAATCAATTTTTTTCCTGTTTCCAACTGATAGCGTTGAAGTCAGAGACATTTTAAAGAATATATCCTTAAAAAAGACCCCAGGCTATGACGGAATTCCTGGCACCATTCTTGCGGACGTTACCGATATAATATCCCCTAACCTTGCAGTCGCCATTAATAATTCCTTTGCAACAGGAATCTTTCCTGATTCTCTCAAACACGCCAAAGTTATACCTGTCTATAAAAACAAAGGTTCTAAGTCGGACATAAACAACTACCGTCCAATATCATTACTTCCTATTTTCTCAAAATTGTTTGAAAGGCTTTTATATAATAGACTGTACTCGTATTTGGTGCGTTTTAATATTTTATCTAAATCTCAACATGGCTTCATTAAAGGTAAAAACACAGAATCTGCTATTTTTGAGTGTCTGCATTACATAACTTCTTGTTTAGATAAAGGTGAGTCGCCCATCGGTATCTATTTTGATCTATCGAAAGCCTTTGACACTTTGGATCATGAATTATTATTGTCTAAACTTTATAATATTGGTGTCAAAGGAACTTCACTGGACCTGTTTCGATCTTATCTTACTGGAAGATCTCAGCAAGTATGTATCAAACACATAAATGATGGTGTAATTGAGGAGATTCTATCTGACTCTAAAGATATCAGCAAAGGCGTGCCCCAGGGTTCAATTCTTGGCCCGTTGTTATTTATAATATATGTCAATAATCTGGAACAACAATTTCCATTTGCTTCACTATATCAGTACGCTGATGACACCTCTTGTATAGTGACAGGTACCTCTCAGGCTTCGTGTTCTGAACTTGCCTCTGCCTCAATTTCTCAGATGGCTAGTTGGTGTGAGACTAATCATCTTCAACTAAATCCAACCAAAACTATGGCGTTAGAATTTAAAAACAGCTTGTTACAGTCTAATATACTTATCAAATATAATGGAAAATCTGTTCCGGTGTTAGACAATGTAAAATTTTTAGGTCTGCAGATGGACACTGCATTAAAGTTTAATAAGCACATTGAATTTGTTTGCTCTAAACTATCTCGATTCAATTTTGTTTTAAAAAATCTAAAAAATCATGTTTCAGCAGACATATTAAGAATATATTATACCGTTTGTCCATTTGACAATGAGACATAGGGATTTAACATGGGAAAACAGAAATTGCTTTATATTATCTATCTGAGTACATACATATACAGGGTGTTAATAAAAAAACTGTACACCGCTTGGCAGGTGATAGTAGAGGTCAAAAGAAGAAAAAAATTCTAATAAACCCATATCCAATTCTCAATACAGGGTGTCCACGCCATGTGTTCACTCTTCTAAAATTTTTATTTTTTACATAAAATTCGAGAACGATAAATTAAATAAAAAGCTGAATTTTCCGACATACCACTTGCCACCGTAGGACTTCCGGTTTCGCCGGAAGTGATATCAACTTTCTTATTTTAAATGGAACACCCTGTATATTTTTACATATTTGGAATCTACAGATCATTGTGAGTCCGAATATGTACCACTTGATAATTTTGGTTTCCATGACAACGAAAAAAAATTTTTTTTGTTTTTCAGTATGTAAAGCTATGTATGGTGTATTTTCGTTTTAATGCGACCAAGTAATTCGAGAAAGCAACTTCTTTGGTTGCACTTTGGTTTATTAACATTTTTACAGCATGTGAAATTTTCATTAGGTCGTAAATTATTATTTTTTTTAACGGAACTTATTTAAAAGACACTGTTTATGCCAGAGAAATTAATACAGAAGATGAACTTTGGCAGAGAGTTGTAAACGCTTGTCAGCAACTGAACAAGTTGCTTTCAATCAAGTGCGCGAGTCTCTTCGACGGCGACTGCAACTTTGTTTACAACAGCTAGCAAGGACGACAGTTCGAACATCTTCTGTGATAATTTTAGAGTTTAAATTCGCTATTAATTGTTTGATTCTTTTTTAATTAAACCATACTTCAAATGCCATTGAATATTGAACCTGGGTTTATTACAATTTTTTTTGTTTTGTTCTCTGCTATCACGTGCTAAAGTGTGTAAAGTTTTTATATTAACACTTGTATACCGGCGAACTGTATAACTGAAAAGCCATTTTTTTCAGTTAAGCTGCAACATATCATCCCAAATTTCATTGCAAGAGTTGAAAAAGAATTTTAAAAATAATAATAAATAATAATTAAAAAAATGTTTTATTAAACTACGCTAAAAAACCGCAAGAAGTGCACCAAAGTGCAACCAAAGAAGTTGCTTTCTCGAATTACTTGGTCGCATTACTTGGTAGAACGAAAATACACGATACATAGCTTTGCATACTAAAAAACAAAAAAAAAAAATTTTCCTTGTCATGGAAACCAAAATCATCAGGTGATACATATTCGAACTCACAATGATCTGTAGATTTCAAATATGTAAAAATATACAGGGCATTCCATTTAAAATAAGAAAGTTGATATCACTTCCGGCGAAACCGGAAGTCCTGCGGGGGCGAGTGGTCTCATTGTCAGATGGACATACGGTATGTCCTACGTACAGTCTACTTTATCGTATGGATTAATATTCTGGGGAGGATCACCAAGTATCCAACAAGCTTTCATCTCGCAAAAATCCATCGTCAGAACGATTCTGGATAAGAAATATACGGATTCATGTAGACCCTTATTCAAACAACTCAAACAACTCAAACAACTCAAAATCCTACCGTTAGCGAGTCTATATATCTATAAATTAGCTGTCTTTGCTAGAACTAATCTACATTTATTTCCAAGTAATAAAGAAAAATATGCATCCAGTGTATCAGTACAAACTAGAAATTGCAATTGTCTCTCAATTCCCAAGCCCAACACTGCTCTTTTTGAACGGTGTGCTTACTATAAGGCACTATAAAACATTGCCTACTTCCATAACAATGCTAGAGTCTTTGACTAGTTTTAAAAAAAGATTAAAGACATTTTTATTAGACAATTGTTTCTATGACTACAATGATTTTGTTAATTGATTTACAATACATATACATTATAAATATATACTCGACGATACCGATATCTCTTTGAGATCTACGGTTGGATAATAATAATAATAATAATAATAATAATAATGAAGCAAAGTCCCAAAGGATATAGATTGCTACAAACTGTATTTGCTTTACCATCCAGAAAAACATTAATGAATGTTTTGAATAAAATTCCTTTTAACTGTGGAATTAATGCACAAATGTTCCAAGTTCTGCAAACATCGGTGCAGAAAATGAACAGTAAAACACGTTATTGCATATTAACTTTTGATGAAATGAGTTTGGAACCAGGATTAAGTTACAGCAAGAAATATGATAGTGTGGAAGGATTTGTCAATTGTGGTAATGGAAAGAGACTACAGTTTGCAGATCACGCAATGGTTTTTATGATTAGAGGCATTGCTAATAAATGGAAGCAGCCCATCGCTTTCTTCTTTACCAATGGGGCAATGAATGCTATAGATATTGTTCGAAACTTAAAGCAAATTATCAGAGAATTGCATAACATTGGCTTAAAAGTAGTGGCAATTGTTTGTGATCAAATGTCTGCTAATGTCACAGCTATAAATAGATTATTGGAGGATACTAAAACCGAATATTTACGAGAAGGTAAAGAAAAAAGAAATTATGGATTTGAAATAGATGGTAAAGAAATTGTTCCTTTATATGACCCACCACATTTATTAAAACAAATAAGAAACCATCTACTCGAAACAGATGCCCAATTTGTTGGGAATAAAAATATCTTACAAACAGCTCGTTGGGAGGACATCATCAAATTATATGAATTGGATGTAGGAGATGACATTACTAGAATGTGCTTCAAACTAACTAATCAGCATATTTACAAAGATCTGATTAAAAAAATGAAAGTCAAAAATGCTGCTCAAGTCTTTTCACACCGAGTATCTTCTACAATGCGATGGACAGTAAAACATGGTAGGTATAAACATTCATATGAATAAAACTTCCTTATACTTATTTTGTTTCAGGACGTCCAAATATATTACCACCAACAGCAGGAGATACTGCAGATTTTTTGGCATTTTTTGATGAGTTGTTTGACAGTGTAAATGGCTACAAATTACCTCCTGACGATGGTAAAAAATTAAGAGCTGCTGTAACAGAGACATCTAGACACCCTGAGTTTTGGGAACATGCTCTTAAAGTTTTATCTACTATAAAGTTTCTAAAAAAAGATAAAGCTAAATCATTACTAACATTGCGAAATTGGATTTTCACAAGTCAGGGCTTCAAGTATTTGTGGAGTCAACTGAAACAAGAATTAAAATTTTTGTGTTTAAGAAACTTCAATCAAGATCCACTGGAAAATTTTTTTGGTTCCATACGAAGTCACGGTGTCAGAAACATCAACCCAACTCCACAACAGTTTGTACATACATTTAAAAGTTTAATTATCAACAATTTTGTGTCACATCATTCGCCAGGATCCAATTGTGAAATTGACGACAATAATTTATTAGATAATTTGCGCACTTTATTTACGACAGAAACGCCAATAACAGAAGAGTCTCAGGAGTTAACAGTTTCGAATCCTTCATGTTCAAGTGAATTCATTGTTGAAGTACAAACACACTCTAAATATACTAAACACTTACATTCTTACATAGCAGGCAGCATTAAATATTAGAACTCTTTTAAAGAAAGTTGGAAGTTGCACTAATTGCAAAAGTAACTTATTGGCATCAAGTGCATCACCTGACCATGCATACATCCAGGAATTAGAATATAAAAAAAATCTCTTAACTAAACCTAATTCACAATTTAGACTTGCTTTCACACAATGAATGTTGCCTTAGTACAAGTAGCACAAATAACACTGATCAACAAAATTTCCACTTTTTTCTCTAACTTTGGTACAATTAAGTTTTTCCACTTTATTTTGGCTCAATATTTGGAAAGTCGAGCATTAATCTTGTAACTTAGCTCAAATAAGAAATTTGATGTTACACTGTAAAAAAATACTAAATATTTTAGAAAAACTAAAGCTCAACTGGAACAATGTATTTAAATAATCAAAAACGTCTAAAAAAAATTTAACAAGTGTAAAAATAGTCCATCAGAACAAACAAAATTTGAAATCAAAACAAATATGAATTTTTCAAACTGAAAAACAGTTAAGTATGACGTCTTTTTGATTGTCTCTTATAGATTTCATTTGAAGTGTCTCGTTTGATGGTCCAGCAATATTCTGCAAGCATTTCAGAATTCCATCGTCCTTGGTAACGTTTTTCTATTGTTAAAATATCCCGATGGAAACGCTCTCCATGCTCGTCGCTCATGTCACCACAATTTTTGGGGAAAAAATCAAGATGCGAATGCATAAAATGCATTTTTAAAGACATGTTACACTTCAATTTGTGGTACGATAACAACATATTTTCCACTAACTGAGCATAGTTTTCCGCTTTATTATTACCCAAAAAGTTTATTACAACCATTTTAAAACTGTCCCATGCGTCCTTTTCTAGTCCAATTAAGACGGCATCAAACTCAGGATCGTTAAACAACTTTCTTATCTGAGGCCCAACAAACACTCCCTCTTTTATTTTTGCTTCGCTTAAATTAGGAAATTTGGATCGAAGATAAATAAAAGCATCACCGTCCTTATTCATGGCTTTCACAAAATTTTTCATTAGTCCCAATTTAATATGCAAAGGTGGTATAATGACTTTTTCTGGTTTAACCAAAGGCTCATATTTGACGTTTTTGATGCCTACTTCAAAAGATTTGCGTTTTGGCCAATCTTTCTTTTTATAATGAAGTTCTCTGTTTCTGCTGTCCCACTCACAGAGAAAACAGCAATATTTTGTATATCCTGGCTGAAGACCTGATAAAATACATATGGAGTAAAATATTTTCTAAAGAAAAAAATGTTACGTACCTAACAAAATTGCAATTACTTTCAAATCACCACAAATAAGCCATTGATGTTTCTCGTAATTGATACTTTTCAAAATGTTTTCGAAGTTTTCGTATGTTTCTTTCATGTTAGTCGCATATCCGACAGGTATAGACGGCAGCTTGTTCCCAATATGCAATAAAACTGCTTTTAAGCTAGTTTTAGAGGCATCTATAAAAAGTCTCCAGTTTTCAGGTCTGTAGTCAATTTTGAGTTCTTCCATTAACCCTTCAATCTTGGTGCACACTGTGATCGAGCTTTCTGTTTTGAAATAAGGAACCAAGCTTTTGGATCGTGTTCGAAAATATGAAACGGAGACGTTAGAATCTAAATGGTTCCACTGCTTTAATCTTGACGCCAGAATTTCGGCTTTGTTCTTTGGCAGTTCCAACTCTCTAACTAAATCATTCAGTTCAGATTGAGTTATTTTGTGCGCAGTCAATTCATTACAAACAAACTCGCAATCAGATTTAGTACATGACTGTGAGCTAGATATAACACAGTCATCAGATTCATATTCGACTTCTTCAGATAGTGGCAGAACTGATAAGGTTGACGAAGAATGAGTCTGAGGCCTAGTGACCGATGAAATAATAGGATAACTAATAGAATTCTTCTTTTTCTTAGAAATACCAGTCATAAGAGGAGTGGTTAAACAAAAATAACAATCATCTATATGATTAGTTTGTTCGCGCCACAGTGTAGGAATAGAAAAAGGCATTGTTTGTATTTTACCTTTCTCCCATTGGTAAAGATTTACAAAACAAGAATTGCAACAACCATTCGGAGTCCACGGTTTGTCGAGATGTTTCATAGGAATTTTAAAACAAGACATGTAAAGTTCTTGCACTTTTGAATTAATTTTTCGTTTTTGCGATAATAACGTAACATTTCCACAAATAAAGCAAAAATTGTCCGGATTATTGACACAATTTCTAGGCATTTTATCGTGAAACTATACACTTCACTCAAGAACACTTTAAGAAATTATCATTTGACATTTGGTGACAAAATATGTCTTTGCAATTATAGCGCCTACTTGATAATATCAAAATATATTATGATTGATGATGGAATCTCAGTTTTTTTCAAAGAATAGTATTTTTTTAATTACTTTAAAACTAGAGCTAAGTTACGATTTAGAGATCTATAGTATCATTTAAAATCACAAACAAAATAAGATTTAGCTAATTTTATAAAAGTTAGAAATCTGCTGTTGACTAGTGTAATTGTTCAAAATAATGTAAAAGAACGCTTCACTCAGTTATTAAATCCTGTATTTAATACTATTTCAACATCCTGTGATGCACATGACTTAAGACGTTTATTTCTAGAAAGCTTTTTCAACTTCTTTATCTTTTCATATGTAAGACATGTGAATTTGATTTTAAAAGGAAAATTTATATTTAATATCAAAGATAACTTGATAAGACTTGCAGCCGATAAATATAAAAAAAATAAGGCCAGAAACATGCGAATCTTACAATTGAAGCAAATGAATGTGTAAATATTTCTGAACATAAAAAAAGGTGAATATATTTTTCACGAGAGATTTTGTTTGATAGTATCCAAGAACTCTTTCTTTAATACCATAAAAGTTGTCTGCTCTCTCTCCTGAATGTTTCACAAAATTTATCAAAATTTGTTTCCTGCATGATAATAATAAAATTTTATCTTCATTATTATTCATTATGCTGATTAGTTAATTTCAAGCACCTTCTAGTAATGTGATATCCTACATAATTTGATTATGTCATCCCAACGAACTGTTTGTAAAATATTATTGTTCCCAACAAATTGGGCATCTGTTTCGAGTAGATGGTTTCTTATTTGTTTTAATAAATGTAGTGGGCCACATAACGCAACAATCTCTTTAAAAGTAAATACTGTTTGTAGTAGTCTACATCTTTTGGATTTGCTTCATTAGGGCTAAAGAAAAAAAATTGTCCGAAAGCAGTCAAATTGTTTCATAAAATTTGACTGCTTTCGGTAACAATGTATTTTATATTTGCCCTGTAGAAAATTTCGCCTAATTATGTAGGTCCGATTTTTTAATCAATATTAGTTAATCTTGCTTTATGCCTGTTGTAAATAATCTTTATCATTCTTATAATAATTATCTTTATAAATAGTTCTTAAGTGATATGATAATGGAATAAAAGAAAAGAAATGAAAAACTTAATCTGGGAAATTCTTATTTTAAAAAAGTTACATAAATATGTAAGCTATTCAATGTTATTTATAACATGTTTTGTAAATATGATGGTTAGTAAATATTTTAATTCGCACATGTTTCTTTAATTATCAGTTTTTCACCTTAATGGTTGACTTTCAATGAAAGAAAATTATCATTCTGCATGTTTGTTTATTCTGCCTTAATATTTATTTGTTGTAAATAATGCCATAGTGTAAAGTTTAAATCTCTGTTTGGGTTTGGAATGTCATACTGCTCACATGACAAATAAATATTTAGGTTACACCATAACATTATCATGTTATTGCATAAAGTACGTACTGGTACTGAACCCGCCAAATTTAAGGATTTTTAAATTACCCGCTTCGTTGATTATAATTAGGTCACGTCGCAATGGCGCTACTGCTTATGACAAAAATTGATAGTCGAGTTGCCAATCTACCAAACCTCTGTAATCTATGCTTCTGATGTTTGAATGCGACGTTTGCAACCACTGTTCTTTTGTTCACATCGCCAAAATTCATTTGTCCCACAGGCACTAAGTCTATCGAAAACGTTACAGTATCCGTTGTTATGAAATTTTCTTTTTCCTTTTCGAGAAAACACTTCCATTTTTCACAATCACAACGTACCTACGTAATCAGGGGGTGATAGACAATCGGTCGACAATAACAAACAGTTTAACGCTAATGAGTTTCTGGAATGTATCAGGGGATGATAGTCAATCAGTTGACAATAACAAACAATTTCACGATAATGAGTTTCTGGAATGTACCTACGTAATCAGGGGATGATTGACAACAATGAGATTCCAAACAAACTCGCGCCGTAGCGTCTTCGCGCCGTAAGGGACTCGCGCCGTAGCGTCGTCGCGCCCTACTAGCGGCGCCCATTTGGCCGCGCCCAAATGTCCGGATCCGCATCGGTTTTAATTCTTAAATAATCAAACATCTTTTTCAGAAGCTTATTTGGTGCAACATCATCAATTTAAGGAATAAATTGTAAACTCAAATTGAAACATTTGAAACTGGTGTTGTGTTTTAGCAATAATGGTTTATTTAAAAGTTTCATGTTTATGACAGTGCTGACACTGACATTTCTCAGATAGTAGAATACACATTCAAAAGGAGGTGAAATATCCAACGCAATATTCAATGTCTACTTTGATGTTAGAATCATTTATAGATACGCTGTGTATCGAAATCACTAATTAACAGAATAGATTCATGACAGCTGTCATCTCATGTTCTATTTTAAAAAGGACAGTTTAATTTACAAATTGTAAATGTTGCTATGGATTCTCAAATTCGTACGTAACAGCAATGTTTTATGTTAAAATAAATTCACGGTATATTGATGCAGATATCGACGGAAGGATTAGTGATGGGGGCGTTTATAGAAAAAGATTTTTCAGAATGTGAAAACTCAAGTGGATAAAATGAAAAAAAAAAGGCAAATGCTCTGCTCTTACCTTTGATGAAATGGCAATTACCTCAAGTCTCAACTATAATAAAAGAACAGATGTTATAGAAGGCCAACTGTTGCTCCTAATAATTTGCTTAAAGAATTGACCGATTGGGCAACGAAAAGGTACGTTAAACGTACTGTCGTTACCCACCTCTTTAAGGCCGATTTATAAATTGACGCCCGTACGTATAAAGCTAGTCGTTCACTGTTTCGCATCGGACGGATCGCCTCTTATGATGTGAACGCATAAGCAGGATAAAATCCGATTCGTGCGATGCGGACAAGTGAACGCCTAGCTTAACGCAACTTTTAACGCTACCCCCAAAACATTAGCCTTGGTTAATAAGTTGAACAATTTAAAAATTAGCGCTGTTCGCCTAGGTAACCGCGGAATTGTAACCGTCGCGCGTCCGGTAAAAAGTCGGTCATGATTTACGTTTGCGTCTGCGTCAGATGTCATATAATGTCAATAAAATTTGATAGAAATTTACGATGGGTGGTAAAAAGAATTATTGATTTGTAAGTATTTCAAAGATGTTCATTGTAAATGATCACTTTTAGATGTTTTGAGCGACAATTATTATGTCAGTTTTGATGTTTGTGAACCGTTTGCATCGTTGAACTATAAAACACAAGTAATGGTAACGTTTCCGCAATTGATTGCTCTTGCTCAAATGAGTGCGTCGCGCGAACGGGCGTCAATTTATAAATCGGCCTTTAAACAGTTTACATCAGCTACCTTTGGATAGTCGTACATTTTTAAAAACACCAAGACAGACTATAACAAAACCTTTGTTGAATGATGAATATTGCTATTTTGGGTTAATTACATCACCTTTGGCCGATTTTAGCCCAAGTGAAAAATTTTAAATCTGAACCTTTCCTAATTGTCTCTTTCTTAGAAGAGGGCAAACCTCTGCTACTTTTACCTATTGATATGTTTTTTACCTTTCCCATAGATTATATGCATGCTTGAGGGCAATGAGAAAACTGCTTAAAATTTGGACAGGTAAGCCTGTTACCCATGGTTTACAATCTGTATAAAAAAAGTTATTCGTCTAAGTAAATTTATTCCGGTTGAGTTCAATAGAAAAGGATGCGATTTGGATTATCTAGCAGACTGGAGAGCCACTGAATTGCGGTTATTTTTACTCTACATGGTACCGATTGTTCTATGTAATGATGATGTTGATTTAGCTATATACACTGAGAACCTTATAAGATTGCACATAGTAATTATCAATGGAACCTTTATTACATTATTATTTCCAAATTTATTTCATTCGCCATGGTTACCGTGCGTTGTTAGTAATGACACTACTGATTTTGAATTGTCAGATTGAATTAAATTGTACTTTTGATTTATTGTAAAATAATGTATACAACCGCCGAAAAAGTAGAAATGTACACATTATTCTCAAATGGAGCTTCGTTGAGAGAGGTTTCTGCATTATTTGCCGCACAATGATGAAATTTTTGAAAATAAGTTGTAATTGTTGTTTTCATTTGGTTTAATTTGTTCATTTGTGCATCTAAATCTTTTCGAATATTGTTATAAATTTAAATATAAAATATTTATCTTTTAAACATGGTTACATTACAATTTTGTTAAATACATGCAATGAAATAAATCTTCCTTAATACTTTCTATGTGCAGATTTTAAATGGTTCAGCATTGAAAATTGAAATCATAGCAACGTAATGTTAAAACCCCTAAGTGCAATTTTATATGACTCAGAAATGTATAATCTGATCACGTAATTTTCGTCTATGTGCAGCGTTACAAGATTCTCACTGTATGAGCATTTCATGATATTTACGGCCGTTTTCATAATCAACTCCTTAAAGTCACTTTACCTAAAGTGACTTTAAAACTTTAAATTTATTTTAAAAAGCTTTGTTTTCATAAACGATCAACCGATCAACTTTAATTAAAGTCCGAGTGAGTCCGATTACTACACTTTAAAGTAAGGTTGATAGAACGCCTAGTAGCAATGAAGTTAGCTGCTAAATGAAAATTAAATACATATACGTTGTTCACAAATTAAAAAACCACCACCTACTGCATTATTTGGTATATAACATAAGTCCGAATGCGACATTACTCAACAGGGTGTTTCCAAAATTCTAAGAAAGCATAAGTATCACGACTTTAAGTATCGAATCGTTCAAGCGTTGCATAGAGATGACTACCAAAAACGGATCAATTTTTCTACATGGCTTTTAAATAAATTAAATAATAGAGCAGATTTTTCTAAAAATATTTTATGGACCGATGAATGCACATTTACTAACAATGGATTATTTAACAGGAGAAATACACATCATTGGAGTGTAAATAATCCTCACATAATACGGGAATCCAGATTTCAAAAAAAATACAGCGTAAATGTGTGGTGCGGTATGTTGGGAAATAGAATATTAGGACCTTATTTTTTAGTTAATCGTTTGGACGGACAAAATTATCTGAATTTCCTCCAAGAGGATTTGGACGAAATGCTTGATCAATTACCTTTGGCAGATATCAATAATTTATGGTTTCAACATGATGGTGCACCAGCCCATATCACTCGAGTCGTTCGGAATTATCTAAATTTTAAATTTGATACTAACTGGATAGGGAATAATGGGCCTATACAATGGCCACCAAGATCGCCCGATCTTAATCCTCTGGATTATTTTCTTTGGGGGCATGTAAAAAGTATAGTATACAAAAATACTTATAATAATGTGGAAGAAATAAAAATGAAAATAATAGAAGCAATTAATTCTATCCCTCCAGAAATGGTAGAAAGAGCAGTGACAAATATTCAAAACAGAGTAACGCAGTGCATTGCCAAAAATGGTGGTCATATTTAATTTTCTTAGTATACATAAGTTACGTTTTATTATTCTGCACACTCTTTGTTTTACATTTTTTCTTGTTGTTTGTTAACATTTTTATGCATAAATATGTAATACATACTGTAATTGAATAAGATTTGTTGATTTAATAATAATTTTATTAAATTTATTTTAAAAAGCTTTGTTTTCATAAACGATCAACCGATCAACTTTAATTAAAGTCCGAGTGAGTCCGATTACTACACTTTAAAGTAAGGTTGATAGAACGCCTAGTAGCAATGAAGTTAGCTGCTAAATGAAAATTAAATACATATACGTTGTTCACAAATTAAAAAACCACCACCTACTGCATTATTTGGTATATAACATAAGTCCCCTACAAAACATTATCAAAATAGCAAGGTTGGCAAGGTATTTGAAGTTTCATGTCAAAGTAATTTGTCAAATCAATTTTATTATTATATTGTTTACATTTATATTTAATTTTAACAAGCCATTTCAATGCCTCCAAAGCAAAAAAGGGTCTGGTAAAGAATATGTCCATAAACGTTCAACAGTTTTTCTGACATAAATAGTTAATTTGCCTTACATTGAACGTATTTCTACAATAAAATTTGTGGATTATCCGTAAATTTTGAAATTATCACCTTTTAAAAGTTACGATTTCTAGGTTATATTTGATGTTCCATATCAATATTTTCGAATAAGTTATTCTTAAAAAGTGCTGTTAAAGAGAAGGAAAGCCTTTTTCGTGTTTATACATTTGAAGGGAAGAGAAACTTTTGTATAAATACATTTTATTATATTATGTTGCTCATCATACCCGGCAAATTATGCGACTCTATTGCAATAGCCGGTAACGCATGATAAATCTATACTAGATTTACAGATTTACACTTTCTATTTAGTTTCTTTTTCCGAAATTGAAAGATTATGAATGTTGCGAAGTAGAGAAATTAAGTTTGAGCCTTCGTAAAAACTCCAAAATTTCATGCCAGCACTAATCATAAAATTTCAGGCGCTATTTCTTCTTAAAGGGGCAACAGTGGCACACTTGGCGATGGATGGAGGTGTATATGTTAGTTAAAGTGAGCTGGCCCATCTGGCGTTGGTCATGAAAATGTGCCTATACATAGTTCTATAGTTATTTTTGGGCATTACACAAATAATTTTTATGGGATTGCCTTAGTGTGTTAGGTGTATTTAAATAAGGGAAACCTCTATGTGTAAATATATTTTAAGGAAAGGGAAACTTTTATGGGTAAATTTTAAGGGAAGGGAAACTTTTATGGGTAAATTTTAAGGGAAGGGAAACTTTTGTGTGTAAGTTTTAAGGGAAGGGAAACTTTTGTGAGTAAAATGTCCACATTCATAGTGTTTCCTCAAGGCTTCCTTGAATGAGAAGCCCCTTAGAATGCGAGTTGTTTTATGCAACTGCCTTACTACGAGTACAATCCCATTCTAAGGGGTTCCTTACTGAAGGAAGCCTCGAGGAAGCACTATGAATATGGACATAAGTTTTAAGGGAAGGGAAACTGTTGTATGTAAGTTTTAAGGGAACGGAAACTTTTGTGCGTATTTTAAGAAAAGGGAAACTTTTGTGTGTGTTCTAAAAGGGATAGGAAAATTTTCTGTGTAAATTTTAAGGGAATGGAAACCCTTGTTATAAATCTACACCTAAACGCTAAATTTTTAGGGAAAGGAAATCTTTGTGTGTAAATTTTACACCCAAAGGTTTTCTTTGTGTTTCTCTTACCTTAAAATTACACATAAAGGTTTACATTCACTGTCCATCTGAAATGACAAACTAGTACACTATCCCTGAAAGCCTATTCCACAAAAATTATTTGTGTAATGCTCGCCAACCAATAAGTGGGAACATTCGTAATTTTACAACCAAAGTCTGAAAGGCCAGCTGCCAGGTGACTATTTAAATGAATTAAATGAACGTATTAAAAAATATTTATGTACGAAGCTTTCTCTCCCTTAAAATATACTTACTCAAAAAAAGACTTCCCTTCTCTTATCAGCACGTTTTAAGAATAACCCATTAAATTAAAAAGGCAAGAGAAACTTTTATGTATAAATATATTTTAAGGGAAGGGAAACTTTTATGTACAAATATATTTTAAGGGAAGGGAAACCTTTATGTGTAAATACATTTTAAGCGAAGAGAAACTTTTGCGTGTAAGTTTTAAGGGAAGGGAAACTTTTGTGCATATTTTAAGGGAAGGGAAACTTTTGTGGGTGTTCTAAAAGGGATGAGAAACTTTTGTGCGTAAATTTTAAGGGAAAGAAAACCCTTGTTATAAATTTACACTTAAATGCTAAATTTGGAACGACAAACTACCCCTGAAAGTAGGGATGGCCGTATCAGTTATTTTTTGATCACCGGTGATTCGGCGACGGTTATTTCAAAATCACTGTTACTTTTAACGGCGACCGATATCACTGGTAAGCTCTCCGTGCCGTAGTCGTCACTGCGTTCGGATCGTAATAATTCATTACGGAAAACCAGACCGATATTTACTTGACATTAGCAATATTTCAGCGATACTGCAAATAGAATAAAATTTAAAAAAATCAGGAAATACGAACTTAGCTTTAGGCTAAAGAAAATGCTAGAAACAAAACACATTTTTACATAAATAAAAATATGTATATATTTTCAGAATAGCATATTTGCACATATAGGTATATAAAAATAATTACTCTGATAAAATGTTAATAATAAATAAAATTCTCTTTAAAATAAATAAAGTATGTAAATACAAAAATAAAATAAATATTCCATTTAAATGGTAGATAATAAAATTCACAATAGGTTATTTGCTTTTCAAAACAAGTCTGTACAGTAGATCTAATGTACAAAAATACTGTAACGAAAGCGAAAGACACATTTTTCAAGAAAAATGACACAAATTAGAATTTTTCGAACTTAATTTTGTAGTGTTTTTAAACTTTAAAATTTGAATTTAAAAATAGTACTTTTTCCACATTTTTCGGAGAGAGACGATTTCGGCGGTCGGATAAAATCAGTCCAGCGCGTAAAAATAATCGTTCACATGGCACTGACGTCGCAACAACACATAATTTTTCTTTAGCAACTAGACTTAAATGAGGATAATTATATTTATGATCTCGCCACCACTTCAGCGGATTTTGCTGCTTAGGCAGTAAATCATCTTCCATGTATCGTTGAAGTTCGATTATTGCCTTTGATGTATTGGAGACTTTTGTTTGTGATGAAGATATATTTTTTTTAAAACTACTCCAAATCGATAACTCATCATCATCTTCGTCATCATTATTATTAAGTTCATGTTCTTCCCTATCAAGATTGGACGTTTGTGCTGCAGAATTTTGCAACTGCGTTCGAGTTATTTTCGACGTCAAGGCAGTTTGAACTATTCTTTTCGCGTTTTCAAAATTTGTTTGGTCTTTAAAACCAAAATTTTTAAAACGTGGGTCAAGAAATGTGCAAACTGAATATATACTGTTCTTCTCTATGTTTCCAAATCTCTCCAGTAAATCAGCATTTATAATTGAAATCATATTTTCAATGGACTTATGGAATTTTTTTGTTTTTAGAGTAGCGTAAACTGATATTAATCCATTCACAAGGGGCACAACTAAAGGTCCAGTTAGGTACTTTTCACCACTAATATCTTTACTTGCGCGTTCAAGAGGTTTTAGAATTTTACACAGTTCCTTCAAAAGTTGCCATTCTTCACTGCTTAATATTGGCAAGTTTTTATTAATGACAGCTACTGTACTTTTTACGGCATCCTCAAGTTGTACGAACCTTTCTACCATGTAATACGTAGAATTCCACCTGGTGGAAACATCTTGTATAAGTTTTAATGGCTGCATACCTTGATTATCTTGGTACTTCTTCAATTTTTCAGTAGCAATGCAGCTCCTTTTAAAGTGAGCTACAATAACTTTAACTTTTTCTTCCAAAAGAATTGAAATCGTCTTTTCCACTTTGAGAACATTTTGAACAACTAAGTTAATAGTATGGGCTAAGCACCCGAAATGCTTCAAATTTAATTTAAACACTGGGTTTGTTAAGGCACTTTTAATATTAGATGCATTGTCTGAAACAGCCATGAGTATTTTTTCTTTACCTATATTCCAGTTGTCTAAAATTTGCAATACAGGGTTACAACTAATTAAAGGCTCACCATGGGGATCTCGTAAACTATAAGAGATATAAAGACGGTTAAATTACAAGAAAGTTGCGCTATTTTGGGGTCTATAAAAATGTGCAAAGAAATCTCTCCTATCTTTATTCATTTCCGAAATATCTGAAAACTCTCAATTTCGAAAATCTTGAATATCTTGTCTATTTATTAAGATAGAGTCACAAAATTCTGTAATTTTACACTAAATTCAATGGACAATCTAATACAGTCAAAATAAATAGGTTAGGATTGACAGTTACGCAGATACGACTGTCAACTGTTTTTTTCTTATTGCCGCTATCTTAGATTTTCGTACTATGTGATGCAAAAATAAAATCTGAATACGACGATATGACACACTTATGCTTTTGTTTTAAAACAAAATATGAAATTACTAAGAAATATTTTAGAAAATTTTTAATCTGGTAGGCTGGTGTTTATTGTCAACAATTGGTATACGACATTTGCATGTCAACACAGAAAATTCTCATTTTTCAATTACCTACATTAAACACAAATATGGTTAGATTCACTAATTCTGAAAAGAAGCATATGTACGATATGTACATTCGCAATTATAAAAATTCTGTTCTTACTGCAGAATGTTATGTTGAAAGATTTCCAGAGCGAATTCAACCACACCGAACGTATTTTAGGAGATTGGAGAAAAATATGGAAGAAGGAAGTTTAAAGAAAAAACGAACTAAATATGCTAAAACAGGTACTGATAATGAAATTAATGTACTTGCGTACGTAAATATAAATCCCGAAATTTCTACTACGCAGTTGTCGAGAGAATGCGACATTACTCAACAGGGTGTTTCCAAAATTCTAAGAAAGCATAAGTATCACGACTTTAAGTATCGAATCGTTCAAGCGTTGCATAGAGATGACTACCAAAAACGGATCAATTTTTCTACATGGCTTTTAAATAAATTAAATAATAGAGCAGATTTTTCTAAAAATATTTTATGGACCGATGAATGCACATTTACTAACAATGGATTATTTAACAGGAGAAATACACATCATTGGAGTGTAAATAATCCTCACATAATACGGGAATCCAGATTTCAAAAAAATACAGCGTAAATGTGTGGTGCGGTATGTTGGGAAATAGAATATTAGGACCTTATTTTTTAGTTAATCGTTTGGACGGACAAAATTATCTGAATTTCCTCCAAGAGGATTTGGACGAAATGCTTGATCAATTACCTTTGGCAGATATCAATAATTTATGGTTTCAACATGATGGTGCACCAGCCCATATCACTCGAGTCGTTCGGAATTATCTAAATTTTAAATTTGATACTAACTGGATAGGGAATAATGGGCCTATACAATGGCCACCAACATCGCCCGATCTTAATCCTCTGGATTATTTTCTTTGGGGGCATGTAAAAAGTATAGTATACAAAAATACTTATAATAATGTGGAAGAAATAAAAATGAAAATAATAGAAGCAATTAATTCTATCCCTCCAGAAATGGTAGAAAGAGCAGTGACAAATATTCAAAACAGAGTAACGCAGTGCATTGCCAAAAATGGTGGTCATATTTAATTTTCTTAGTATACATAAGTTACGTTTTATTATTCTGCACACTCTTTGTTTTACATTTTTTCTTGTTGTTTGTTAACATTTTTATGCATAAATATGTAATACATACTGTAATTGAATAAGATTTGTTGATTTAATAATAATTTTAATTTTTAATATTTGTAAGCATCCACCTACCAGATTAAAAATTTTCTAAAATATTTCTTAGTAATTTCATATTTTCATTTTTCCATATTTGCTTAAGTGTGTCATATCGTCGTATTCAAATTTTATTTTTGCATCACATGGTACGAAAATCTAAGATAGCGGCCATAAGAAAAAAAACAGTTGACAGTCGTATCTGCGTAACTGTCAACCCTAACCTATTTATTTTGACTGTATTAGATTGTCCATTGAATTTAGTGTAAAATTACAGAATTTTTTGACTCTATCTTGATAAATAAACAAGATATTCAAGATTTTCGAAATTGAGAGTTTTCAGTTTTTTGAAGATATTTCGGAAATGAATAAAGATAGAGAGATTTCTTTGCACATTTTTATAGGCTCCAAAACAGTGCAACATTTTTGTAATTTAACTATCTCTGCATCTCTTATAGTTTACGTGATCCCCATGGTGAGCCTTTAATTAGTTGTAACCCTGTATTATATTTGCTAAATTTTGACTAGTATGGGAGCCTTCTGCCACTTCACAATTCAGTAGCAAGGATTTATATTCAAAGAAATCATCTATAAAATGGAGTGTAATAGCCATAAAACTATCTTTGTTTATGGAACTCCAGCAGTCGGTTGTCAGAGAAAATGTTTGTGCACTTTCAATAAGTTGTTTAACTTTATTTGAACAAGCTTCATACGCTGCAGGAATTAAGGTTTTTGAAATATATTTACGAGTGGGTAACTCATAATTAGGATTTAAGGCCTTTACAAAATCTCGGAATCCTTCGTCTTCAATCACACTGAATGGTTGAAAATCTAGTATAAATAATTTCATTAAATTATCAGTAATACTTTTTTGAGTATTCAGGCGGCTTGGAAAAAGTGAAGTTACGGAAGATTGAATGAGTCGCTTTTTAGCCGCGGAATGCTCATTTTCATTCGTTGACGATTTTGTTTCGGTAATTACTTCTGTATTTTGACATTGATTAGAAGTTTCAATTGTTGCATTGGTGCCTGGTGTAGAGACTGATGGCTGCATCAAATTGACTGTTGGGTGACTAGTTTTCATATGTTTCTTTAAATTGGAATTGGTGGTCTTGAAAGAAAATTTTTTCTTGCAGATATTGCACGTTGCAAAATGCTCGTTCGGAATGGGTGTGAAAAAATTCCACAGTTCACTACGTTTTTGTCTCGAACCCATTCTTAAAATTATAATTTAAAGTTTCAAATTTTTTTCACTTTATTGTATCCGGATGAAATAGAAATAACGTAACAAAATACACGCTCTTTTACGGAACTGCATATAACATATGTATAATCTAATTAATTAATCTCTTTGAAAACTGTTAGAAACGGCACAAAGGCTTATTTAGGGAGTATGCGCAACGATTGGACGAGTTCATCTTTGGAAAATTGGAGGTGTATCCAGTAGAAATTGTTGTTTGCTTTTTGTACTGGATACACCCCCAAATTTCAAAACATGAACTCGTCTAATCGTCGCGCATCCTCACCAAATTTATCTTTACAAAACGGTTAATCTAGTTTCGCAACACTTTATTCAGAACAAACTTATATTATTATTATTACTTTGCATATTATTAGCAATATGAATTAATTAAAACAATAATAATTAAATAATCTTTATTTGAAGTAATACCGAATCGAGATTAAAATTTTAAAACTCCACGATTCATACGGAATAACTACTCATACCCTTGTCGAAAACAACACAATAATTTGCTCTCGATAAAAAACTGATCATCCATAGGCCTAACGGCGACGCAGCAAAGGCGATCGCTATGAATACTATACGAGCGTCAAGTGTAACCGGGAGAGTTTAGAAGCGCCAATACAGTTTTCTTTAGTCACCGGTCGCTGGTTTTATGTTACACAAGTCGCCGGTAGTTCCAGCGACTAGCGAGTAACAGCGACAAAGTCACCGGTAACGATATATCGCCCATCTCTACCTGAACGCCTATCGCACAAAAATTATTTGTGCATTGCTCGTCAAGTAGATAGGTACTATTAAAAAATGTTTCTGTGCAAAGGTTTCTCTCCCTTGAAATACACTTACTCAAAAAAAAGGCTTTCCTTGTCTTATCAGCACGTTTTAAGAATAACCCATTCGAAAATATCTATAAAAAACGTACGAACATAACCTAAAAATCGTTACTTTAAAAGGCAATAATTCCGACATTTACGGATAATCCGCAAATTTTATTGTAGAAATACATTCAGTTTAAGATAAATTAACTATTTTTGTCATAGAAAATGTTCAGCGCTTATGGACATATTTTTTACCAGAACCGCAGAAAAATATTTTAAATGCCAAAATAAAAGAAGCACTCGTCAAATGTTATGTTGAAATAAAAAAAATTGGCACCAGAGTAGTAGGGATCCTCCGACCTTGACGGAAAAATTCAAGGTCAAGGTCGGAGGAGGTTCCAGAATCGGCCTATCCCTGACGTGACCTTCGCCATAACCTTGACATGGAGGAGGTTCTATCGGGATGACCTTGAGGTGACCTTGAAATGACCTTGAGGTGACCTTGAGGTGACCTTGAAATGACCTTGAGGTGACCTTGAAATGACCTTGAGTTGACCTTGAAGTGACCTCGGGATGACCTTGAGGTGACCTTGAAATGACCTTGAGGTGACCTTGAAATGACCTTGAAGTGACCTTGAAGTGACCTTGAAGTGACCTTGAAGTGACCTCGGGATGACCTTGAAGTGACCTTGAGGTGACCTTGAAATGACCTTGAGGCGACCTTGAAATGACCTTGAAGTGACCTTGAAGTGACCTTGAAACGACCTTAAGGTGACCTTGATGTGACCTCGAAATAACCTTGAGGTAACCTTCATATGACCTTGAATGTAACCTCGAAGTAACCTTAACATGATCTTCAAACCACTTTAACCTTAAAGTATGTAGCATATACAGGGTGCCCGTTTTTCGAGCCTAACCATGGGGATCTCAGTTATTTGAAGAGATACGAAGTCGCTTAAATTAGGGCAAAGTTGCGTATTTTTATGCTGATTAATGAGCTGAAAAGAAAATTCACATATCTTTTACGGTTTTCAAGATATTTGAAAAAAACGAAAAATCGTGATTTTCGTTTTCAATTTTTTTAACAAAAACCGTTAAAGATATGTATTTCTAAGTTCGACATTATTAAGGTACTTTTTTACAAGGAATTTAATTCTGACATCGCCGTTATCATTGCAACAAAATTTGCAGGAAAACGACATTCAACTTTTTTTTTTCTTATGGGCGCCATCTTGGATTTTTATATTTTTAAATAATGTTTTTCTTTCTGATTACAATGATGTAACACACTTGATGATTTATAGTTGCAATTTGGATAGAATACCAAAGACGTCTTTTTGCAAAGAGCGCCTTGGAAAATAAAACAATAATTTTGTTTCTTAAAATATTTTGACATTACAATTCAACTTGTCCTAAACACCGTTCATATTGCTGTTTATTGTTGTAACAGAATGTCATTTTCAAGTGAAGAAAAGCGGGATATGCTAGAAATTTATTATGCCTCTCATCGCAATGCTCAAATTTGTTCAGAAATGTATCTGCAACGTTTCCCAGAAAGACGGCAGCCAAGTTTGTGGTATTTCCTTTCTCTTCATAGAAATTTCGAATATGGTTCTTTTATTAAGCCTAGAGGAAAATATGGCAACAGACCAGCTGAAAATGAAGACGAAATTTTGCAAGTGGTAAAACATATTTTTAAATTTGCTAATAGTTTCAGGAAAATCCTTCAGCTTCTACCAGAGAAGTTGCGCAGCAGCTAAACATACCATATCAAAAGATATGGAGGATACTTAAAAATCATAAATTTCGGCCATATAAAATTCACATAACGCACACTCTTCACTTTGGAGATAATGATAGACGCGTACGTTTATGTCAGACTCTAATGACAAAGATGCAGGAAAACCAAAATTTCTTAAGTAATGTGATATGGACTGATGAATGTAAATTCACAAATTCAGAGATGTTTAATCGCCATAATGAGCACATTTGGTCTATTGAAAATCCGCGACAGCATGACGAAAGGAGACCTCAAGTACGCTTTGGACTAAATGTGTGGGTTGGTTTATTGGACGATACAATTATTGGTCCATACATCTACGAAGAAACATTAACGGCCAATGTATACTTAAATATTATAAGAACGTTTCTCGCAGATTACATTGATAATAACATTAACCTTAATAGATTGAGAGACTTATGGTTCCAACAAGACGGCACGCCGCCTCATAATGCTAGAAGGGTAATGGAAAGTTTGGCAGAAATGTTTCCCAACAAATTAATTGCAAATAATAGTAATGTCTGCTGGCCTGCACGATCTCCAGACTGAAACCCCTTAGATAATTTTTTGTGGGGTACCGTGAAAGACAAAATTTTTAAAACGAAGCCTACAGACATTAATGACCTGCGCAGAAGAATTATTACTACTTTACAACACATGCGAAGAAGGGATGTCAGAAGGGCAATTTCTAATCTAAGAAGACGTTTAGAACTCTGCTTAGAGGTGGATGGTGAACAATTTGAGCATATGTTGTAATTCCGTGTTTTTTTCTTCTTCCGTTGGGTTATAGTTGTTTTTTAATATTGTTTAAACCAAAACAAATTTCATGCACATAAAATTTATTCTCATTTTAATTTTCTTCTATAAGTTACGTTTGCCGCCTATGTTGCGCCTCTTTGCTCCCGGCAATTTCATGACGTTGACCCACTAGCTTGGAAGTTTTCCAAAGCACTCTTTCCAAAAAGACGTCTTTGGTGTTCTATCCAAATTGCAACTATAAATCATCAAGTGTGCTACATCATTGTAATCAGAAAGAGAAACATTATTTAAAAATATAAAAATCCAAGATGGCGCCCATAAGAAAAAAAAAATTTGAATGTCGTTTTCCTGCAAATTTTGTTGCAATGATAAAGACGATGACAGAATTAAATTCCTTGTAAAAAAGTGCCTTAATAATGTCGAACTTAGAAATACATATCTTTAATGGTTTTTGTTAAAAAAATTGAAAACGAAAATCACCATTTTTCGTTTTCTTCAAATATTTTGAAAACCGTAAAAGATATGTGAATTTTCTTTTCAGCTTATTAATCAGCACAAAAATAGGCAACTTTGCTCCAATTTAACCGACTTCGTATCTCTTCAAATAACTGAGATCCCCATGGTTAGGCTCGAAAAACGGGCACCCTGTATAAGGAGGTGTATAAATTCGTACCTACAGATGAAGTGTGACACTCACGTTGAGTTAACCTATTGTATTGAACGTGATCGAAATAACAGTTCTAAAAACATGTTTGAGTGTAATCAGTGCGGAAAAGAATTTACGAGAGTCGATAATAAGAATCGACACATGCGTACAGCATGTCACGGTAAACGTTTAAAATTAAATGAAGCCGGTCCATCCAAAGTTCTTGACCCCGTGAATGTCGTGAAATGTGATGTGTGTGAAATATACGTTAACAGAAAGTGTTTGTCGGCACACCTACGTAGTAATTCACATAAAAGCAATGCTTTTGTAATTGTTGATAATGGTGTAGAAAAGATAGCAGGTGCATTCGGTTATAAAATTGTTTCGTATCGTATCACGGAACCCTACAACTATGTGGACGTTGACGACTTTACGTATAATATTCAAGAAAAAGTATTAACTTTGGTTCAGAGTATATTGGATATTCATAAAGCGTTAAAATGGAATGTCGAAATTTTCGGAGTGTATTTCTTGGATTCTAAACAAAGTACCGAGATAAAATCTTTCAATACCAAAAATAAAATAACTTGTTTTGGAACGGATATATATAATATATATCGAGACTTCGTGAACGAAATTCATGCTAAAATGTCAGAGTTTCAGGAGCGAGATTCAGGTAAAGAAATTAATTAATACATTCTTTTGGAATAATGTATAATGTTGTAAATATTGTTGCAGGGTGGACTTTGTGCAGAATTTTGTATATGGAAGTCAACATTAATAAATATAATCCTTTGAGAGCATCCAGCTTCATGTCATTACCGGCTTCAATAAGTGCGAAAAAGCAGTCATAAACGTTAGAAATAATGACAACGCTTGTTTTGCTCTGGGCGATAACTTTATCAGCGATGTGTCAACCGACAGGTCTTCCTCAAAGGATATCTTCGTATCCCCATTATAGCACGGTAGCAGATTTCACAGATTTAGAATTTCCACTGAAAGTTTGTGATGTGAAAAATTTGAAAGTCAGAACAATATTTCTATAAATGTTTATGGACTTGCTTCCCATTATAACGGTAACGTTATAGTCTATGAAGTTGTAGGACCGCTACATTTTACTAAAAATCGAAAAGATATTCATATAAATTTGTTATTGGTTGATGACGGTAACGAAAATACTCACTATTGTTGGATTAAAAATTTATCGCGTTTAGTGTCAAAACAGACGTCACACCACGGTCACGAGAAATATATTTGTGAAGGATGTTTAATATACTTTCCATGTGTAGAAAAATTGCAACGACATGAAAGAGAAGATTGTAAAATTATCAAAACAATTTTACCATCAGCAGAGTTAAAAATAAATAAATATGGTGAATCTATCCCAGAAAATATATTACAATTTGAAAATTTTGAGAAGCAATTGAAACTACCCTTTGTTGTGTACGCTGATTTCGAGGCTTTACTAAAACCATTAGATAGAGTTGAACCAACTCCAGATAAGTCTTTCACAGTTAAATGTTATGAACACGAACCTCATTCTTTTGCGTATTATATTAAGTGTAGCTTTAATAACAATTTGTCAAAATTAAAGTTATATCGCGGACAAAATGCTGCTACTGAGTTTATGAAATCGTTAGAAAAACATATTAAAGAGATTTATGATAAATATTTAAGTAAAATTAAACCAATGCTTGATTTAACACGAGAAGAAAAAGAGGTCTACGACAGCGCAACGATGTGTCATATTTGTGAAAGACCAATATTGGATGTTAAGGAAAAGTCCGAGACCATGAACATTTAACTGGAGCGTTTAGAGGAGCTGCTCATTCGGTGTGTAATGTTAATTTTAAAATACCAAAATTCATTCCAGTTTTCTTTCATAATCTTTCTAATTATGATAGTCATTTATTTGTGAAGACGATGGCATTAGAAGGAGAGGACGTTGATGTGATCGCACGAAATAAAGAAAAATATATATCTTTTTCGAAATTAATACACGTAGGGGATAAGATAGATTGTAAAGGAAAAATGCGCAAAGTCTATTTCAAAATAAGATTTGTAGATTCTTTTCGTTTCATGCAATCGTCTTTGGAAAAATTAGGCTCATACTTGGAAGATTGGCAATGTAGGGAAATTAGGAAATATTTCAATGACGATGAAATGTTTAAATTAGTACGGCAAAAGGGTTTTTCCATATTGTTTTATTAACTCATTCGAGAAATTAGATTATCCCACCTTACCTTCTAGAGAAGAATTTTATGACGTGCTTTATGATGAACACATTAGTGATGAAGATTATGAAAGAGCACAGCGCGTTTGGAATTTATTTAATTGTAAAAGTATGGGTGATTACAGCGATATATATGTAACATCAGATATTTTATTATTAGCAGACGTATTTGAAAATTTCAGAGATCTTTGTATTGATAATTATAAACTTGACCCTTGCCGTTTTTTTCACAGCTCCGGGATTAAGTTGGGATGCAATGTTACGAATGACGAAAATTAAGTTAGAATTATTACAGGATGTTGATATGTTACACTTTTTCAGAATGGGTATTCGTGGTGGAGTGAGCATGTGCACTAAAAGAATTGAAAACGCTAATAATAAATTTTTACAGAGCTTTGATTCAAGCAAGGCAACTAATTATTTACTTTATCTTGATGCTACAAATCTCTACGGGCATGCGATGTGTTCGAGATTTCCATGGGGAGAATTTACTTGGTTAAGCAGAGAAGAAATTAACAATCTTAACATTTCAGAATTCGAAGAAAATTCAGATGTTGGATACGTATTCGAAGTAGATTTGGAATATCCGACTTATTTACATGAAAAGCACAACGATTTGCCGTTTTGTCCGGAAAACATAATTCCACCAAAGTCAAAATATAGTAAACTTATTCCAAATCTCTATAACAAAACCAAATACGTAATTCACTATTTAAATCTAAAGCAATGTTTGGAACATGGTTTAACATTAATTCAAATTCACAGGGCAATTAAATTTAAACAGTCTCGTTGGTTAAAAATATATATAGACTTTAATTCGCAGAAACGAGCTGAAGCGAAAAACGAATTTGAAATAAATTTCTACAAGTTAACTAATAATAGTGTCTTCGGTAAGACCATGGAAAATGTTGAGAATCGCGTCGACATTAAATTAGCTACCAGGTGGGAAAGTCATAATCGGAGACCGGGAGCTGAATCATTGATTGCTAAACCGAACTACAAATCGAGTAAAATTTTTAGTGATCACCTGGTCGCAATAGAATTAACCAAAGTACAAGTAAATTATAACAAACCTTTATACGTAGGATTTTGTGTTTTGGAAATATCGAAAACAGTAATGTACGAGTTTTATTATAATTTCATAAAACGAAAATATAACAATCATGCAGCTCTATTATATACCGATACGGACAGTTTAATATTATCCGTTAA
This sequence comes from Dorcus hopei, assembly GCA_033060865.1. NCBI lineage: Eukaryota > Metazoa > Arthropoda > Insecta > Coleoptera > Lucanidae > Dorcus > Dorcus hopei. The sequence goes on along the minus strand of JAUPFK010000011.1, from coordinate 459,670 downwards.
TACTGGTAATGTGTACGAAGATATAAAGCAAAATTTAAATAAATTTGATACTTCAAATTACCCAACAAATAATATTCATGAAATGCCTCAAACTGAATCAATTATTGGAAGATTCAAAGATGAATACGCCGGACAAGTAATAGAATCGTTCGTTGGTACAGGCGCGAAAGCCTATTGTGTAAAGCTTACTTCAAAATGTACTAAGAAAGCGAAAGGTGTTAGATAAATACTTAACTGTGGATGACTACAAAGAAATTATTGAACGAGATGGTTTCATTTTTAAAAATGTACGTGTTTCATTCAGATTTTCATACGGTGTACACAGAGTTGAAAAATAAAGTTGCATTATCATCGAAAGATGATAAACGTTATATTCTGGATGACAAGATTCATACTCTCGCATGGGGTCATTATAAAATAGCTGATATAGAAAGAGATAGAAAACTGAAAGAATTAATTGAAGAATTAGAAAAGGAATTAGAAAAGGAATTAGAAAAAGTAATAAAAATAGTAAATAGATTAAATATATATATGTTAGTTCGTAAAATATATTTATTGTAAATAATGTATGTTTCTAATTATAGTTAATAAAAAGTTATTATAAAACATTGCGTTTTGGTATCCAAGCATTATGTTTAGAACTTAATCCTAAATAACTAACTAGTGCTTTATTACCTTTTTTTCTCAACACATTAATTAAATATACATCAGGATGTTTCACTTTTTGTAATTCGTACTCATAAAACCCACCAAGTATAGCTTCACCGTCAGCGTCTTTAATTAGATATGTTCGAGGATTAGTATTCTGCACTGATGAAATTGTAAATATTTCGTTAGACCAATTTTCGCATTTCTTTGATTTATCTTACTAGGTTTGTAACCCGTCGTACTGTGAACTGTGTTGTTGTATTCTTCGATTAGTTGTGGTAATAACTTGAACCAGCTGAAATTTCCTTGCATGCTAAATTCTTTCCACATTTTTTGTTTTAATGTTCTATTAAAGCGTTCAACTATCGAACTTTTTAAATTAGAATATGTGCTGTAGTGATTAATTTTATACTTCTTCATTAAATCTTGAAAGTCTGCATTGTAAAATTCCTTTCCGTTATCTGTTTGCAGATTTCTCGGTATAGAATTTCTACCTTCAGATAAGATTGTTTGAAAAGCTTTGGTTACTTCTTTACCTGTCTTGTTTTTTAATGCTATTCCCCAAGCAAATTTAGAAAATGTGTTGATCACAGCCAGAATGTACTTGTATCCTTTGTTTATCTTTGAATAAGGAAGCATTTCAATTAAATCTGCTTGGAAGAGATCTCTGAGACCTTTTATTATAACTCGACGACGGCGAAAGTTTTTCCTTGCTGGTTTGTGCAGTTCATCGACAACATCACGTTTTACACTCGATGATAAATTAGACATTTTCAGTTAGAACTCGTTTCCTTATAATGAATTCAACAAATAATGTAGTTGCACAAACTACAGCTGTGCAAGAAAACGAGAGTTTATCTCCCACATTCAACGTTCTTCCAATTAAAGTATCAGTACAATCTATACCGTTGATATATACTTTCCTGTTCCTAGGTTTATGAAAAATTACTTTTTTAACCACGCAAGTTTCTTGAATCGTATACGTCGTTTGATTACCTCTATTTGAAAGAATAAATTCGCCTTGGGCATTTAACTCGTCACTTCGAAAGTCTAATAATGTTTCGTAAAATAATTGTCTAGAAACAATATGCTTAAGAACTGTATGTTTAGTAATGTGCCTTCCAAACTTATCAATGGTCATCGTGAACTGACCAACAAAGATGTGAAACTGAAGAATGACCTCGTTATCATCCAGCTAAATACTTAAAATTTACGAAATAATTTTGGCTTCTTTCAATTCTTCGATAATAGCTATAATCTCATTGGTATGTCCTGTATGACCTGCAGATTCTGATGCTTTCAATAAACGTAATCGTTCTACTAATTCATTAGCATTATCCCAGTATTGATACTGTGTACAACTGTTTGGTTTAAGTTCTGCTCCACCTGTTTTCCAGCTTCGAGCCCACCAAACGTTTGGTGGTTTTCCCTGCATTATTGGTTTTATAATATGTGTATACTTATATCCTTTACTTGCAGATATTCGGCCAGAAGGATTATAATTTACTTTAAATGCATGAGTTCTTCTCAATATATCTCTATAGTCACGTACATCATGAAATGTAAATTTCTCAGGAGCTTTCTTAAAAATCAGTTCATATAAACCTTTTGTACCTTTATATGTTAAGTCTCCTACTACAAGATCACGACCATCAAACGCAACTTCTGCGGCACCAATAAACAATTTCCCATCATGTTTTCTTATACCGTATTTGGTGTCAAATTCATTTTCCACATCAACATTAAATCGTGTAATATAATCACGTGGTAACGGATCAATTTGTTGTAAAGCAGCCTGTACCTCTGGTGATTGTAATTTAGATTGTAGTATTGATTTCCGTTCTTGTAAAAGAGTACGAGCATGAGCTTCGGATTCGTCTAAAGGGACACTACTGCTATCTATATGAAACTCTTCAGCTTCTTCATAAGCAGATTTTGATGGTGGAGATTCAGGTTCTCCATGAGAGATGTCGTGAATTTCTTCTTCTTCTAAGATGGAAGGTTGTTTCTTTCCAATTTCACGACCAACTGGTGTTGAAGTACTCACATCATGCTTTTCTGACCATGTAATTTGTGATGAAGGATCAGATTTTAATTTATAAAGAGGTCTTTTTCGTATGAAAGAACTTTTCGGGTCCCCTTTAAAGCCTTTTCACTGGCTTCGTACGATTGTTGCTCTTCTTTTGTAGGTAAAATACTGCGAACAACATCTAGCTTATTGACAATATCTCTTAGTGGTTCCACAATAGGTGAATAAGTCGCCTGAAGGTATTTTCTTGATTGCTCAATATGATGTTTTGATCGTTCGATATCGGATTTAAGTGTTTTTAATTTAGTACGCAAACTTTCACGTGCAGTAGCTAATTCAGCTTTAAGTTTATTACTCATAGCGCATCCGTTTCCTTTAACGCCTTTTACAACACTGAAGAACAATGTTAAAATGTAGTGGTTTTAAAGGTTTATATAATTGTCGAATCCTTTACGATATCTACCTCCGTTGATAGTACAGTCAGTATCAATAACTAAAAACCAAACGGTTCCTTCCAACAAGCGTAGCATATATCACGAAACTGGTCAAAGGTCATGTCTCCATACACATGTTCATCAAATACATGCTTTAGATTTGTAGAATCTTGCCGAAATAACACTAAGAAATTACAATTATCACGAATCATTTGTTTTGGAATTGCACTATAAGTTTGACTTAAATAGAAACAATCGACATTTTTATGGCGTCCAAAAGAGAAGTATTCTTTAATTACATTTTGTGTAGTACATTGAACGTCATCAAAAACAACAACTGAATATTCTTTTACATTTGCAGGGGATACCATCTTATCAGTATCAGAAATTTCAAAGTAACCTATCTCCGGCACTGTAGGCAGTAAATGTCTAAGAAAGTTATACTTTTCTTGAGATAAGGTCTTACAACAAATGTATAAATTTTTGAAACGCAGCCCATTAGCGTTTACCAACAAAGACACTATCAAATTACTTTTACCACTCCCACTTTTACCACTGATTATGGCACGTTTAGTTGATCCTCCGAAAAGAACACTGTGACGTTTAAAGGTTTCGTTTATGATTGCATCATCAAAATTTTGTATAGGTAACTTTAGAGACTGTTGTTTAAACTTCATATTTCTAAAGCAGTAGTTTTCTGATATGGTACTTTCACTCTTTACCAAATGCGACACTCTGTTATTATGTTATAGTTATTAATATCATCTGCTATTTATAGTAAAAATGCGTGTTGTAATTAAATTATTTATTTAATACATAAATAACAAACTAAACTTTTATTTAATACATAAATAACAAACTAAACTATAAATAACAAATTATAAACTATAAATAACTTAAACTATAAATAACTTAAATTAACTTAAACTAAAGAGCGCCTCCACCGTAGTCTCGCCCAACCGACAGGGCGATCTACCGCTCTATCTAATCTAATCTGGATCACTCTAGAACTTATTCTGGCCAATACGTTGCTGTAAGAGGGTGCTGCGGCCTTCTAAATCTCTTGTCCATCCAAGTTCTAAAGTGATCCAGTTTACTGTCAATCTTCACTGTAAAAGTAATGTTATTAAAAATGTTGAAAAATGTAATAATAAAAAACAAACCCATGACTCATCCATCTCGGTGGATGACGGTGCAGCCTCCGCTTCCACCTGCACAGTTTTAGGCGCTGGTGCAGGGAAGAGCGGCTGAGGCTGCGACCCCAACACAGGCGGCGCAAATATACCGCGTTTAACAATGCGCCTCAAGCGTATGCGACGTTGAGGCGCCGCCACTTGCTGCTCCGGCGGTGGCCGTTCCGGCGTCGCCGGCTGCGTTGGTGTTGGGGTATATGTAGGGAGACAGGTGAGACCTGCGGAAACCGCAACGAACAATAATTGATTGTTGCGGTTTCCGCATTTAATAGTGTTCCATCTGTTAACTGGATGAGTACAAAATTAATATACCTGTAAACTGTAAAACTAAAATAATTGACTCACTTTCATTTCCACTTGCTGCAGCACAATGGACTTCATTGCTACTTCACTACTGGAAGACGACATCTGTAAATTGAATAACATTAATAATACAGATGTCTTATTAGGTATACTTTATACCTAATCTATCTCTTGGGAACAACTTCATTCGATGAACAATCCATTTAACAACAATTTTAACAACAATTTAAACACAGACATATCGCTGCCTTGGAGTTACAAGGTTCTATGTTATGTATGATTGATAGATATAACATAGAACCTTATAACTCTAAGGTAGCGATATATCTACTTTATGATGTCTGCAGCAAGATTATGAAATAAATCTTTGATCAGACTCAGACGGTCGCGTACAAGCGAAATTTTATCGTATTGTTCGCTCAAAGCCCGGTCAGTCGGAGACCTTGAGCGAACTATACGCATAATCTCTTCGCATGTTTCTAACTCGTCCGTGACTTTTCTAAGATTTCTCTCACCCTGTAAACAATAATTCCTTACTTCAGGCATTATTCCATCATAATAATTTTGGACTGCTGTTGAGATAATTTTAGATAAATTGGAAAAGGGTTCTTGTGAAGGAATAGAGGGTAAGGGTTCTTGTAAAGGAATAGAGGGTGCTAAGCGTTCTTGTGAAGGAATAGAGGGTGCTGGTGCTTGTGAAGAAACGATAGGTGTAGACATTCGGGGCTGCAGTGGTTGTGGTGGCATTTGAGGTTGAGGGGGTGGTTGAATCTGAATATTGGAAATAATGTTAGAATTAATATTATCCCCAATAGGTGATTGAGCTGGTGATAATTGAGATATCTCCATTGATCGGTCTGATATATTAATTATCTCAGAATCATCAGATTCATTAGGATTTATCGGGATATTATCTGCAACAACTCGAACTTGCGACTGACCTAACAACTCCGCACTGGACTTTTGCTTAGACAAAAACATTGAGTCTGAGTCATTTTGCGGCGAACGTAAAGATGAAAGGATAGCTGCTCTTCGATTAACTATCCTAGTCATCCTTTGTTGACGCCTAAATAACGCATACTCATGCTTAGGCAACCACAAACTTTCAGCGGTCCTTAGATGAGAAGATTGACTACCTCAGGTACATCTGCGACTACCCGCGTACATCTGGATTCACGAGATAGAACGTTATAAAGTTCAGAAATAGAAGCAGGTGCAAGTGTAGAAATAGAAGCAGGTGCAAGTGTAGAAATAGGAGCAGGTTTAGAAATAGGAGCAGATTTAGAAATAGGAGGTTTAGAAATAGAAGCAGATTTAGAAATAGGAGCAGATTTAGAAATAGGAGCAGATTTTACAGTAGAAGTATTTGCGGTGGAAGTAACGATAGGAGTAACTATTGATTGTTGGGAAACTAGTGAAAGGGATTGAGTGGGCTTTTGGATAGGTTTAAGAAAAGATGAAATAAGGGGTTGTGGGGCTTGAACGGAAACTGCTTGGGGTTGTGCGGGTTGAACGGAAACTGTTTGAAATGGCTTTGAAGGAATAATTATAAATTGTGTTTGCGGATGTACATGCGGATGTGTTTGCGGAATTTGAGTTTGAAGGGGTTGTATTTGAGTTAGGGGTTGTATTTGAGTTTGAAGGGATTGTGTTTGAAAAGAAGTAGACGGGGTTACTTGAGTTTGAAGGGGTTGTGTTTGAAGAGGAAAGGATTGAATTTGAAAAGAAGTAGACGGGGTTAGTAAATTTTGTTGAACAGGTTGAAGTTGAAAAGAAATATTCGGCGTTAGTAAATTATTTTGACTTAAACGATCTATCTCGTCACCAAGTACGGTCAAGGCAGAATCAACTGCACCTTCCTGGAGGAATAAACCATTATCAAAGTCTTTCAACCAGGATGGTACAGCATTTGCCTGAGTGGTAACTGCACTCAGAGAACTTTCTGGAAGTGCAGAAACCACGCTAGTAGTAATTGAAGTAGAAGGGTTTTTATCCTGCAAAAATTGTTGCAAAATTGAACGTTCATCATTTCCGCCACGTTCATCATTTCTGCCAATATTCAACATTACTGTTATGTAAAACACGGGTGCATTAAAACATATCATTTTAGTAATCGTATATAAAAATACAAAAATACTCACTATTAGATTGTAGAAAAAAGATGTGAAACAATGTTAGATCTACAACAAGAAATAAAACAGTATTAAATTAAGGAACAAAAACAGTATTAAAATGTATTATCTTCAATTGTATAAAGAATTAACAGCATTATATTAAAATAAGTAATAAAGAATTAAAAGAGGACTTACCAGTACTGTTGTAGAAAGCACTTATGATGTTAACTGAACGGAAAACTTCTTATATACCCGAAAAGTGAACGTTAAACCTTCAGAAATGATGTAATGGAGATTGCTTCATATTTGTAGGAATTGTTTAACATTTGTAATATCGAAAGGTTACATAAATGATGTAATAGGAAATTTCTATCATGTATTTCAATAACATCTAAAGGTTACATACCAGACGGGTGTGGGAATTTTTATGATATCCTGTTTCCAAGGCAAAACACAAGGAGAAATGGGAGGAGACCAGCCAAGGCGAAATGGGTGGAGACTAGCCAAGGGAAAATGGGAGGAGACTGATCAAGGTTGTCACGTGAAATCGTTGCAACAAAACTATTGCCGTAGGAGATAAACTACGGCAACCACTTGTGCGTGGTAGCAATTGACAGACGGGAGCCAAAGAAATCGGTCGGGCTCAGCGAAATCGGTCGGACTTACCTGAGACGATCTTGAATAGTGGTAACGTCTAATATCCCTGCAGCTCAGTGAAGACGGGCGTGAGTAAACTACGTTACGCACAAGTGTACGTCGCCGAAGTGGGCGGGATAACCCAGATGTTAAATAAACTCGGAGAAGGGGGCGCCACCTAGCTTGTAGCGACGTTACCGTAAGAGTATAGGTCAACGCTAGGGGTAGACCTATTAAAGTCACCCTGTATAATCCGACGCTGAATGATTTGCCGATGCACGGATAACTTAACCAGAAAATAAGAAGGCTCAAAAACGCTTTAACAATAATCTTTAATATCGTGATAAATGGTAGGCGACCTATCACAATTCTCCTTATAAAATGGAGAGCCATAAAAAAGAGGCGAACGGCCTATTTAAAATTAAAAATATGTACAACACCGAAAAATCTACCCGCTCGCGTATGGTACCAATCGCAAACTTCACACAGCAATAACAAAATTAAAACTTTCATCAAAATCAAAGAAAGAGACAACGTGGTAAAAAGAAAGAACGTTACTTTAAGAGTAAAAGTGACAACACAATCGAGATCATTCGCAGAAGGCGATCACTATTAAAAAGGTTTTCAAAGATTACACCATAATTACTAAGCAAAATGCAAGCCAGAGGGGCTGCCAAAAATAACCTTGAAAAATTGCGCCACTTCAACAAGTCTAAATTAAAATCCAATTGTAGCCAAGGGCGTGGCACTATACCGGGGAAAATTCTCGTAATAATCGTACTGTCGGACGAGATGCGAGGCAACGATAAGCAAATGGATCATACCCTTATCCTGGACATCCTACCCTGTAGTCGGTTACCACGAAGTCCTTCGGTCCTATGGCAAGACCTACGGCGTCCGAAGGGTGAAGGGGCGGAAGCTCAAGGGCGAATGCAGGACGATCCCAATGCGGGGGGGGGAGACTCGGTACGAGTAATGCGTGCGCGTGGCACGTGCGAACGAATTTCCAAAGTCCGGAACCAGCTAAATTTCCAGCCCTGGTAAAAAACGGCTTTCGGGGTCCGAATCAAGCGGGTTACGAAGCCCGGTACAAGCGGCTATAGAAGAAAACGGAGAACAAAAATTAACAAAATGCCGAGGAAAACGGCGTGGACAATCACAAAAAAAACTTACCTCGTAAATGAACGATTACGAGCCTGGCAAACAGCAATCACCAACAGCGATCGAGGGGGGATCTCTAATATCAAATCCGAAAACGTCGGGATTAAACGAACCCGAAAAATAATTAACGCCTGACCAGTTTTATCCTCCGAAGAGCGTCGTTCAACCACCAAAACCAGAACGCACAAATGATAAATACGACAACCGGTCAAGACGAGAGACCCACCACAAGTGAAGTCAAAATGCCGGCCGCGCGTATCCGCTTGCAGCGAAAATCCCAGAATACAAACCCACTAGATGCTACACGGGCGATCATGGCTTCACCGCAATCGACAAAATAGCCGTAAAAAAAGAAAATCACGCTACAAGAGAAAAATAACGTAACAAATCCCACCCCTTCCTCGGCAAGAAATTTCGAAACCTGAGAAATTTCTTGTTCCTAAAAACACACGGAGTCGGTCTAAGACCGCGGACAAAACTTCAAAAAAAAACACCTCAACACTTTCCCTCGACCATCGGAAACCTTTACTCTGCTCTACCCACACCCAAACACTCTCACCAACAACCAACAACGATGCCAGACATCTGACCTTCAACCACCACGGAAGGTCCTTCGGCAGTCAGCCGGCCTAGGAAAAAAAAAGAAAACTAAAACAAAAGTGAGGAATGGACTGGAATGAACTCTCCAAGCCGCCACCAAACTCCGGCACACCACCACACAACTCCAGCAACAAAACGAAGAACAAAAAAAAAGGGATAGTTAAAAGGACAGATAACGATGTGACAACAGGAGTTACGTGCGACATGGAATGACGCCAAGCTTCCACGGCGGGTCAACCGCAGGAGACGCCACCCATGCCGTCTTACCCGCCTGTGTCAGAAGAGTACCCAGAGTGGGCGAAGAGACAGAAATGAAGCAAAAACAAAATCAATAAAATGCTGTCGCTATGTAGGGCAAACCGACGTCCAGCCACAACCAACGGTTCGCTCGAACCGACCAAACCCTCACAAAAAAAGACTACATCTCCGTGAAGCGGACAAAAGTCTCAAAAACAAAAAAAAACGGGCAAAAAAAAAACGGGGTTATTACTACTATTGGGATCGCAAACGGAAAAGGAAAGTTCGGAACACAGGATAAAAGATGTCTGCATCCAACACACTCACGAACATGTAAAGTATCCCCAAAAATGGTCGAAACGAAACGCCTCCTACGCAACCGTTAAAGCACCACACACGCTCGGCGACAGCATGTGCAGCGAAACAAAACACGAAATAAGTCAAAACCCAAACCAGTGCAAGATCAACAAAAAAAACACTACCAAAATTATCAGGATGCTGGCGACCATCCTAAGGAACAATGCACTCAACCAACTATCAAGGAGTCCGACCGTTCGTAAAAGACCCAAAAAAATACAAGAGCACAAGGTATGGCAGATAAAGAGTCGAACGTTCGCCACCGCCTAAACGCATCGCGCGCGCCGCAACCACGTCGCAGCACCGAGAGAGAGAGAGACCAATTGCGCCGTCACGGGAACGGAACGCTAATGGATCTCACCACCCTCAAGCTACCACGGCACAACCCCGACCGGCGCTACACGACCAGCGAAACGACCATCCAAATCTAAATCGCCTAAGAAGAGAAAACAACCCCTTCTGTGCCAAGGGACTCACAACCACCTGGTTCCAGTACAAAATTCCTTCAATAACCTTAGAAAGGTTAACTAACAAAGTCCAAACCGGGAAAATCTAATTTCTAACCACAAGTCCAATCCGAAAAAAGTCAACTCCTAACGACCCCTAAACGGTCTCAATACGGGGAGGGCAAACGTGTCACAACCTCAACACCAAAACCTACGCAATTTTTTTTTCAAAGTGGGTACGAAACTCCTTAGATGACAACGGAGTACCCACGAGTCCATCGATGGAAATCGGAACACCAACGGCACATTTAGACGCCTTCTACGTCACGCAGTGTTACACGGCAGCGGAATTCTCAACGACCCCAACTGCAGGCCGAAATATACTTAATCACCCATAGGCTGAGGTTTTAGATGGATCACATTCCAAGTTCCCTGCAACACCTTACCTTCACACGTCTTTAACTCATACTCATTGTTGGAGACGCGGCGATGTACTAAAAATGGCCCAACGAATTTATTAGCTAACTTGGCGCTATAATATTTCGCAGCATCAGAAAGTACAAAGTTCTTCCGCCAGACCAGCTGATTAGGTTCGAATCTTACATGACGTCTACGCAAGTCATAACGAGATTTGGTCTGTTGATAGGCCTTTTGTAAACGTTTGTGGACTTCCTCGTAAAGTTTAGGAAAAACCTGAGCATGTTGTACAACCCTAGATTCGTCAGTAGCGTCACGATTCACGTTTCCTTCGCTTTCAATTTCAATTTTGTCCCTACGACCCGACAAAAACATTTCTCTACCAAAGTTTGTAAAATAGGGCGTTAAACTCGTGACCTCGTGTTTAGCAGTACGAAGGGCACAAGCCACTTTAGGGAGAAACTTGTCCCATTCCCGATGATTTGAAGAAACATAGGCAATCAACATTGTCTCAAGGACTCGATTCAAACGTTCGACAGGATTGGCCTGCGGATGATAAAAGGACGTATACGATGGTCGAACTTGGTACGATTTTAATAGTGCGAGATACTCTTTCGAGCGAAACTGCACTCCGTTATCAGATATTATCGAACGAGGGACACCAAACATAAGGAAAACATCATTTTCGAGGTGTTTAACAATGTTCCGAGCGATGGCTTTACGCAGAGGGAAACACAGACAAAATTTGCTAAAACAATCCGTTACCACAAAAATGTAACTATAACCTTGAGTAGATCTAGGCAAGGGCCCAACTAAATCGATACTCAACACTTCCCAAGGCGAGCTTATCTGAGAATGACCTCCCATGAAACCAGGTTTAGCCTGTTGAAGGGGTTTAGTCCGTAGACAAGTGGTGCAACGACGCACATAACGGGCGACGTCAGCCTTCATTTTAGGCCAGTAATATTCCTGTGCAAGTCGATGATATGTCTTGTAAACACCTAAATGTCCACTAGTAGGGATATCGTGCGATTGTCGAAGAAGTTCTTCTCGTTCACCCTTAGCTATCACACGTTTCCAATGATGCGACTGATCATAGATGGTGTCAAAACGACCTCTAACAAAACGGAAAAGCAACCCATTTTCTATACGAAAAGTTGGAAATTTCAACGGGTCCTGGTGGACAGCATTCAATAGATTAGTATACCACGGATCTACAGCAGCATGGTTATTTAGACACGAAATTACTGGGACAGAACGGGATAACGCATCAGGTACAAGGTGTTCCTTCCCCTTTCTATGAACAATGGTGAAGTCGTATTGCTGAAGTCGTACGCTCCAACGAGATAACCGGCCCGAAGGTGTCTGAAGGTTGTTCAACCAGACCAGAGAGTAGTGATCCGTGATCACCGTAAAATGAGAACCTTCCAAATATGGCCTTAATTTCTCAATAGCCCACAAAACGGCAAGACACTCTTTTTCAGTCGTGGAAAACTTCCGTTCCTGCTTGGTTAAAGAGCGGCTCAAATATGCGATGACTTTCTCACCTTCGTCAAACTGTTGCGTCAACACCGCACCAACTCCAAAATCCGAGGCATCTGTCTGCACGACAAATTCGCGTGAAAAATCGGGGCAAGACAACACCGGAGCAGAGATGAGTTGTTCTTTGATCATATTCCAAGACTCCTCGCAAGTTTGTGTCCAATCAAAAGAGCGGTTTTTCTTTAAAAGTTCGGTCAGGGGAGCAAGAATGGAAGAAAAATTGTGTACGAAACGTCGATACCAGCTAGCCATACCGATGAAACGACGAACTTCCGTGATTGTTTTTGGCTGCGCAAAATTTAGAATGGCCTGAACCTTTTCAGGATCGACATGAAGTCCAAGATGATTAACGACATAACCCAGGTATTTCAATTCTTCCCTACAGAACTGACACTTTTCTTTGCTTAAAGTAAGACCGGCCTCTCGAATACGGTCAAGAGTTTTTCGTAAAATTTCAATATGACGTTCAAATGTCGGGGTCACAATGATGATGTCATCTAAATATACAAAAACGTACGGCTCCAAGTCCATACCTATCACACGATCTATGAAACGCTGCCAAGTTGCGGGGCGTTATGCAAACCAAAAGGCATACGACAGAATTGAAACAACCCACGATTAGGTACAGTAAAAGCCGTAAAGGGACGAGAACTTTCCGTCACAGGAATCTGCCAATACGCGGATTTAATATCAAGCGAAGTTAAAACTTGGCATCGCGCAGTTTGTCCAAGGTGTCCGAGACATAGGGAGTGGATAAGCATCTTTCTGCGTGACCTGATTCAACTTGCGATAGTCAACGCAAAATCTATACGACCCGTCCTTCTTCGGGACTAATAAAATTGGAGATGACCAAGGGCTCTTCGATTCCTCCACCACGCCAAGAGCCAACATTTCGTCTAACTCCCTATTGACAATTTTCTGCATAGCCGGGGAAATGGGATAGTACCGCTGTTTGATAGGGGACTGTCAGTATGAATCTCGTGTGCCACTAAGGCAGTACAACCTAACGATTCCGAGGCACCTTCCGGAAAGGATTCACTAATGGCGACATCAAGAATACGTTTCTGTTCTTGCGATAAGTTTTCCTGAGGGACCACAGCGTCGAGGTTACAAGGGGGTAAAGTTGAAAATTTCCATTCATCCCTCCTGAGATCAGGAATGACTCCCATAGTGCGCCAGAAATCCGCACCCAAAATCAAATGGTGTTCTAAACTAGGGACTACCAAAATATTCATGACCTTGATCTCATCACGCAACCGAAAAGGAACGCCAACATAGCCGGGACTCGAACAGACATTACCATTGGCTACCACACAAGTGGTTACTTGCGGGACTAAGTTAAAACCTAAATCTTTCAACACATTCCAACCAGATTTCCCAACAATGGTCCTCGAGGCCCCAGAGTCGAGTAGACCTAACATGGGGTACCAAGAACGGTTACTTCTAAATAGGGACGTTCGTCGCCTTGAACATGAGACAAGATATAATCCAAAATTATTTTCTGAGTAGGGGGGACCGCTTGAAAAGAAGAGAGATGCATTAGACGGTCACCTATTGCATCCTTTGGCCGTTTCCCGAACAGCGGGGACAATTTGGACGAATCACATTAGGAGTTCCACACCCATAACAGCGTCTTATCCTAGGCTGAGGGCATCTGGCTGCAATATGACCAGACTTTGCACAATTCCAGCACTTACGCATATCACTTGTCTCGACAGAGCTGCACGAAGAAGTTGAGCCTCTAGGCGACACATACGCCAAGTCAGGTTCCAAGGTCTGATTCTTACGGGGGGGTGGTACATATGATTCTACCGCTACCTTTCGAGCGTCTAAAGTCCGACAAACCTGGACGAGCTGTTCAACCGACAATATTTCAGTCAACCCTAATTGTGTCTGATAAAACGGTAGGATATTTTTAAGCAAAATCTTCAACTGAGTTTGCTCAGGAACTTCCACGGATAAACGGCTAAAGAGATTAATCATGGCCGCGACATAAACGCCTATATTCTCGTTTTGACCTTGAGTTCTTCTCTTAATTTCCTCGAACAAACGGTCATCATAGTCACAAATCAAAAAGGTCTCACGTAACTTACCGACTAAATCATCCCAATCAACCAAATGTTTACGATTTGCGCGGTACCAAACCAAGGCTGCACCCTTCAATAAGTCCGATGCCGAATTAAAAAGCTGACTCTTCGACACATTACGCGACAACCTAAGTTCATTCACACGTTCAAGAAAAGCGTTCAAAGATAGTTCTTGATTCTCACCCGAATAACAAACGTTCCACTTAACCGGAAGTTGAGAACTCCTGGCAACCACAGTTTTTCCTCTCGGGGCATCATCGCTCTCTCCGTCCGAAGAATCCGAACTGGACGAAAGGGCAAAAGGGGAGCTAGAACCCGCAACAGCACTAAGTTCTAAAACAGTTCGATGACCAGTCGAAACTTGTCTATAGGCCTTCGCTTTGGCCAGAAGCTCTGAGTAAGCCGACACAATTTCCACTAACAAAGTCGAGCGTTTTGCCTGGTCTGCGGATTCTTCCGCCTGACAACGGTTAGCACGTCCTACAGTGTGCGCGATTTTAGACGAGATTCTTTTATAGGCATTGGACAGTGGACCGTCATTAAACAATTTGATAGAATCAAGGATTTCAACAACTTTCCGTTCTAACGCGGCAATGTCTTCCGCGACGGAGAAGGGGTAAATTGGGGCGCTGAAACTGGAGCTTTTCTCCAACCGCAACAGACTTCTAAGAGTAGTACGCATGGATGCTACCGGTTGTTCCGTAGTAATACCGCGAATCTTGAGCTCATAAGCAAGTTCATCTTGAGCCAAACGATTAATTTCGAACTTGGTATCCATGATCCTAAGCGCCAATACAAGTTCCCAAAAACTTTTTCAAAACCTACTGAAATTCTAAAAATAAGGGCCCCCAACCGCCGAAAACGCGTTGCTAACCTCCCAATATGAGTGTAGAACAAAATTCCAAAAATAGAACAAAAATAGAATGTCCCCAAAAAAATTAAAGGGAGAGTGCCCAACCACCCAATTCGTAACCTACGCCGTCTATAAACGCCTACAGAGCAAAATTCCGAAAATAGAACAAAAATAGAATGCATAAAAAAAACGGTAGGGGGGTTCACAATTGCTACCTGAGGTCGAAAACCCAAGTTTAAAGAAGATGGCCCCACGTTGGGCGCCAAAATTTGTTTGTCACGTGAAATCGTTGCAACAAAACTATTGCCGTAGGAGATAAACTACGGCAACCACTTGTGCGTGGTAGCAATTGACAGACGGGAGCCAAAGAAATCGGTCGGGCTCAGCGAAATCGGTCGGACTTACCTGAGACGATCTTGAATAGTGGTAACGTCTAATATCCCTGCAGCTCAGTGAAGACGGGCGTGAGTAAACTACGTTACGCACAAGTGTACGTCGCCGAAGTGGGCGGGATAACCCAGATGTTAAATAAACTCGGAGAAGGGGGCGCCACCTAGCTTGTAGCGACGTTACCGTAAGAGTATAGGTCAACGCTAGGGGTAGACCTATTAAAGTCACCCTGTATAATCCGACGCTGAATGATTTGCCGATGCACGGATAACTTAACCAGAAAATAAGAAGGCTCAAAAACGCTTTAACAATAATCTTTAATATCGTGATAAATGGTAGGCGACCTATCACAATTCTCCTTATAAAATGGAGAGCCATAAAAAAGAGGCGAACGGCCTATTTAAAATTAAAAATATGTACAACACCGAAAAATCTACCCGCTCGCGTATGGTACCAATCGCAAACTTCACACAGCAATAACAAAATTAAAACTTTCATCAAAATCAAAGAAAGAGACAACGTGGTAAAAAGAAAGAACGTTACTTTAAGAGTAAAAGTGACAACACAATCGAGATCATTCGCAGAAGGCGATCACTATTAAAAAGGTTTTCAAAGATTACACCATAATTACTAAGCAAAATGCAAGCCAGAGGGGCTGCCAAAAATAACCTTGAAAAATTGCGCCACTTCAACAAGTCTAAATTAAAATCCAATTGTAGCCAAGGGCGTGGCACTATACCGGGGAAAATTCTCGTAATAATCGTACTGTCGGACGAGATGCGAGGCAACGATAAGCAAATGGATCATACCCTTATCCTGGACATCCTACCCTGTAGTCGGTTACCACGAAGTCCTTCGGTCCTATGGCAAGACCTACGGTGGAGGGCGGAAGCTCAAGGTCGAATGCGGGACGATCCCAATGCGGGGGGAGACTCGGTACGAGTAATGCGTGCGCGTGGCACGTGCGAACGAATTTCCAAAGTCCGGAACCAGCTAAATTTCCAGCCCTGGTAAAAAACGACTTTCGGGGTCCGAATCAAGCGGGTTACGAAGCCCGGTACAAGCGGCTATAGAAGAAAACGGAGAACAAAAATTAACAAGATGCCGAGGAAAACGGCGTGGACAATCACAAAAAAAAACTTACCTCGTAAATGAACGATTACGAGCCTGACAAACAGCAATCACCAACAGCGATCGAGGGGGGATCTCTAATATCAAATCCGAAAACGTCGGGATTAAACGAACCCGAAAAATAATTAACGCCTGACCAGTTTTATCCTCCGAAGAGCGTCGTTCAACCACCAAAACCAGAACGCACAAATGATAAATACGACAACCGGTCAAGACGAGAGACCCACCACAAGTGAAGTCAAAATGCCGGCCGCGCGTATCCGCTTGCAGCGAAAATCCCAGAATACAAACCCACTAGATGCTACACGGGCGATCATGGCTTCACCGCAACCGACAAAATAGCCGTAAAAAAAAGAAAATCACGCTACAAGAGAAAAATAACGTAACAAGGTTTAGTGGGCGGATGTTAATGATATGACTGCAATTATGCCGAATTTTGATGACTTTCAAGTCCGTGTTACATGCATAATGAATGTCGTCGTTTTTACGATTCGTTTTTATATAGTATACAGGGTATTTCAAAATCTTAACGCTTCAATAATTATTATAAATAACGAATAAAGCAAGGTGTTCTTTTTGATTTCCTTTAATAATAATAATTAAGCATGATTACATAATTTACAATTCATCTTACGGGGCGCTGGACCGTCTATTGCGTCGCTAAAATCCAATTGGAAACAATGATGGTGTTCACAGATTCTGAACATTTGTAGCTCAGCCTTCAAACGATCAGGAAGCTTATTGTAGACAAATTCTAGATCAGTAGATGTGACCTTCTGTGCTAAGTACCATTTGGGAAAATAAATCAAATCCTTGTCTGGAATATCGGTGAATGAATGATCCGTCTCGTACTTCTTCATGACATCACCAACCTTTTCTACTGTGTGTTTTATAATTTGCTTGCAAAAAAGACGTCTCAGCGAATTCATCGCGAAGCTGGACTTTTCTTTCAATAACTAAGAACCAAAGTTCCCTCACACTATATCACAAATGCTTCTTGAAAAATTACGTTTTTGTAACTGGTTCATTACAAAATAATATAGATCATACACGTTGGTTAATGCGCACATACAAGTTCTTCTTAAATGAAACGGACACTTGGCTTCGGACTGTTGTAATTTTTGCACATTTCCGTAAATTTCACTCAAATCCATTACAGGTATTACACATGTACTTCCTGTAAGAATTCCACGTAGAAACCGAGTCTTCTCCGTTCCTTTAACGTATACAACTTTGGCTGTACAACACAAAGAATTGATAATTGCATCAAAATCCGATAACGGAACGAATCCCGTATTCCAGCTAATGCAATGGTGATTAGTCATTAACCAGTTTGCAACATTCTGATATTTTCTGGATACTAATGACAAACTGGTGTGAGGTTGAAACATAAAATGACTTACTTTATTTTCACTATCGTAAGAAGCCAACTCTTTCGGTATAAATTTATTATCTTCCACTTTAAATCCTTGGATATCAATGATAATAAACTCTTTCATGGTTCCGTTGATGTTGCTTCTTACAAAATCAAATTACGTTTAGCTTATAGCATCACTTTTAATAATGTTATTACGCTTCAACGTTTACATCAACTGACGTACGATTTTTGTGAGAGGTAAATAAGAGAATGCTTTGTCGTGCAGAATTAAACAGTATGCGATAGTATCTGCCTTGATATTTTCTTTAGTTGTAAACTCAATTCTGATTTCTACTGCACTTTTATGCATCGTATCTTTTGAAACGTGCAGTCAATTCCTATTAAAGGACATCGAGCTAATTCCTTTGGATTGAACCAAGGTTGACTACTTTCACGATGGTAATATTTTTCTTGAAATCTAGAATACATATCGTATAGGATGGCGTATTTATTATTCTCAATGTCGATGTCTAAATTATCATACGGATATCGTTCACCATTTAGAAATACTGTTAAAGATTTTAACTTAACATCATCAAACAGACTCATGTTAACATCGGCAACACCCTTTCTCTTAGTCTGAAAAGCAATAATTATATATCTTGGCGTTTCTAACTGTGGAGCAGTTTTACAGTCCATGAATGATTTGTACTAGTTGGAATGGAAGGGTACTCGTGTAATTCCCAGCTCCTAAAAGGGACTTGTATTTCAACATCTCTATCTGTTATCCTCGTTAAAACCAATTGCTCTCGCAATCCTACTGATACATGCGGCATCCTCCATACAATTTTATCAATTGTTAGTTTGATTTTTCAGCCGTATTACTTTCATAAATTGCATCAACGTCATCATTCGTTCTGATCAACACCAGTTCCTGCCTCATATTCAAGATTATCTTTCTATAATCTTCCCAAAACCTAACAATGTCTTTAAAGGTACGCTTGCTGCGAAATTTCCCTTAACGTCGAGTACATTGCTTATTCTTGCTTTCTCCTGAAGCCATCCTGCATTTTCCAATTTTATTGTTTCGTTGGGAGTAAAAGAAAAGTAACCTTTCATCGTGGACGTTATCCCAACATTTCTTACCGAATCCACCTGAACTCCATTCAGAAGATATCTAATCTCGCTAAACATATAAGCCACTGGATTATTTATCAACTGTGCTGTAGGACTATGCTTGGTATTATCGCTAGCCAAACGAAGTCTTCCTTCTACATACAAATAACTTTCACATGGTAAAGTGTAATTGTCAATTTCCGGAACTGTTATTCGAACTTCATCGTTATTACCAAATGATGAACCGAATGGTAAGTGTGAATGATACTCAACGTTAGTTATTGAAGTATCCATTTTAATTTTATCAGTTACTCCCAAAATATCCATTTTGTTTAGGTAATAATTGATTTATGTATAATGATGGTGCTCACCCTTTGACGGTTATGTCACTTCTACACAATAATTCTCTTTAAGAGTTTTTAAAAGGTACTATTCTCTTTCTCTAGATTAACACATTATAACCTAAACTCTTTAAATACTTTTTATTTTCTCGTGTCAATTTCAATTTTTTTTGTCGACAACAATTCAGTATATATTTTCGTGGCTTAAATAATATATTACGTCTTATTCTATCCCACTTCTTTTGTTTCGAATAACCACTGTCGTAGATAATCATTATGTAAACCTCTTCAAGTGAAGTCTTATAGTAACTACTTCGTTTCTAAAGTTAACCAAACGATTCTCTTGATCTAAGACTCGAACGACTAATCTCGTAATTACCTTCACGGTCACTGGCAGATAAATAGCTTGAAGAGGTTATTCTATTATTTTAAATCCCGGTGGTACGTTTGGAAAGAAATGATACAACATATGACCTGGCTCTCCGTTGTTATAAGAACCACCGGTCAAATTACACTCTATTCTTATAGCATTGACTTTGTTTATATCGACTGGAAAATCACCGATGTTATTGTCGTTTTCCTTCAATATTCTGGGTTCAAATCCCAACAATCTTCCCAATGAATTTGGTTGACTAAAATCGAGCTTAACCGAACTGTTTATGGTTGCCTTTAAAGTATTATTATTTCCATGAATGTTTATATAATCAGGAATATTCTTATTTTGAAAATAATCTTTCAGAAATTTATTAATATCATCGAGTTCATATGTGCCTGTAGGTATATCGATAGTTTTCCAAGCAGACTTTTTACTCTTTCTTCATAATGTATTAAATTATTACTTTCATCTATGTTAGGTATTGCGTTAAACGTTTCAAAATTTAACATACACATTTCATAGGTTGCGTCTTCGCTCAGGTATATTGGTGGATTAAATTCACAAACTAAAACCGATTCATTTCCCGTTAGAGTAAATGTACACGAAATCGGTGAAGATTCCATGTTGACCATCTTTCAAGAACTAAATCCTTACTTAACTTGTAAGGCTATTAAAAACTGTAGACATAATTGCCCACAATTTTGTGAATTCGATTTTGATATCTTTCATAATTATAATTAATAACGCCTACTCCGTTTGACAAAGATATTTTTCCACTTCCACTGGAGGTCGTAGATCTCCATAACTATCAAAATACTTTACAGTTCCACCTCTTTTGTAATATGCTACCCAATGTGTTCCTTCACCAGAATTGTCATCTAAATTTATAATTCCACATTCCTGTTCTCTTATTTTTTTAGGTAATGTATCTCTCATAAACACTCCTCGAAAAAATGGTAATTTTAATATTTTAGCATATTTTAGTATGTCAAAGTTACTCAATGGTCGCCGAGGCAAATATTTCAGTTTTTTGAATTAGATGGTAAATATAATCCACATCCTGTTTTGTAAGGTTTAATGTAGAATCCACTTCCCACTGCTTTTGTTTCCATAGCCCTATTATGTCGTTCTGCCTCTTTCATTTGTTCTTTCGCAGCCTTTGCATCGTTTACCGCCTTAACAATTGCAGCTGCACCGCCACCGAGTGATCCTATTGCTCCCAAAGCTGCAAATAATGGAATTAAAGGTAAAAATCCTCCTCTCTTGGGAATTGGAATCACTCTTTGACGTGGACGTCTTATTTTTTGTGGTTTTTCTTTAAAACTGACTGCGCCAATTTAACATTTTCTAAGAGGCTCTTGTTACCGCTGCGCGAAATGGCATGTCGAGCTTTCTTGACAGCTTCCCGAAATGATAATTCACCACCGCGCTTCCTCGCACGCTTAATCGC
The DNA here is from genome assembly GCA_033060865.1 of Dorcus hopei. Classification (NCBI taxonomy): domain Eukaryota; kingdom Metazoa; phylum Arthropoda; class Insecta; order Coleoptera; family Lucanidae; genus Dorcus; species Dorcus hopei. Next base: position 438,452 of record JAUPFK010000011.1, on the reverse strand, counting down.
ACGCTTTCTCTTCCCACTGTTCCCCATTCCGAGCTTCGTCTTAGCTCGCATTATGGCGGCTACAGATAATGCCGATGCCCTCTCCAAGTCCCGCTTCTGAACTTTTAACTCTTTGTACTGCCGCTTGATACAATTTTCTATCTGCTTCGTGACGCTTATCTAAATCGTCACTTAACGAATATGCAATGTCGTGTTGCTTACACGCTTCGTCCAATACATTAACACCTCTGTCTCCTCTTTTAAGACGAGTATCTAATTTTGTACCTGGACCGCAGTAGTTGTAACCTGGTATATGTAACTCTATTGGCAGTTTATTAATTAACGTATTAAGTAAACCACGACCTTTTCGTTTTACACTACTTCTCAAAATGTGGTCTCTCTTGACGCGACGCCGCATTTATGGCTTTTGTTTCTAACAGTTGACGATGATAATGTGTACTACTCTGATACTCTTGTCGCTAAACATTATATATCAAAAGTTATTAGGTGAGTAAATGATAAAACTATCGTCAGAAAATTTTATTTTTAATTTCATATGTTTACAATTTTACAGTAATATGTACATAATGAATCAAAACATTTACATAGTAACGGCTTTATGCATACTTATGTCACACATTAATTTATTAATTCCGAACATTATTAATTCATTTGTAATCGCCCCTTTCTCAGATATTTCATTATTGAGAAATGCTTTGACAGTTAGCTTCACGTCACCATCCATAACACTCACGCATGGAATCATGTTGGAGTAGAATGTTTTATAATTCAATTGCTTCAAAACCTCCAAACGATATGATATAATATCACACAATTTCCATAATTCAATAAACCCTTATAAGATATATACAGTGTCTCGTCACCTCTTTCTAATTTCAATATTTTTGTTCCTTCGATACGTTCGAACGATGCCTTTACCGAACTAATTTTCATTACCGGATAAACAGTTTTTTTCTCGGTAAAATATGATTTTAATGTGTAGTTATAAGAACAAAATTGTTTCCATTCCTCTTCTAAAAACGATATGCTCTGCCTTTTAGTACCCATAATGCGTAGTACTGGATCAAAAAATGTTTCGGCACACAGTCCCACGCAAACCCATTTCGTGCGACTCTTATTTAAAAAATATACACTTTGAGCTAACAATGGTAATTGGTCCACATCAGCCACTTCCCTTACTTCTGATATCTCTGAAGGTGCTTTCTCGCTAATGTCATACTGACGAAAATCTTCATCCGTGAAAAAAGGTTGAGACAATACTTCAAATTGAAACTCGTTTCGAACTGAGGACATATTCAAATCTTGCTCATCCTGTTCTTTTGGTTTATCAACGTTTTGAGTGAGAAATCTTTTCTTCTGTACATCATCACCTTGATCATCCACGTGTCTTTTCTTCTGCTTCAGGAAATATTCCACTTGTTTAGACGTCACTATTAAATACATCAAAAATATAAGAATTGTATATGATTAGAAAAATTTAATAAACTTACTTTTATATAGATCGACGATACACTATTAAATTTGTATAACACAACTCACAGTTCTGCAACAACTGAAACAATTCACAAAATAACGGCCTTATATAACAAGATTTTAGGTGGGGGTAATACTAATTTAAATAATCACCTCCTCCAACCACAAGGTCACTAAGCAGAAATCAACACTATAACCTCCTCTGACCTCAACACCATTTCAAGGTTATCTCACTCTGGAACCTCCTCAACGTCAAGGTTATGGTGAAGGTCAGGAGTAGGTCGATTCTAGAACCTCCTCCGACCTTGACCTTGAATCTAGAACCTCCTCCGACCTTGACCTTGAATCTAGAACCTCCTCCATGTCAAGGTTATGGCGAAGGTCACGTCAGGGATAGGCCGATTCTGGAACCTCCTCCGACCTTGACCTTGAATTTTTCCGTCAAGGTCGGAGGAGGTTCCAGAATCGGCCTATCCCTACTACTCACCAGATTTAAGCAACCGGCATTACTATGAAAAATTCGTACGTTCTTGACATAATGGATAATTATTAATTACAGTTTGTCTGCTATAAAATTGTTTACGAACGATAAAATCATGTATCATAAATACAAATTTCATCGGACAAGAACCAACTGTAAAGATAAAACCATGAATCTATCACAATTATTAAATTTAGCACCACGGATCTGTTCAGCACGCATAACCTTGACGTTTATTTCAAACACTACTTGTCGATTTTGTTACCAAATTTCTAACTAGGACAATGTTGCCGGTTGTACTTTTCACAAGGCAACATCGCCAGTGGTCTTTTAATTTGTGAACAGAGAATATGTCACGAGTCTACGCAACGTTTGTAAATTTGACGTTGTTAACGCGCGTATTTTTAAAAGAATTTCTAAAAATGGCAAAGTGCACCGGTAAAAACGAATGTTCCAGAGTTAGAGGAACAAATTTTACAAAAGAGGAAGAATTATTTCTGGTAAATGTAATTTTGAGGAAGAAAAAAATAATCGAATGTAAAAATAGTAATACAATTATGCCCGGTTGCACCAACTTTTTAAGCAGAGCTTAAATTTAAGTGGTGTTTAGACTATGACATTATTTACAGATTTAACAAAAGTTAGTCACATTCTAATTGATACTTAAGTTGAAGTTTAAATGTCAATCAGAATGTATTTGACATTATACTGACCATACGTAAATGTCACATTCTAAACATAACTTAAATTTAAGCTCTGCTTAAAAAATTGGTGCAACCGGGCATTACTCCCCAACAAAGGGTAAGTACTTAGATGCGACAAAAATGTTGATATTTGGAAAATATATTGTAAATATTTATGGCAGGAACAGGCATGGCAAACAATTCGTCATGAATTCAATAATGTTAATAGACCAAGAAATTTACAACAATTAAAAAGCAAATACGATAATTTAAAGACCGCAGCAGACCATAAAAATAATTTATATCGGACAGGAGGGGGCGCACCAGTAATGAAAGAAAATATAATTTTAGAAAAAACACTGGAAATTCTTAATCAAAAAACTGTATTGGGATTGTCCAATAGATTTGATACGATAATGCCAATGAAAGAAGTGAATATGCTGCTACAATTGTTGATGGTATTCATGTCAATTAGTTTACACAAAAAATGATTGCATTAATGTTTCGTAGATAATGAAGTCTTTGAGTTTATTAGGGCAGAAGATGTAGAAAAAAATACTGATACAGATTATATAGGTAGGTAAATTTTATTCACATTAAATATTTATAAGTATTAAAATATTTTATGTCAAATAGAAAATGAAAATATGCAGATTTGGACTCCAGATATATGCTCCTCAGAAGTGGATACAGGTAGGTAGAGTCATTTACAATGTAATATAAATATAATAAAATAATGAAGGTTTAGATTGTGAAAATGTGCCAATTGTTGTAATTCCATCCACATCACTACCTACAGAAAAAGACAAGAAAAATGCTGGTATGATTCAACATATATATTAATGTATATACATTATAATTAATATTAATTATAACTGTTGTTCCACATTTGACAGATATTGATCAAGAAACTGGCAATAATTGAAGATATTATACTCCACGAATGTTGCAATAAAAAAAATAAAAAAAACTACAAATTGCAAATAAACCAACACAGAAAATAAGAGAACAGAAAACTTTGTATAGTTTGAAACAAAAATATATAGAACAGAAACTTATAAACATACAAAATGAAGACAAGAGGAAGGAAGAACTGCATAAAAAACAAATTGAATTGCTAGAATTACAAATCAGCGATGCTAAAAACAAAGTATAATATATATATATGTATAATGGTGGTTTGTACAACAACCAGTGGCGTAGATAGAAACTGGTTTCGGGGGGGGCCCCGAACAAAAAAAATCTAACGAGTACGGACTACTTAACATTTTATTTATGAAATGTAATACGGCGAACAAAAAATAACGTCATATGAAAAACTTCTTTAGTATGAAATACGCAAAACATAATATTTTAGAACCATTTCGGGGGGGGGGGCTCGGGCCCCCCGACCCCCCCCTTATCTACGCCACTGACAACAACTAAATTAAAAACTTTAAAAGATAGCTTTTACATGGTACAATTTTATATTGCATAATAATTAAGAACTAACAATTTATAATTAAGAATACAATGGAAGCTACTTTTGAATTCTTAGTTTTTAATTTTTAGCTATTAGTTGCTAATTAACTGCTGTATAAACCCATCATTACATGGAAAATTCTTGTAAATTATAACTAGTTACTAAGATTTCACTTCTTTGTTTAGCAGAACAATAATATAGTTAATCACCTTTGTTCTTACTACATACCTGTGTCCTGTAGTGTAAAAAAATAGGTACTTATAGGATAATATATTTTTTAACAGATAAAAAGCAGTGTTCAAATATATAATTACAAATTAAAATGATCATTAATAAATACATTTCTCATTGCTCGCGCGTTTAAATCGTCCTCTGCAATATGGTTATTATCGTTAGGTACGGCATCTTCAATAACTACATCAATGTCGAGTAGGTCATCGTCATCATTCATGCATATTGCAAGATTATGAAGTACAGCTGTTGCCACAATTATTGACATAGCAGTGTTTATATCAACTTTTATACCTGTAATTTGCAACAAATGTGTTATGCCAAAACATGTAATATACAGCACAATGTATACATGCAGCGTGTTCCACAACAACGTTTTTTAACATGTTTGACCGTACTACATGCCCTGTAAATATTTAAATGTTGTTGTGGAGTAGCTAGTAGTTATAACCAATTATCTTACCTAACGATAAAATTGGGAATCTTCTTTTCCACACCCCATACTGTCTTTCAACAGTATTGCGTGTCCTTATTAAAGACTCATTATATAATCTTTGTGGCTCTGTAGTAGCTTCTTGTCGTGCAGTAAACACATACGAACGGAGAGCATATCCACTATCTCCTATTAGCCGGTATCTACCAAATCTTCCATCTTCAAATTCCCGTTTTAACGTACTGTTATTTAGGATTGTCTGATCATGACAAGATCCAGGCCACCTGGCCACGATATTTCTTATCTTTAAATCTGCATCTGACACTGTTTGTACGTTCAGTGAGAAATATCCCTTCCTGTTTCGAAATATCTCACCATCTGTAAATTCACTATTCCACATTATAATTATCTCTCATTAATAACATACTGTACCTGGAGAAATTATACGTATGTGAGTGCAGTCTATTACTCCACAACACATTGGAAACCGAGCTATGTTATAAAAACTGAGAGCTGCTTCTTCCAATTCCGCTCTTGGCATTTTAATATGATTCACTTTCAGCAAAGCAATCTCATTACTTACTTCTTTTATAATTCTACTTACCGAACTCACTGATACGCCGACAAAATCAGCCACAGATAATAACATGTTACCCGTTGCATAAAACCGTAGAGTTAGTAATACTTTAGTTTCAGGTTTTATTGCACCACTCATAAAATTATTTATTTCATTTCGTTCATATAACGTATTATACCTACCTCTTTGTCCGGCAACTTTTCTTTCTCTTAGATGCTGTAATAGTTCAAATACAGCTGCCTTACTTAAACGAAATCTATTATAAAATTCTTCATCAGTCCACTTATTGAAATCAGTAACATGTTCCTTATATATTTTTGGTCTACGCATTATTATTTCTTCATCCGAACTACTTGATGATAATAATGAATCAGAAGAACTTGACATCTTGATAAATGTTAAGTACCAGAACACAAATTTAACCACAGAACTAAACAGAGTCAAGAGAAGCCGGAGGCGCACATGCTTACAGAGAGAGTATAGAACGAAAACCTGACTACCTACTAACTACCCCGTATGAATCTTACGGTCTTGGTTATGCGGATTATGTTGTGATTATGTTGACGTTGACATATTTAAAAGCGCTAAAGTGTTTTTAAAGTGCCATATATCTGACTTTAACTTAAAGTTTTCGTAAAGCGCTAAAGTTACATTATGAAATATGTCTTCTACTTGAAGTACACTTTAAATATTTAAAGTTGATTATGAAAACGGCCGTTAGTTGTTCAATTATGACACTACTTTAGAAACGACACATTGAAAATTTGAGAATCGTTTTGGTACGACAGTTTTTGAATTTATTTGTAAAACACAGCGCCAGCGTACAGATTTACGGCATCGAATTTCTAATTTACAACGTACACTTACTAATACATTTAGGCCCGGTATTATAAAGCCTAGTTGACCGAAGGTTGAAACTCAACCTTGGCTTAAACTACAGTTTGAGTATTATAAACCCCGACCGGAGGTTGGGCTGTCGGTCTACCGGCGTTTCACTCAAACCCTAGTTGCAGTTCAGTTTGAACGTCAACCGACAGAAGTTGACGTCGTGTTAAAGTTTCAAATTTGAATGTTTAGTAATATGTACTAATAATTTATCTTTGAATTTGATATTGATTATTAAAATGGCATCGTCTTCTGAACAACTATTTCATAAAAATAAGCGACTTTGGGAAGATACTAGTAGCAGTAGCAATAGTAGTGAGAGTGATTTTTTATCCGATTCTCAAGAATTTGAATTACGTAGAAGAATAAGGGCCCCTAGAAATTTTAGACTTCGTTTAGATCATTTCCAACGATGGAGTGATGAAGAATTCAAAATGAGGTTTCGTCTCAGTAAAGACACAGTGGCGATGATAGAACAGAGAATTGGAAATAACATAGCGCCAAAAAATAAAAGGTAAAAATTAAAACAAAAATTATCATAACATAAATAATAATCAATTTATTTAAAAAAACTTTTTAGAAATTTTGCAGTAACAGCAATGCAACAGATACTTCTTGTTTTAAGATTTTGTGCCACTGGCTGTATGCTTCAAACTGTTGGTGATTTTGCAGGCATACATAAAGCAACAGCAGGCCAAATTATAAAAAAAGTCATAAGTAACATTATAACATTAGCACCAGATTACATAAAAATGCCAAACACTCAGCAAGAAATGGAAATCGTACAAAAAAATTTTTACAATATAGTTAAGTTTCCTCGAGTTATAGGTGCTATCGATTGTACACATATAAAAATAATTTCACCAGGTACTTTGTATTTTACATTTTGATGTGTTTATACTTATGTACTTACCTGATTCATGTTTATAGGAGGAAATAATGCAGAATATTTTCGGAATAGAAAAGGATATTTTTCATTAAATGTACAAGTGGTAGGAGACTCGAATTTGTGGATTAAAGATATTGTTGCTCGCTGGCCTGGTTCATCACATGACCAAACGATATTTAATAACAGTCGATTGCAAGCTCGTTTTGAATCGGATGAATTTGGTAATGCGATATTGCTTGGAGATTCAGGATACGCCTTAAAAAATATTTAATAACACCAGTTCCTAACCCAACAACAGCAGGAGAACAGGTGTTCAACGAATCGCAGATTAGAAGTCGAAATCCAGTTGAAAGATTATTTGGAGTTTGGAAGCGAAGATTTCCTATTCTATCTTTAGGAATAAGGCTTTCTCTCAATACAGCAAAATCTGTAATAGTAGCATGTGCAGTGCTACATAATATAGCACGTAGTATGAATGAGGAGGATCCTGTACAAGACCCGACCATAAATCAGGTTATTGAAGAGGAATACAGAAATAATATTGGTGTTGATAATGATAGATATAACTATAGAGACCAATTTATTTTGTATTTTTTAAACTTATTAGAACATAATCGCTAATAATCGTAGCTGTGTTTTGTGAGACGCTACTAATATAATTTCCTAAGGTTGCATCGCCCAACAGATTAATAATTTAAATAATTTGTTTGGAGAAAATAATTTTTAAGTCTTGTAAATAGTTTATAAATAACTGACTTATTGCATTTACTTATAAAAACACTACTTTTTGTTATGCCATGTTTAGCACATGAATTAAACAGATTAAAAATAAAAGAATTCTTTCTAAGAATTTTTAAAGTTTTAATTAAATTCAGTTAAGTTTCAAAAACAAGTAGAGTTTAATGTTCATTCAAAAATGCAAGAAAGATATTCTTTTAGTTATTTATTATATTAATGCACTTAACTAAACAGTTCAAACTGACACAAATGTAGAATTTTATTATTAAAACTGAAAATAATAATAAAAAAAATCTTAAACATACATGTAAACCTATTGTATAGGGTTTTTGTTTATATTTTTTTCACCCTACCTAGAGGCTTTATTTCAAGAGGCAAAGAAAAACTTTAAATACAAAAGTTGTTGTTCAACATATTAACATAAAAAAAAATTACGCGGCCTTGAAAAATTATTTTAAAAGCTTTTTATTGACTGTTTTAGTTAGAAAATGACAATACAAATTCGAATATTTGAAAAATAACAAAAAGAATTAATAATAAAGAAATTTTTCCTTAGGAGGCCTTCGCAACCGGTATATATAAATTATTATATATTATATTAATTACTATGTCCTAATTGATTTTTCAATAGCCGTATTTCTAATTCTAACTTTTCATTTTGCAAAATCTGATTTTTTATTTTTAAATTATATAATTCCTCTTCTTTTTCAAATCGCAATTGTTGGAATTTGCTGTCTTTTGCGGCTTCGTCTTCTAATAACCTTTTTTTCAAATTAAACATTTTAATTTTTAAATTTTCTCCATCTGCATCAACACATTCTTTTAACTCATCTCTATTGCGCTTAACTTTCAATACCCTATGTTTTTTTGATTTTAACATTTTTGGAGTATAATCAGACCAATCTGAAAATAAGATTAATATAATGTATATTTAGCAAGTGCACTAAAAAAATTAAATAGTCTGGCTTGGATATATTGTGTTCTTGTCTTACCTTTACTTATTTCACATTCTGTCACCTCTTCTTGTTGCAATGTACTAGGCAAAACTTGAGGAGATAAATTATTTTCAAAAATTATTGGAATGTTTGTTAGTATTTCATTATCAATTTCGTTACTCAAAATCATCGAATCCAAATTATGGAGCGGAATATCTGCGCTATTTTCGTTTCCTACAGCTAAAAGTATAATATTGCATCCAAACCATATAAGATGATCTACAAGCACAATGACAAACTTCAGCAGATGATATCTGAATTAATTATAAACTGATTTTTTGTTATATATATCAACATGTGTCCGATTAGTTTTTGTTTAGAAGTTATAAGCATTTGAAAATAAAATTCGCCTTAAAGCTGAAACATTTAATTTAAAAAAATAAGAGATCTTAAGCTTATAAAAAAATATTCGAAATATTCACCTACGGCTTTAATATAAGCTTCACAGCAATGGACTACAGATTCTGTCACTCGACGTAGTAGTGACATATGGATGATTTTTAATAGTTCATTTTGGTATAAAAAATAGTTTATAATTAATTCAGTTGTAATTTACCAAAGTTTGTCACATAGTTTGTAGATCACCAGGTATATTTTAGCTATTTGTACATATCAAGTGTTCAGTTGAAAAGTTCATAAAGTAATCTTTGATTTCTTTAAATATTTTAATATTAAACCTTAGTTAGTTTAGGATTTCATCTCTTTTTCGTCCTTTTCCTCTAATCAATCAAAATTAAGATGAATGAAATATGAATGATTCTAATCAAAATTAACTTGATGAACTTTTGAGTTATATTTACTGCATTTCATCCTCTCATCTATATCTGCAACGTCACTGTCACCCTGACTGAGTTCTAGACCACTGATCGAAAAACTAATTATAGTTTTTATTTTGTCGTATAATAATTTTATTGTGGCTTTTACATCTGGTTCGACACCTCCACCAGTCTTATAGAAATTTTGCCGTTTCTGCGCTTCGTATTTACGAACATCTTTTTTTAAATTGTCAAATTTGCAACGCAGCTGATCTGCAGTTCTGGGATCAGTTGTGGCAGAATTATAAATTTCTGCAACTTTCTCCCAGGTTGTATTCTGCATATAAATGTGCAATATGGATTATACTAGATTGTGATAAAGTAATGGGTAACTTCAATATTTTCAAGATGAACATTTTTTTTCAAAAAAAACAAAAAAGGGACCCCTCAATTTTAGTGAAGTTTTGAAAATTATCATCGTTCACATATCAATATCTTGAAGGTAATTGGCTTTTTACGTATCAAAAATGTGTAAAACTTTGAGCAGAATTTAAAAATACGAAGTTCCATTAAAAAAATAATGTTAACACTTGACCAGCTTTTTTCAAACAGCCTGTAGTATAAAGATATTTCCTGAAAAAGACAAAAAATAAAATAAAATTGAGTCCGAGCGTTCTTTAAAAAAAAATTAAAATATCGAATTTATCCGTTACTTTATCACAAGTTGTGGAATCTGTCTTCTTACACTCTAAAATATTTCTATAATTGTGAACTACATCAACAAGGCGATGGCATTCGGCATCAGAATAAGATATTCTTTTAAAATTCAAAAAAATTTGAAATTTTGTGGGTTAGTAGTTCACCCTAGGGTAAGCACGGAGCCATTTTTTTTATCGGCCCAAAATCGCTTTAAGTGGGGAAAAGCACCCTTCGAAATTTCTGCGATTTTCGGTTTTCTGCGAATAACTCGGTAACCAGCAGAGATAAAAATTAAAATTATATGGCAAAATATTTGTCTTTCAATGCTCTATCACATATGTAAAAATTGCCACCTCTTATAATTTGAAAATCAAAACTTACCCCCTACCACCCCAATATGAGAAGTCAAAAAAATAATTCATTGCTCTGGGTCAGTAGTCCACTTCGGGTGGAGTGCAGCTAAATTCTTTTAACACTCGCAAAAAATTTTTAGGAGTGAAAACACGTTTCATACGTTCTATGATTTTGAGTACTTGGCTATCTTAATACTAGAGCGCTTAAATATTAATATTGCATTCAAAGTATTAATTTAGAAGTGATTTGTGAAAGTCATATTTAAATATTAACATTGATTACAGTTCAGAAATCTAGGCGTATCTTTATCACATTATTATTCTAACGCACGTATAGGTATGTACAGGGTGGATCAATTTCGATGTCTCTTATGGACAACTCTGTAACTACAAGAGATAGAAAAAAACTAATGGCCAAGTCTCGATCTCTTTTTTAGAGATAAAGCCAATAGTGTAAACAAAAATTGGCTATCTTCTTTTGTTTTCGAGTTATAAGCCAAAATTGAGATTTTCGAATTTTCGTCAATCAGTCATATCTCGTTTATTTTTCCAGATATTAAAAAACTGTTTTGACATTATTAGGACACTTTTTGGAATACAATTCAGTGGTGTAGTTGGTTTTTTGATATTTAATTAAATTTTCGAGTTATAACATAAAGTTTTATTTTTTTAAATGAAAATCATAGTTGGCAATGTCATCATTAAATAGAGATTTTTTTTCTGTTTTCAAAAATATATACTTTGTTGGGTTTATTTCTTACAGTTAATAGAATAAAACGCCTTTTTTATTATTTTTGGGTGCATTCTTTACTTAGGAGGCTAGTTTCAACAAAAGCCAACAATTTTCTTTTGTTTTTATTAAATATTAACAAAGATTTGAAGATTGGGTAGCACAAGAGTGAGAGATATTGCGATAAACATAAGAGATAGAAAGCTAACATCGATAGAGCTGGGTTGGGTTGCAACATGAGTTGGCTGTGTATTTTAGCGCTGCATTGTTGAAATTGTAATTTATTTTGATATTATTTTCTGGGTTTTAAGTTATTTATTGTGATATATCAAGAGTTGTGATTATTATCTACTTACATTTCAATATTCTTTAACTTTTTCTGCAATAATTTTAAGATGTTTTTAATTTATACATACAGCGTTTCTATAAATGATTCTAACATCAAAGTCGGCATTGAATATTGAGTTGGATATTCCACCTCCTTTTAAATGTGTATTTTACTATCTGAGAAATGTCAGTGTCAACACTATCATAAACTTGAAACATTTAAATACTAAACCATTATTGCTAAAACACAACACCAGTATCAAATGTTTCAATCTGAGTTTACAAATTATTCCTTAAATTGATGATGTTGCACCAAATAAGCTTCTGAAAAAGATGTTTGATTATTTAAGAATTAAAACCGATGACGTTACCAATGACTGTGTTCAGTATCGGTGGTTAGTGGCACATGGTCATTTGTTTATCAGAGGTAATGCGATGTTAGAATCATTTATAGAAACCTTGTATAATTTAGTTCATTATTCCATGAAATGCATATTTGATCGAAAAAAATGCGTTTTAAACTTCAATATTAAATGAAGTTAAATAATTTCGAATTTGGCCCAAACCACATGGTATCAGATTGTTGTAATCTTTGTGACTCTTAGAGGATGCTCGTTCTATCTTTCTTTCTCTTTATGCGGTTGCAACTGTCAAAATATTTGAACAAGAGTTGATATTTAATAAAAACAAACAAAAAAATTGTCGGCCTTTGTTCAAACCAGCCTACTAAGAATAGAATACATCCAAGAATAATAAAAAAGGCGTTTTATTCTATTAATTGTAACAAATAAACCCAACAAAGTATATATTTTTGAAAACAGAAAAAAAAATTCTATTTAACGGTGGCATTGCCTACTATGATTTCCATTTAAAAAAATATAACTTTATGTTATAACTCGAAAATTTTATTAAATATCAAAAAACCAACTACACCACTGAATTGTATTCAAAAAAGTGTCCTAATAATGTCAAAACAGTTTTTTAATATCTGTAAAAATAAACGAGATATGCGCGATTGACGAAAAGTCGAAAATGTCAATTTTTGCCTATAACTCGAAAACAAAAGAAGATAGCCAATTTTTGCTTAGTCCATTGACTTTATCTCTAAAAAAGAGATCGAGACTTGGCCACTAGTTTTTTTCTAACTCTTATAGTTACAGAGATGCCCATAAGAGACATCGAAATTGATCCACCCTGTACATACTGGGTTAGTTTTATTAATGTTAACCCCCCTTTTTATATGATTTTTTATGTAGATTTCACTTTTTCTATCACTTTTGCGGTAGCGTTTTGTATATACCGGGTGGACAAAAAAATAATTTTTTTAAACGGTACACCCTGTATATTTTTACAAATTTTTAATCCTTGAGTCACCCTGGTAACAAACATATATAAACATCGTGTAATTGGGTTACCAATTTTTGTGTTATTCGTCAATCTATTGAAAACCTGATTGTGGTTTTTTAAATACTTTTCAACTTACCTAGAAGTATTATTTTAAGAGATAGAGAAAACCTTTAAATACAATAGTTGTAGGATTTTGTATCTAATATTTGTTAGAGCTCTCACAAAAAACAAAAGCGCATCAGAAAGTGGAGAAAAAATTAAATTTTTGTTTTTTTAAATGGAACACCTATATATTGTTCGATATAATGAAATATCATTGTTTGCTGATTTGAAAAACATATAATATGTTGATATTTGGATCAACTGTTTGTGATACATTTGATTTTAAAAAATCAATATGTATACATATTAACATATAAACATTTAGAGAAAAAATGTTTAAAAACTTCTAAATCGCTATTTAGTTAGCAAATGACAACGTAAATTTGAATATTTGAAACGATATAAATTAACAATAAAAACATTTTTCCAAGCCCTGATTTTTTAAATATTAATTTATTGATATTTTAGAATCAAATATCTCACAAACCGCTCCTCCAACTATCAATCTTATGATTCTGGATTTAAATTATTGTTTTGCTAAATCAAAATTATGTATTGTTTTTTTCTTGTTTTTGTGTCTTTAAATACGAGAATAAAGTTTATTGTTATTATTAAAATATTATATATTTTTGAAATTAGCAAACAATGATATTTCATTGTATTGACCAATGTATAGGGTATTTAAAAAAACAAAATTTATAATTTTTTCTGCACTTTGCGATGCGCTTTTGTTTTTTTGTGAGACCTCTAAAAGATATTACATACAAAATCCCACAACTATTGTATTTAAAGTTTTTCTCTATCTCTTAAAATAATACTTCTATAACACAAAAACTAGCAAACCAATTACACGATATTTATATACGTTTGTTATCAGGGTGACTCAAAGCTTAAAAATTTGTAACAATATACACGGTGTTCCGTTTAAAAAAATTAATCTTTTGTCCACCCGGTATATATAAAACGCTACCGCAAAACTGACAGAAAAAGTGAAATCTACATAAAAATCCATACAAGAGCAATTTTTAAATTTTTTGAATTGGTTAACAATTAAAATAATAAAGGGGGGTTAATATTAATAAAACTAACTCTGTATGTACCTATACGTGCGTTAGAATAGTAATGTGATAAAGATATGCCTAGATTTCTGAACTGTAATCGATGTTAATATTTAAATATGACTTTCACAAATCACTTCTAAATTAATACTTTGAATGCAATATTAATATTTAAGCGCTCTAGTATTAAGATAGCCAAGTACTCAAAATCATAGAACGTATGAAACGTGTTTTCACCCCTAAAAATTTTTTGCGAGTATTAAAAAAATTTAGCTGCACTCCACCCGAAGTGGACTACTGACCCAGAGCAATGAATTATTTTTTTGACTTCTCATATTGGGGTGGTAGGGGGTAAGTTTTGATTTTCAAATTATAAGGGGTGGCAATTTTTACATATGTGATAGAGCATTGAAAGACAAATATTTTGCCATATAATTTTAATTTTTATCTCTGCTGGTTACCGAGTTATTCGCAGAAAACCGAAAATCGCAGAAATTTCGAAGGGTGCTTTTCCCCACTTAAAGCGATTTTGGGCCGATAAAAAAAATGGCTCCGTGCTTACCCTAGGGTGAACTACTAACCCACAAAGTTTCGAATTTTTTTGAATTTTCGGGTTCGGATACTTCCCTTGTCAGTTATATTTTGGAACTGCTCTGGCAGTAATGTCAAAATTACTTGACAGAATAGCCAACATTCGAAAATGTAAGCCAACGTCAGGTTGACGAACCGAGACCCAAGATTGTGTTTATAATACAAATTGCATCCTAACCGTCGGTCGAGTTACAAATGTTGACTGCTTTACTCTTTATAATTTAAATAGATATTTTATAATAGGTTTAGAATTTATGTTTTGTTACGTTTAAAAAAAAACACATTGTCACTTTTATAAATGTTTATTATGAATAAATATTTATTGAAATATAAAAAAACAATTTTATTAACAGTCTTAAATTAGTGAATTCATGATATTATTTCTTGTTCGGACAGCTTGTTGATGCCTTTCATTATCTTCCTCTTCGTTTATACAGTCGTTCCAGTTATCTTCATCATCACCAACAATATCCTGTTCATGTTGGTATTGAATCCTTATATTGTGAAAAATACATGCTGACATAATGTAATATTTTGCAATTTGCAAATTATAAACAAGGAGGAATTTCAATCTTCTCCAGCAATTCTTTAAAATACCAAAAGCAATTTCTATCAAGACCCGACTAGAACTTAATTGGGTATTAAATCTGCGTTGACTTTGTGCAAGATGTCCATTATCTTTAAAAAGTACCATTGAAAAGGTATTCAGTGGATATGCACTATCACCAATTAGATGATAATCCCCTGATACTACATTTGGATTTGTTATTATTCTATGATAGATGGGAGATTCTTTCCAGACTCTTGCATCATGCGATGAACCTGGCTAACCACAAGAGATATCAATAAATTCCATTTTTGCATTGCAAATACCTTGCAAAATTACTGAATATGTATCTTTCCTATAATAACAATAATAAGCCATTTATTAACACATTAGTAAACGAAAATTATAATAATTCTTATGTAAATAATATGAGTTATCCTTCTTTGGCGAAGGGATTGCAATGTGCATTCCTTAAATGCTACCTATAACATTTGGAAATGATCTTCTACCCCGCAAAGTATTGAATTCTCTGACGGTATCTTCTAAGTTGGTTCCAGTGGGCCAAACAATATAATTTTTTGCTTTGGTATATAATAACTTACATGTAGTTTCATATGTGTGGCCTTTACTGAAGCCA
The DNA here is from genome assembly GCA_033060865.1 of Dorcus hopei. NCBI lineage: Eukaryota > Metazoa > Arthropoda > Insecta > Coleoptera > Lucanidae > Dorcus > Dorcus hopei. The sequence continues at coordinate 422,459 of JAUPFK010000011.1, read as the reverse complement.
AATCGATCAGTAATTTCTCGAAGTGATTCTTGCGTAGCTAATGTCCATATTGTAACAGTAAACAATCCAAGAAAGGAACGTGGTCATCCTTGAACCGTTAATTTGATTTGTTTCAAGTTACTCATAATGTCCTAATAACATAAATTTAAGATACACTATACAGTGAGAATTTTTTAACGTAGAACATACATAAGTGCTATTGAATTTTTTAAAATCGAACATAGGCCGAAAAGTAACCATGGATATGGTTAACATTAATTGTCATTATTTTTCTTTCACACATTTGACAATGCAATTTGACATATATTCAACAAATGAAAGGACACAAATCTACAACTGGTATCGAGCAGGATCAGTTTAAGGCAATTAATAATTTTTATGACCGTTTAGGATATGTTCTCAAACTTCCAGAAAACTGATTAATAATTATTTTTATCTATTTCGGAAAAAGAGCTTCAGTGCTAGACAAACAAGTACGAATGGTTTATATAGTAACGAAGTCCACATACATATACGTTTGTAAGTTTTCTTTTTATGGGGTTATCTAAAAGGTCGAGTTTACGTGAACAGACCTCAAAATTTGGAAGACTTACAAAACAAAATTAGGACGGAAATGAATAACATTAGCCGTGAAACCGTCGCAAGAATCATTCACAGCGTTTACACACGAGCTGGTCACTGTCAGGTGGTTGGTGGAGGACATTTTCAGCATTTACTGTAATTTTATTAAGTTGTTTTGTTATGTTTTTATAAGAAAGTGTTATTTTACGTTGAAATTTTATTAAGATTAAAAATCATATTTCCATTTTTCAATAATTTTTTCTTATGCAACTAGTGGTTCATTAACATTTTTGTACTCAGAAAAATGGATGTTTTCAAATGACATTTTCAAAAAAATAGGTTGTCATTTAAAAAAAGTGTCGAAGACGTCACAGCACAAAAGTGGTAACTGACATAAAATTAGAATTGGTTGTAAAAGACGTCTTTTTTAAAAATAAAATCGACCTGTCCGAGCATTTTTCGAAAAAGTCAACGCTAAGTGTGTTTTTTCGCTTGGTGCGTTACTTTATCACCACACTGTATAATTATCCGCCTGCGTCTTACTATGAAAAATTCGTGCGTTCTTGACATAATGGATAATTACAGTTTGTCTGCTATAAAACTGTTTACGAACGATAAGGTAAAAACCACCACCACCAATTTAGCACCACGGATCCGTTCAGCACACGTAACCTTGACATTTCTTTCAAACACTACTTGTCAATTTTGTTACCAAATTTCTAACTAGGACAATGTTGCCGATTGTACTTTTGACAAGGCAACATCGCCAGTGGTCTTTTAATTTGTGAACAGATAAGATTTGTGAACAGACAAAATTATAAATTCTTCATCGTCATTCCTTTCAGAGCTGTCGCTTTCAGAAGATGAGTCTAATATTCTTTTTGACAGAATAAGTAAACCACTTTTCTCCATACTAACAACAATACAGAATGAAATAAATAAAAATCCGTCTTTTCTTTCAACGTTTTTCAATAAACTGCTAGAAATAAACATAAACATAACCTTAAAATCTTCTCTTCATCAGAGTTATCGGCGTTTCAGTTGGATGAATTACATGACATCGATTTTCTACAATAGTAAAATAATGAACGATGAAAATAAGAACCCGTGTTTTTATTTTTGATGGTTTCACGATTACTTTACGAACGGTTTTATGAAGATGCGATTATATCGAACTGTCAACCGTTGAAATTACGAACTTGCTCGAACAGTTACTTGCTGACACCCTGATCACAGCCTGATAGTGATTGACATTGTACACGTAAAAACCAATACAATAAGGCTGTGGTTAGCACTAGGAATTTTCTTATTGTTTTTTCATCGTCTAGGAGGATCAAATGTTATTTGATGTAAACTTCATGCAATTTCAGTTGGTAACATGCGGACATCATTATTAGTGAAGTAGCGGGAGTTTCCCCCAGCAGTGCCAATAGATGTAAAGGATCGTGTTTTACTAACAAGAGCGACTGAAATGATTTGCTAAATTTTTATGTTTTAAGAGAATTTCATCGCTATAAAAAGTTTTCAGAAGATACAAATAATTCATATTAATGTAAGGCCCGGTCTTTTCATCTCCAAGTAACTTTATCTGACCAATAATTCCCATAGTAACAATTGTCATCACAATTGTTACTATGGGAATTAATCGCCAGATAAAGTTACTTGGAGATGAAAAGACCGGGCCTAAGTCTATTAATGTGCAATGTAAAGTCTACAATAACATTATTTTTTAGGTTAACATAAGTGACAGTAACTATATCGATTTTCAATACCTGTTCAATACTTCGGAGAGTAAATGACATTGAGTAGTGACAATCACTATCCGGTACGGATTCATTAGAAGAATTTCTGCAGTTGACAAATAAATATTTAACACCAGAATTGGCCGCAATAATTCAATTTAATGCCAAAAATAGGGATATGACAACTGCAAGGTATACCTCTGAATATAAGCAATTTGCACTGAATATACAGGGTTATCCATATAAACCGTTCGTTAAAAGTTTTCAAGGTTGCAGTTCACGTAGATATTTGAAATTTAAGGAGCAAGGGTATGAAGATGATTATCCTCGATTTAAACAGGAATCCGAGAATGACTTTCGAGGAAATAATCGAACTAGCCCGACAAGCCGAAACGAGTGGGAGAATGTTGAAACAGATGAGAAGACTGAACAACTTGTACATTGCCAACCAAGAAGTAGAAAATTGGGAAGGGGATACGGATGAACAAATTTACAAATGTGAAGAAGATAATCGTGAAAAAAGGGAATACCAATCGGAACGTAACGAAAGGGCTCGTTGGGTAAATGAATCAAATTACCCTCCAGAAAATAGGAACAATAGATTTTCTACTGGAAGAGGGTTCGTCGGAGAAAAGAAATTTCCCGCGAGCGAGTATCCAAGAGAAACATACGGAAGAAACGAACAACGAAAAGATGAAGCATGCGGAAATAACTATTCGCGAGAAGCAAAATATACAGGTGAACGTTCAAGAGGGGTAACATTCAGAAGCGGACAACCCAGAGGGACGACAGTTACACAACAATTCAAGGGGAGGATAAGGAAACAGAATCTTCCGCAATACGGTAATCCAACCACAAATTACCAGATGAATTTTGCAGCGAATTATGGGGAGAACGACGCGCGAAATTATTGGGAGAGAAGACCGAACTACAGTCCAAGACCCAATGGACAAGGAAATTTGGAATATAAGAAGCAGGTGAGATGCTTCAGATGTTCGAAAATGGGGCACTATGCACCTGAATGTAGAGAACGCGTTAACCAACCGAGGACCCCACCAAATAACTTCCGGAAGCCTTTAAACTTCAAAGGTCCTTTGCAGAACCCCGAAGTCAAAGGACCAGGACAACGAAAAATTAAGAATAACGCTCCCCCTAGTGTACACGGTCGAAGAGGAAGGAAATCAGTGTATTGTCCTACCAACGGTATGGGGACATGTAGCTACTATGCTAGTGGATACCGGAGCCTCTTTGACCATTTTAAAAGAAGAGTTCGTTCGGAGGATCGGGGCCCGAATGGAACCGGAACCAAATGTCGTTTTCCGAGGGATTTCAAGAGACGAAGAGCCATGCTTGGGGTCGATAATACTGCCACTCAGAGTAGGAAGGAAGTATTACCCCACCAAATGCATGATCTGCTCGGACTCCATCCACCTGACAGTAGATGGCCTTCTCGGAAGAGATTTTCTCAGAGTCAATGCCGCAATAGCCGACTATGGAGAAAATGTTCTCTGGCTCGGAAGAGAAAAGATTGAGCTGCTGAGCCATAATGATCTTAGTAATCTAGGACTCGACAGCGCTTACCCTCTTCACCAAAGAGAAAAGTGGAAAACGGCAAAAGAAAATCGGGAAACAGATCTACAGAATCTAAGGGATCTACAAAATCTCAATGCCAGGATCGAAGAATGCAACCAAGCAACGGAGAAGTTAAACGGCTAAGAAATAATCAAGAACAGAAAAGGGTAAACAATAGAAGAAAGGGAATTCCGGAAATGGAAAAAGAAATGGAAAGGCCCAGTTATAGTGAGATAGTGGAACAAGGAAAACGAAAATCGACGGTAAAAGCGAAATTAGAACCAGAACATAAGAATGAGAGTAATTTCAGGAACGAAGAACAAAATGATAGGAAAGTGCGCGAAAACGGCAGAAAGTTTGAGCAGAAAAGTGTTAAATTAAGTGAAGTTTATGGTGAGTTATTCTCAGCTCCAGAGGAATACTCCTTAGTGCATTTTTTGTGTAGCAAGAGATCTCCACATGAGTAAGGGTATCGCAGTAGAGTTCAAGCAAAGATTTGGACAGGTAGGAGTTCTGAGGAGACAAAATGCGCAAGTCGGCGAGATAGCAGTCTTGCAAGACCACTTGGCATATGGAAGACACAGGTTTCTTTATTACCTTGTAACCAAGAGTCGGAGTCACGAGAAATCCATCTATGAATCCTTAGAACAGGCGCTAATCAATCTACGGGATCATTGTCTACAGAACAGGGTCCGGAAATTAGCAATGCCTAGGATAGGGTGCGGACTGGACAGACTAAACTGGATCGTGGTTAGCAAGATGATAGAAAGAGTGTTCGTGGGAACAAAGATAAACATCTTAGTCTGTGTGTTCAAAGAAAATAGGCAAAGAAAAGGAGATGCAAGTGATGTGCGGGAAGGAAATACCGAAAGAATGCTGGTACGCGAGGAAGTGGAAAAGTCAATGAAGAGCGGGAGGAAAGTCGTTAAGGATACCCAGAAGGAGAGTCAAGGAAAAGAAGATTGCAGGGTAACACCATCACTACTAATGATGGAGGACGGGATAGTTGGTAGCTGTCACGTCCGCGTTAAAAATGCGACCGACATTCCTCCAAGATGTCAAATGGTGTGTACAGCTGTACAGGGAATGCGCAACCCTGAACAGGATCTATTGTTGGAACCCGCCGAGTTGTTAATCCACGGACTAGTTGTTGCACGTACAGTTTGTCGCATTCAAAAAAAAATTATTAAATAATGAAATAAACATGCGGATTCGGCAGCTGTTGGATTTTTGGAGAGCCGCGTCGTGGGTTCACCTAGAGTTGAAAAAGAAAGGGGCGCCACTGGGTAACTGTTAATGTTCCGGGGTCGTACCCAGTCAACCATCCGGTATGATAATGAACTCTTAAATAGAATTAAAAAAAACTTATGTTGACAAATGATTTAATTGGAAGTAAAAAACTTGGAAATATAAGCCGAATTCCTCGTAGGCCATAGCTATGCCCCGCGCTCACACGAATTGATATGATTAACCTAATATTTGAAACTTATAATCTAGACAAATATATACATAGATCAGTATATTTTAATTTAATAAGAAATAATAATAATAATTTTCACTTCTGACGAAGCAGTCGAACGACTGCGAAACGTAAAGTGTATAGTTGCGCGATTTAGTGTCCGCTTAGAAGATTTTGTGATACAAATTTCATCGGACAAGAACCAACTGTAAATAATAATAATAAGATTAAATAATGAAATTGACCACTCAACCATCAATAAAAAGAACGGTATTTGAAATTGACAAAAGAGTGTTCTCTAATTTACGTATCAAAAAAAATTGAATACAAATTGAAATTTGAATTTCGGTTTCATTCATGGAAACACGTAAAATGCGGGTAAACAACACGCATTAGAAAAACGTCGAAAATTGTGTTTGGTGAGAAAAACCTGTTTGTCACAGCTAAGCTCCGGATATGGATCGGCAAGTCGTAGTCGTTCCCGTTTCGTGGCGGTTCTCCAGACTTCTTCACAACCTTCCAAAGGACTTTTCCTAGCCAAAATGTGCACCCCTTTTGGCAGGAACAAAAATCAGAAGCAAAGATTCGTCTGCGCCTTTTACCACGGAAGCGGGGTTTTATACTTGCGGAACGCAACTATTCCCCGGATACTCTTTAACAAATCGCCAGCTATTAAAGGAGCTGTTCTCAAGCAGGCTCCAAAAAGAGGTCTGAGGAAAAAGAGTCAAAAAAATAGCGACCATGGAAATCTATAAAATCAAACGAAAATTTTACCTCGGTCAACACCTGAGACCACACACACACACACGACCGTATCTACTTCGCCGGTCACACTAATTCATTCAAAACCCTCTCACTCTTTCGTTGGCCCAAGCTTTCCCTACCACACACGTATATTTGGCTGCCAAATTTAAATAACGTAAACTAAAACGCTACAAGTTTCCAAAGCGAAACAGGAAGTACCAGTGTGCATCATGAATATAACAGGAGAGACGCTCCGAATACCGAAGAACACGGTAGTTGCCTATGGCGAGCAAATAGAAGTCATTCATGGAAAGAAAACAGGAAGAAAATATATGTCCTTGAATAAAGTCGACATTGTAAAAGAAGGAATTTTGGAAAAATTGGAGCTGGAACATTTAACGAAAGAAGATAAGAACAAATTAGTAAACTTGGTTCAAAATTATGGAGACATCTTTATGGGCAAAGATGTAAAGTTAGGATGTACGCACGGGGTGAAACACAGAATTATCACCGAGGACGTGCCGCCTATTACCAAAGCGCCGTATAGAGTACCGTTTAATCAACGGAAGGAACTCCAAAACCAGATTGGAGAGATGTTAGAGCAAGGAGTGATCAAAGAATCCTCCTCGCCCTGGAGTGCACCGGTAATAATGGTGAAGAAGAAAGCCGCGGAAGGTGAAAATAAGATTCGAGTCTCCATAGATTACAGAGCACTGAATACCATCACCAAGCGAGACTACTTCCCATTACCAAATCTTCAGGAAACTCTCGACCAACTAGGAAATGCAAAGTTCTTTTCCACGTTGGATCTGGCAAGCGGATATTGGCAAGTGGAAGTTGACCCAAAAGACAGGGAGAAAACTGCGTTTTCAACTCCCGACGGTCATTACGAATGCCTGAGAATGCCGTTTGGACTGGCTAATGCACCTAGCACCTTCCAAAGACTGATGTATTCAGTCATGTCGGGACTCACAGGAGAGAAATGTTTGGTATATCTCGACGACATAATAGTGTTTAGTAGGACACTGGAAGATTATCTAAAAAGGTTGAACGAAATTTTTGAAAGATTGAGAAAAGCAAATCTGAAATTAAAACCGTCAAAATGTAAGTTCCTAGCCAGGGAGGCTAAATATTTGGGTCATATTATATCCGAAGAAGGAGTGAAACCGGACCCGGAAAAGTTGAGTGTCGTGAAAAGTTATCCTCGACCTAGAAATGTGAAAGACATTAGAGCTTTCCTAGGACTTGTAGGATTCTATAGAAAGTTTATCCCAGAATTCTCACACAAAGCAATCCCTTTAACATCGCTCACAAAAAAGGACGTTGAGTTGGTATGGACTCAGGAACAAGAGGACGCATTTGAATACTTGAAGGAGAAGTTGTGCTGTCCGCCAGTTCTGAAGTATCCCAACTTCGAAGAACCGTTCATACTAGCGACAGATGCATCTGGAACAGCTATCGGCGCAGTGATAAGCCAGAGAGAAGGCAAATACGAAAGACCTATAGCTTACGCCAGTCGACAACTCAACAAGGCTGAGAGAAATTATGATGTGACGCAACAAGAGTGCTTAGCAGTTGTTTGGGTCATTAAGCATTTTAGGTGCTACCTTTACGGGACTAAGTTTACCATTTACACGGATCACAGACCGTTAAAGTGGTTATTTTCACTTAAGGACCCTACATCAAGGTTAGCCCGATGGGCGTTACTCTTGTCGGAATACGACTTTACAATAGAGTACAAAGCCGGAAGAAAGAACAACAATGTTGATGCTATGAGCCGGTTGCCCACAGTTGGAAACTCACAACAGGAACAAGAAGTTCGAGGAGATCAGGGTCGTGAGGCAAGTACAGAGAAGAAAACGGGAAGGATAAATCTTCATGTGCTAAGTGACGCGTTAAAAAAGGAGCAACGTCAAAAGATACAAAGAAAAATCAGAATCATGGATGAAATCGCTGAGTTTTCAAACGAAGAAAGGAGGAACACGAGCGTAACTTCACCACAAGCAATTGTAAGGAAAATATTTAATAATGACCAAAGAAAGGTCCTGGATAAAAGTGAGGGAAGAGTAAACCCTAGAAGTGAAGAAAGGAACATGACAGTACCAATCGATGTTCGAGTAGAAGTCAAGAAACACAACGAGGACCTCAGCGATGAACCAGGAGATCGTAAATACGAGAGGTCATTCTCGCAACTAGACCGAGAAAAGAGGCAAGGATATGAAGAATATCAAGAATGGGCACGAAAAGCCAGAAAGCAAGAACGAAAAGAAAACACGACCAGAATGAACCAGCCTCTCAAAGTGAAACCACAAGCGGTAGAAATACATCCAGTTCTAAGAAGGAGTCAAGTTGATGTTGAAGAAACACCCATACCACACCTGAATAAAGAAGCCATAAGGCAAGGACAACAACAAGATACGGTGTTGCAGAAACTGCGTGACCAGATACAAGAAGAACAGGTGGAGGACCCGTATTACATCGACGAGGACGGAGTTATTTTCCGAGTTAGACGAGGTGGTGAAAGAAATGACAGGATTGTCATCCCAAAGAACTTGGTACGAGAGTGCATTCGCGATCATCATGACCTACCGTACTCAGGACATCAAGGCGTACCGAAGACATTAAGACTAATGCAAGAACGGATGTACTGGAAAGGAACGGAAGATGACGTTAAAGAGTACATCAGGAAATGCCATTCATGCAATGCACGGAAAACACCTACAAATAGGAAGCCAGCACCATTGCAACCGTTTTGCGAAGTGACGTACCCGTTCGAGCTGACAGCCATGGATATAGTAGGACCGCTAGTTACAACAGATCAAGGTAATAAGTATGTATTAACGTTCCAAGACTACTTCACGAAATATCCGGAAGCAAAAGCGGACACTGTAGCCCGAGCATTCGTGGAAAATGTTGTTGCTAGACATGGAGTGCCAAGAAAGTTGCTGACAGACCAAGGGACCAACTTCGTATCGGAACTAATGAAAAACGTCTGCAAAATGTTGGGCATTAAGAAGATCCAAACAACTCCTTACCACCCTCAGAGCAACGGGATGATAGAAAGAACACACCGTGTGCTTAAGGATATGTTGTCTCATTATGTTTCGAAGTCACAACGAGACTGGAACAAGTGGATTCCATACGTGTTAATGGCCTACAGAGCCAGCATCCACTCATCCATTGGAGAGACTCCTTATTTTCTGCTCCACGGAAGAGACATGAGGTTGCCTAACGACGACGAGCTCATTTCCACAAGACAGTGATACGATTACAGCGAAAATTACGTGTCAGAACTAGTCGCAAGACTGAATTCCACCTTTGAAGTCGTCCGCCAGAGGTTAACCCATTTATTCCCATCGTTGCGTTAACGCAACATCGACATAATGATTTTTTTTTAATTTGAAAAGTAATTATTTCGGTTGCGCAATAAATAATATTCAATCAGTAAATATTAGAAGATTACCATATAATTTTTCTAGATGGAGAATCACATTTTAAATTCTGTTTGAAAAGGTAATAAAATTGTTAATTTTCCGGCATAAAAATGTATATTCCTAAAAATTCACTAAAGACGTTTTGATATGCTTTTTTCTATATTCGTTTGAATTTTCACACAGAACACACTTCATACTACCAACATTTTGTGAAAAAATTTAATCATTTTGTGAAAGAATTATTTACAAACGACTTTGAAACAGAACGTTGCAAAAACGCAACATTGGGACAACCCATTAGTTGTGGTACACTCTTGGAAGCAGTGCGAATGCAATGGGATTCCACATTTACAAGACATAAATAACGTCGCGCTTTTACAGACTTTGCAACGTCTCCTCCAAATTTCAGTGCTTCTTGAATTATTTGACCCACATTATCCAATCTTGCGGTGCTTGGCAGAGAGATAGCAGATACACGTCCTCGAAATGATTGTGTTTTTTGACTTTATTAGTACTAAGAAAGCTTCGTGCAAGTTCAGAAGTGAAGTCCAGCTGCGAAATGGGTTTATCTTGATATACAAGTATGTGAAGTTTCCAAGAATTTACCACTGCAGAATCTACCATATTTATAAATAATGGCCACCACCATTTCTTCCCGCGAATATTTATTCCGTAATTTGCAACTGCATTATTCTTGGAAATTTCACAGACTTGTATGTCAGAATAAACCAATTTCGCAGTTTATATTTGAACTTGTACGAAGCCTTCTTATTGTTAGTACTAATAATGTCAAAACACAATCATTTCGAGGACGTGGGTCTGCTATGTCTCTGTCAAGCACCGCAAGATTGGATAATGTGGGTTATATAATTTAAGGAAACAATGAAAATTGGAGGAGACGTCTGTAAAAAGACGACGGTACTTATGTGCTGTAATATTGTAAATGTGGAATCCCATTGCATTCGCACTGCTTCCAAGAGTACAGCCCGCTTTACAGTTCGCAATTATTTATTGCCGGCAATGAAAATGCAGGCATGCGCGGTATTTGCATTTTGTATAAAAATACAACACTGCGCATGCGTGTAATACAAATCGCTGCAATTTTCATTGCCGATAATAAATAATTGCGAACTGTAAAGCCGCCGTACCACAACTAATGGATTGTCCCAATGTTGCGTTAACGCAACTAGAAAAAAAAAATGAATTAGGTTTGTATTGTATTTTATATTTTAAAAGTTATTTATCTAGATCTAAATAAATATGTATTAATTAAAAAAGTCACATTTTTCTTGATATTTCTAATAGTGGTCCTAAATGGGTTAAAGAAGTCGGCAGAGCAGCGGGGGAAACAGTACAACAAGAAAACTAGACCTACTGAATTCCAATTAGGAGATAAAGTCTACTTGTACAACCCAGCTGTAAAACCAGGCCTGTCGAGGAAATTAAGCAAGAAGTGGGAAGGTCCGTATCGTATCACGGAAAGGTTAGGACCTGTAACCTACAAAATCGCCAAAATAGGTGGTCATGAAGAACAAATAGTTCATGTCAACAGGTTAAAAGGGTATGAAGATAGTGAAGATATTCAAGTTGCTCCTCCAGCTCAAAGGAACAAGAGGGATGCCCCACAACCAGAGGACTCGAGTGACCTAGAGCCAGAAATAGAGTCGGAGGAAGACACTAGGATCCCTGGAAACCTAGAAGAATTGGAAAGGGCGTATTTTGGTGGCGCACCACCGCAATTTCCACAGGAAAATGCCGTGAGTCCTCCAGAAGAAATAGAATCCTGGATAGGGACACCGTTATCATTAAACGAAGAACCAGTGAGACGGCGAGTGGTAAACTTCAATCCCAATGCATTGAACGAAGTGCAGGAAGACGACCAGATACAAGACGAAGAACCACCGGACTTGGTAAGTGAAGGTAGTTCCGAGGATATCGAAACGGATGCCGGCGAGTCTGCAGAAGTTCGCGAGGAGCCAGTACAGATTCCAGTGAATGAAGGACAGTTAGGACCACGTGAGCAAATTATTAATGGTGGACATCATTACGGGACCAGGAGTAAAGGACCCGCAGAATCACAGCCATGGATCATGCCAAAGACGTTAGTAGTTGAAGAAGAGCGTTGCGATGAGACCCCAAGGATAAAGCGAAAGGTTTTCGATACCACAAATGTAATATACATTATATGTGTTTTTATTTTCCTTGGCATAGTCCAGTCCTTATGAATCCATAATATTCAACAGTTGTAAATAAGCACCAGGGAAACCTCCCGGATTTATTTTAAATACTAAAAAGTCTTTTTTTTATGTATATATGTATTATACTATGTGTTTTTTTAAAAATGCCATAAGGGGTGGCTGTGGAAAAGAAAATTCATGTCTTAGCTCCATTCATTTACTCTAAATTTTCAGATTTGGCGTGTGTTATATGCCAAGCTACGACATGAGTTTTAATTTTCATGGCCAACCTTTATGGCATTTTTAAAAAAACACATGTTATATATATTATGTATTCTTTATTATTCATTTATACTTCCTTTCTTTCTCTCATTTTACCTTGTATTTATGCGACAAAATACTAAGGAAGGGTCAATAATTGATGGTATCAATTCCTGACCCCGGGGAACAGGTGAAGCTCAACATTCTTCCTTTCTTAGGTAAGGGGATACACATTAAAGGCTAAGCGCGAGTAGCCTCGGGGGGAAGTAAACGAGAGAAAAACGTAAGAGAGTGAAAAAAAAATGTCGCCACAGAATTTATTAGTGCTTACGATTGTCATCCTCACGGTCGAACCAGCTCTCTCACTCATTGCTTACGATTGCCAGAACCAGAAGATGAATCTAACCAGTTTTAGTTTGATCGACATTGGAAGATGCAGGACTCCTCCGTCCCAGATAGAGACGACTCGTGTTGAGAAATAAACCTACACTTCAATCATTCATTCATAGTGTGCTATTATTAAAAAGGTTGTTATTGATAGAAACATAATAAGTTCAGATGTTTTACTTGTATGCAATACTCTGTAACAGTTTTAAATAAATAAGTTCCACGGACAGTGTTTTGGGCATCTTATAAATATAATTGTAAGAGAGAAAATACCGACAAAAGGTTATGGGCCCAGGTACGAAGAGCGTAAAACTGTGAGTTTGCCGTAAAATTGTGAACTGTTCATTTTTGACATTTCCTGGATTCATTGACGTTGAATACGAGACTTGCTAGTTTTCTGGACTTTGTTTGCCTTTTCTGAGAATACAATGGATGGGGACAGAGTGAAAATCGAGAAGCTCGTGGATTCAAGAAATTGGATGCAATGGAAATTTTAAGTGCGGGCAATTTTGGACGCTCAGGATGCATTAGAATTGATTGACGGTAGTTTCAGTAAACCTGAAGAAAATGAAGCCAATGCAGCTATTTTGAATCGTTGGAAGAAAGCCAATAAGGTAGCAAAAGAAATTTTAGCCACAACATTAGATAAAAAGCCACTGTCTTTAATTATGAACTGTGACACAGCACGAGAAATGTGGTTAAAATTACTGAATGTTTATGAACAAAAATCAGCAGATTCAATATATTTATTGCAGACGCAATTTCGTGAATATCAATACACTCCTGGTGACGATATTGCAACGCATGTAAGTAAATTAGAATCGTTTTCGAGACGCTTACGAGAATTGAATGAACCTGTATCTGATACTATGCTCATGACAACAATTTTGAATACCTTGCCAAATGATTTTCGACATTTTCATAGCGCTTGGGATTCGACGCCTGTTGCAGAACGTACCTTGGATAGGCTGATATCCAGATTAATGGTTGAAGAAACACGGATGAGAATTTGTGAGATGAACGTAAATGACGAATCTGCTTTTATAACGAAACGACAGCCAAAAGGTAAAAATTTTAATTCTAAAATTGCTACTTCTTCACATTTTGATCAAGCAAATATTGCTAAATACAAAACTAAAGTAAATAAAAAATGTTGGACTTGTGGAGGACCTCATTTTCGACGAGATTGTCCCAAGAAAAGTTTAAATGAAAACTTCTCAGTTAAACAAAAGAAAACTACTCAAGGCCTTGCTATGGTGAGTTCAAAATTTTCAAGCATGCCTGATGCAACAAAGTGGATTATTGATTTAGGCTGTACTGAACATGTATGTTGGCAACTTGAGTATTTCTCAAAGTACGAAACTTTGAATGAGAAGGTTACATTTGAATTAGGCGATGGTCGTAGAGTTACAGCAGAAGGTGTTGGAAAAATAAGAATAAGATCACACGTAAATTGTGAAGAGCACTATTTTGAGAAAGTTATGTACGTTCCTGATATGAAAGTTAATTTGTTTTCAGTTCGATCTGTAGCTGAAAAAGGATTTAAGCAAACTATTTTTGGCAACAAGTGGTTATTTCAGAAAAATAGTAGGCTGATTGTCGAAGGTCGCAGAAATGACAACATGTATATTTTGAATATCGATGTTATTGAAAATAGAGATGTTTGTTTTTTAGCTCGAAATCACAAAGAACATTCCTTACAACTTTGGCATGAAAGAATGGGGCACCAAAATAAGTCTCACGTGAAAGATCTTTTGAAATTAAAAGGAATCGAGATTTCAACATCGAACAAAACAGAAAATTGCGATGTCTGTGCGTTTGGAAAATTTCAACGCACAAATTTCCGAGAAATTCCGAAAGCAAATAGACCTGGTGAGTTGATTGTAACTGATGTTTGTGGACCCATGGAAGAGCCTTCCTTCAGCGGTTGCAGGTATTTTGTAACATTTAAAGATGATTACTCACAATATCGGAAGGTTTATGTTATCCGTCATAAAGATGAAGTTGTAAGCAAATTTGATGATTATGTTAAATATGTTCAAACTCAGACCGGAAATTCCATCAAAGCAGTTATGTCAGATAATGGAACCGAATATACTAATCAGCATTTTGTTCACACTGCAAAGAAGCATGGTATTGAACTAGGTCGAAGTGCAATTTGTACTCCTCAACAGAATGGAAGAGCCGAACGAGAAAATCGTATATTATTAGAGATGTCAAGAACGATGTTACTAACACATGGTATGTCAAGACGTTTTTGGGCTGAAGCAGTAACCTGTGCCGCCTATGTTTTAAATAGAACTGGAAACAGCCGAAGAAAAGACAAGACGCCTTTCGAAGTTTGGTATGATCGAGAATATTCCTTAAATCACTTGAGAATTTTTGGAAGTGATTGCTTTGTTCGAATTCCCAAAGAGAAAAGACGAGACAAAAAATTCGGTGCAACAAGCAAACGAGGAATTTTTGTTGGGTACGAAGAAATTTCTGGAAACTATAGAGTTTGGATACCAGAAGAAGCACGAATTGAGATTAGTCGTGATGTAGAATTTCATGAAGTTCCTGTTTCAGAGATTCTAGTGGATTTAAGTCAGGGAGAGAACGAAGAGGTCGGTGAGATGAATCAAAAGGAACTAGGGTCACCAATTTCTAAAGAAGAAAGTCAGCAAGACCAAAGGATGACACAAGAAATACAACAGTCAAGCACGAACGACAGGTATCAGCTTAGAGACCGTAAAAATATTCAAAAACCAGAACGGTATGCATACTTATGTCATAAAACAATCACTGAACCGAGTTCTTACACAGAAGCATTGCAAGTACCAGAAAAAGAAAATTGGATTGAAGCAATGAACGATGAAATGAAATCTCATTGGAAAAATGGTACATGGGAGCTAGTGGAACGTGAAGAAGGAATAATGCCATTGACAGCCAAATGGATTTATCGTGTAAAAACAAAGTCAAATGGAGAAGTTGATCGATTTAAGGCTAGATTGGTAATTCGAGGCTTCGAACAGAAGTTTGGTGTCGATTACAACGAAACATTTAGTCCTGTTGTTCGATACGATACCATTCGATTCTTATTTTGGCTTGTGGTTGCAGAAAAAATTAAAGGTTAGTCAATTCGACTGTAAAACTGCTTTCTTGAATGGAAATTTAGAGGAATTAATTTTCATGTTTCAACCGGAAGGGTATGACGACGGCTCTGGACGTATTTGTAAGCTAATCCGAAGTTTATACGGACTTAAACAAGCACCAAGATGCTGGAACCAACGATTAACTCAATATTTAAATTCAGTGGGCTTTTCAAGTAGTATTTACGATTCTTGTTGTTTTATCAAACAGAACACTGACCACTTGATTGTTATTGCTATTTATGTCGATGATGAGCTAATCCTTGCAAAACAAGAGGATGACATCAATGAGTTATTGATACAACTGCAAAAGGAGTTCGAGATCACAATTTGCGACGAAGTAAATCAGTTTCTAGGTTTTCAAGTAGATCATTTTGAAGATGGAAGAATTAAAATTCATCAGACTGCATACAGTTTAAAGACTCTAGAAATGTCTGAAATGAGCGACTGTCGACCTTCAAAAGTTCCTGTAGATAAAGAAGCCATGGAAATATTGAATAATGAAACAGAAGCAGATGATGAGCATCCTTCCGTATCCGCGATTGGAAGACTCATGTATTTGGTAGTTACTACGAGACCTGATCTGGCATTTGCAGTTGGAAAAGCATCTCAATGGTTGTCAAAACCGTCAACTGGTCTTTGGAAATTTATTAAACGTATCTTAAGATACCTGAACGGAACCATTGACCTGGGCATTGTATACAGCGGTTCAACTACAAATTATGTAAATGTATACAGCGACGCTGATTATGCCGGAGACATTGTAACTAGACGCTCTACAACTGGTTATGTCTCGACACTGGGAGATGGAGCAATTACTTGGAGTAGTCAACGCCAAGGGTGTGTAGCTGTTTCAACTACAGAAGCAGAATACAACTGCTGCCAAAGAATTAGTTTGGCTCCATAATTTGGTTCAAGAATTTAAGCCTGGAATTGAAGCTCGTCTATTGGTAGATAACCAAGCGGCGATAAGATTGGCGAGCAACCCCGAGCAGCACAAACGTACAAAACATATTGCAATGAGATATCATCACATTCGAGAATTAGTGATGAACAAGAAAATTTCATTAATATACATTGACACAAGTAGTCAATTAGCAGACATTTTTACAAAGCCGCTAGGACCTTTGCAATTCATAAAGCTTCTAAAAAAATTGGTTTACATGTATGAATTGAAGTGCAGTTTTAGGGAGAGTGTTGAGATATAAATATAAACCTACACTTCAATCATTCATTCATAGTGTGCTATTATTAAAAAGATTGTTATTGATAGAAACATAATAAGTTCAGATGTTTTACTTGTATGCAATACTCTGTAACAGTTTTAAATAAATAAGTTCCACGGACAGTGTTTTCGGCATCTTATAAATATAATTGTAAGAGAGAAAATACCGACAAAAACTCGAGAAGAAATCCAACTACTCCAGGTCAATGAAATAGAAATGCTCCCAGTAATCCAGTGTAAGATTCATATAACTCGTCTTATATCTCATTGTGGCATGCACTCCCACATGTCGGCCACCCTAAATGGACTCGCCACCTACATATTATCCGTAGGTCGTACGAAGTGTCAGAAGATACACTCCACAAGGAGCATGGTGAATTTCTATGAGAAAAACATAGATCACTTGATCATTAACGGGACTACACAAGCGACCGTATTAATGGCAGGAAGAATGACAGGAGAAAACAGTTGTCAAGGAAGCTCTTATGAGGACCATAAAGGCCGATGGGACGACGTTATCGTGCAAGCTCATCAACGGTACTCACCTGCTAAAATAAGTGAGAACGAAATACATCTGCCAATACAATGCCCTTATAAGGAAAAATCTTGTATTGATTCGGTATTTGGAGAAACATATTGGGAACACGTCGACAACACCCAATGCTCAGAGAGGAAGTACACCGTCCTGTATGAAGGGCATGCAGATAAATTAATACCTAGCAGCAGCGTACCTCAAGAACAAAGGACGATTATATACTCAGTGGACCAGGGCGAAACAGTCTTCGCCATGCCCGTCGCACGACCGACCATGATCTGCGGACAGTCGGCATACGAAACAGACCACCCCAAATTCTTCATCGTCAAACCATCAGAAAACGGCAGATTTTACTTCAAAAGAGCAACGATCAACGTCTTGACTATGGACCCCACTGCCTACACCAATGCAAAGGTAGTGTTTTTAGAAAGACACATTCAAGGGCAAGTCTCAGCCTTGTACGCAGATGTGATAGCTCACAAGTGCGCCCTAGAACAACAAGTCCTAAGAAATCTGCAAACCTTAGCCATAATAGCACCAGAAGCCTTCGCCTTCGCAAAAATGCAGGTCCCAGGATATACCGCCGTCAATTATGGAGAAATAGTCCATATCATACAATGTCTACCGGTCGAAGTGTCAGTAAGGCGTACTGACAGATGTTATAAAGAAC
This sequence comes from Dorcus hopei, assembly GCA_033060865.1. Lineage (NCBI taxonomy): Eukaryota > Metazoa > Arthropoda > Insecta > Coleoptera > Lucanidae > Dorcus > Dorcus hopei. The sequence goes on along the minus strand of JAUPFK010000011.1, from coordinate 404,561 downwards.
TACCAGTGATGTATGATAATAAAACCCTGTTCATGACACCAAGAAATCACGTCCTACAAAAATTTGGGACGGAAACTGGTTGCAATCCGTTCCTCTATTCCGCCTATAAACTTAATGAGAAATGGTATAAGTACGCTCAAGGAGTACATGAAATTCCGACTCCGCAAATCTTGGAGCCCACACGTAACCACCAGTGGATATACGTTAGTCCAAATAACTTGTTCAGTGGAGGATTATACTCACAGGAAGATATGGAAAGGCTACAACAACACCTGATCCTACCATCCGAAAGGCAAGCCGTAGAAGGTATAATCACCAGAGGGATGATGGGAATTTCCACTGATAAACAAGGGACCACATTCGACCAGTTTATAGACGAAGAAACCGTGAGATCCTGGTTGACTAAGGCATGGGGCACAGTATATTCCTGGTTCGCAACTTTGGGAACGATCACATCCGGGCTAATGGGATTGTACATTATTGGGAAGACGATTAAATTCCTCATTGATACTTTAATCCATGGAGTCCTGATATATGAAATTTTTGGTTGGAGTTTCAAACTCATAGGAGCGATTTGAGACAGCGTTACCATGCTGTGGGTACATAGGCATCACACGGAGGAGGCCAAGAATAAGGTGCGTCTCAATACTGTAATGATTTGCCGACAGCAGCCAGCGTCTGTCTGTCTCTCGCGTCAACGCCTTGTCGACGCGCCTTGGGCCAGAGAATTCTGACGGCGGAATAAACTAGATTCGACATTCCGGCAGGTTCCAGGCGATTCCCGAAGAAAGAGCCAGTTTATAAAATGTACACGGCCGGAGGGTGGAGTTCAGTTCGATTAGAATGCAACCTGAGACAGTTCGAAATTAAAGTGGCTTGATAAACTTTCGCTCGGCTGTTGAAATAAATTACGTATAAGTCTGTAAATAAATTATTGTTAAATGTTAGGTTAAATTAGTTTGCTTGTAAATAAATTAGTTATTAACTATTTCGTGTTTTGTTTTAAAATAAAAATTAATAGAACCTTTTAAAATCGCTACAATACCAACGACGAAGTTGAAAAGGGAGTCCTGAACGAAGACACTGAGGATAAGCCCGCGGAGAGACAAGAAGAGAAGAACCGACCCGAGGCATCAAACAGATTATATCCGTCTTTGAAAACAGTTGTTACGAATAGAGATGGCGGGAGGAGGATGACAACCAGTAATGCGACAAAATAAATAGAGTGCGGGACGCTATAGTTAGTAATGCGAAGTAATAAGGAGGAATGTTGAAGTAAAGGTAATCTAGTAATTAACATGTAGTTAAGGCAATAGTAAAACTTAGTATAGCTCACATAGGCCAAGTAAGTGAAAAAAAAAAGAGAAAAATCAGATAAATGGGGGAAAGAATAAGGATATAGCGGAGCAAAAAGAAATTGAGTAACCATATAGTCAATAAACAAGGGATAATCATAATTAAATTTCAAGGAAATCTACCCTCGTTCCTCGAAATGGAGTGCCGAGAACCCTGCATAGACGCCCGGTTCCTGCTTCCCCATCACAAAATAGGGATGGTAGTTGGGCCCGGAGGGAAAAGAATCACAGCCATTAGGAACGAGACAGGGGCTCGCATCTATGTTAGTCCCCGGACCCCTGACGAAGAACCGCGAGTTCTAAAAGTAGCAGGCACCAACCAACAAATAAAGGCGGCGGTCAGAAGAGTGGTGGAAGAGATCGACCGCCAGTCCCAGGATTTCCTAGCGGAAAAGGACCACAAAGGGACCCGATTCGTGCCCACAATGTCCCTCAAGCTACTTATGCCTCAAGAGCTAGTTAAGCTCTGGGAGGGGCCGCCCTGCTCCTTAGAAACCTTAATAGAAGCCGGGGAGTTGACCTGGGAACCTAGCGAGGTCCTCCCTCTAACCACGGAGCAAGCAATATTCCTGTCGGGCAGGGGACCGACGGTGATAAAGGCAATAGAGAAGACCCTTGAAGCCTGGAGGACATGCCTTCACCTAATTAAGAGGCCGTACCGGGTGTACGATCCCTAAAATCCAGACCCGCACCCCCCCTTAGGTTACGAACAATAGTGGTGCCAAATTCTTTCTACCCCCCCCCACCCCTTGAGACACAGGACGAAGTATAACAACAGCTGTGAACTCTAGTGAAACCCCCCTTCCTGAAAAGACAGGATTATAGAGTGAATCACCCCCCCCCCTTCCTGAAAGGACAGGACTGTAGTGTAAGTCACTACCCCCCCCCCCGTAGAGACAAGACACCGACTAGGTGTAAGTGCAGTGTTAAGGAAAAGCTAACCCAAGAATAAGGTTACGTGGCAGGAGGCGATAAGAATCGCCAAGTGGCAGCAACTTCCGTTCACACAAACGTAAGGCTAAAGAGGACGTGGTAGCAGACCGGGAAGAGTATGAGCTGGAAAGCGCCGGTCAGTCCTAGATAGGATCCTAAACAATAACCATAGGCGACTTGAACACTAACCCGCAACCCACTCTACGACTAACCCTTGATCCAGATCAACAACAACTTGTTGGAGAGAAGGGGATAGAAAATGGTTAACCATTGTATCCTAAGTAGATGTAATTGGCATGATTATTACGACCAAAACCTTATTCTTTCTTCCTTTAGTGTCCATATCTAGTAATTAACTTCGCAGTTACCGCCCTTAGTATCTTAGTAGATGCTATCCTTTATTAGATTTATAAGAAATTGATACTCGTTTTTTGTTATAACCATTGACATGGAGACTTCCTGAGATGAGGCACTCCCCCCCCCCCCAGACACAATCATGAGCCAGCCAGAATGCACGAAAAGATCCTGAGTCCTGAGGACACTGATCCGGAGGAGTTGTTAGCTAATAAACCAACTCACCTCAACATGGACACGAACCATCTCAACATGGACACGACATCAAACCGATCTTGACGGTGTTGTCAAAAGGGACCGCCCAGCAAGAAGGAAACCTGTGAAGGAATGGACCTTCACCACATGTCTAGAGGAATGACTGACATCAAGTAGAGAATTTGCAGAAGGACGGACCTGTCATCATTGTGCCGACCGAAAAAGCTGACATGATCAAGAGGAAGCGGGAGTCTCGAACTATTGGTGAAACTTTGTGCCATGAACAATTAATGTATTGTGTCTCATGCCATTTTGCCTCAGGCTTTCTTTTCAAAAGTTGTCCCATGTCAATTGATCTAAAATGTATTGAATTTTTCATTCCTATGTTTGTAAGGAACTCAGTAGCAGATCACCTAAGTAAACCTTAAAAGGTGTCGACCACCGGGTCAACACTTTTCCTAAGGGGGAAGGGATGTAAACGGCCGGAAATATAAATTCAAAATTTATTGAACTAAAATCAATTTACTTCAACAATATACGTCGAAGAATTTCAAAGTTAATCGTAATATAAACATTCCCAGGCCTTGGAAGCAAGCTAGTCTCAACATAAGAGGTCCTCTAAGATAAAGCCTCATTAAGATTATCGTAAGATAAACATCGCGTGAGACCAAAAACTGACGCCTACGCGGACCGATACACGCTGGTCGAAAAACGGACATAATACCGCCCTAACGTTAGGCAACCCGGTTCCCTTCGGTGACAAAAAATTGCTATTTGGGCAAAACTTGCTTCATTTGCCAAGAGAGGCCAGCAGTTCCTAAGGGGAATTTGTTTATATTTTGAAATAAGATAACGAGGACTCGAAGGGAGGGAATTAAAAAGGGAAATGATTATTCGCCGAGTGATCTTAAAAATCGGTCGGGTGTCTCCCTAGCTCACTCTGAATTTCTTACTATTTTTTTTTGTCCAAGTAAATTATTTCCACCCTCCTTGATTAATATAATGTTTATTGTTGAAGTTCCGAATTAATTAATATTGAAATAAATTGAGACTAAAACTAACGTGTGGGTGTGTGCGTCGGCCCGAGCTTTCCGGCCTGGTTGCCTTTCCCCGGAGGAGTACGGTCCAGAACCCGGTTCCCTAGAGGAATAACCGACACCGAAGCTATATCTGCTGCTAGGATCCACCTAGAGCCCCCCCCCCTTAACCGGTAGGTGCTCGTAACTTGTCACCCTTGTTAAGTAATCCAATTGGAATAAGGTACTAATGATCAATATACTCAATCTTGTTCCTGATTAGCTTCTTTTATTTTAGTAGAGTTTGCATTTTAATTTCACTTTAAACAACTTCTGAGTCCAAGAACGCGCGCCTTCTAAAGTAAAAAATGAAAGGAATAAGTAAATAAATGAGAATTAGCATTAGGAAAAGTAATAGGGCCCGGCGTCCCTTAAAAACCCCGGTGGTAGCAGCGTAAACAATTCAAATTCTAGTACATCACGTTTTACCTCATTTAAACCAAAAGGGAAATCCTCGTTTATTTAAAGCAAGGCCAGATCTATAAAAATGGAAATATCTCTGGAGGATGATTCCTCAACGCTGGAACGTCCCGGGAAAAATTGGTAAAAGTAATCTATTTACTTTTCTTGCTAAAATTACGCTACCCAAGTAAGAAGGGTTGAAAAATCGAAGAAAGTCCTCAACTTTCTTCTCCCCCCCAAACCCCGAGTAACATGGAGCGTCTTCGCACGGTGTAACGTAAGAATGTCACGTACTTAGATAAGATTAAGAGTTCATGTTAGAAATAAGAGCAGTTCTATTGTAACCTTCATGTAGCACGCAACGCTTTGTAATTTCGGCAATAAATGATTTTTAAAAATAATCATTAGCCTCCGATCAATAAATTTGGCGCAGTCAGTAGGATTTGTTCTACGAATTTCGAAAGTGATTTTTGTGAATTCGGTGTATTTCAATACTTCAAGAACGACGAATCCGGAGATCGAGAAGCAGAAGCAAGAGGACCGAGTATTGGAGAAAATATAGGCAGGCTACGGCACTTTATTGAGCAAAGTGGGTCACTATATTCGCTATATCCAATATTCCAACGATCCGAAAAGCGAAGACAACTTGCCAACCGAGAAGGCAAAGTAAGTGCTATCTTGATATTACAATACGACTCACCCTGACTATTGAAGTCAAATAATTCATTAATTGAATTCATATCTACATCGATATCCCCTTTCCTTGAACAGTAACAATCCTGTTATTACCTTTTAATTGGTAAAACCAAGAAACAAACTGGAGAGTCTAATTCAAGCAGTTAGAAATTTGGAAATAAACACAAACACAACAAACGCAAACATGGTAGAAATAAATTATAGTTTACTTAGAATGGAGTTAGAGTCGATTCCTACATTCGACGGAGAAATTAGCGGTATAAATTTATTTATAACAGCGGGCGATAGAATTTGTACGAAATACAGTGCGAATAGCGACGTAAAAGATTTAATATTTCAAACAATTTTAAGTAAGCTTAGAGATAGGGCTAAAGTATTAATATGTTCTCGTAATGAATTAAATACTTGGGCTTTAGTAAAAGAGGCAATTTATAGTTACTTTGGCGATAAAAGAGATTTCGCTCAGTTAGCGCAAGAATTTGGCAATACCAAAATGTTACAAAGAGAGGACCCATTGTCATTTGGCAACAGATTACAAGATTTATTATCACAATTAATGACAAAACTTTCACAGTCCGACTTAGATCACAAAATTCAACGAGCAAAAATTTATTCACAGACAGCATTAGAAGTTTATTTATTGAATCTTCCCGAAGATATTCAAGTTCATGTCAAACCTTTACAACCAGAAACCTTAGAAGAAGCTATGGGTTATGTCCAAGATGCGGTGAATTTTAAAATCAGATCAAATGCCATAAAAGGAATTAAAACGTTTAATCCTCCCCAAGATCAAAAGAAACATTTTCAAACTGTCAAATACATTCCCCAAAATTATCAACCAAATTATTTTCCCTTGCAAAACTATCAATATCCTATCCAAAGTCAATCATTCATGCCAAAAATGAATACTCCAACACCATATCAAAATAATACTTTCCCTAGAGGACCCATATCAAATTTCCCTAAGCCAATTCAAAGCCAACAAAGAAGTTTTACAAATAAGCAAGTATTTGGTTCACAAAGAAATGTGTGGCAACCAGGACAAAATAAAGCGATGCCAAAACCGACTCCGATGTCTGGAATATCTACAGCAGTCGCGAAACCCAGTAATTTTAGACAAGACAATTTCTTCAAGAGAACAGCTCATCCGAACGTGATCGTGGAAGAACTACATAACAATGAAATTCAGGAAAATCTACAACCAATTTATAACGAAGAAAATGGTTTGTGGTACGCTCCGATGCATGTGCCAAATATGCCGGAACAAATGTATGAAAACGAGAAGAATGTCGAGGAGTTTCAAACCGACGAGGAGGAAGAAAATTTTACTATACCTGCCTCACCGGAGAACTCAATCGATTAGCGCTGAATGAATTACCATACATTAAAATTAAGAATCCACCCCTAAAGTTACTTATTGATACCGGAAGTACTATATCTATGATAGATCCCGAAATTGTACAAACGTATTATCCTAATAGCATTCATAATGATAATTTGGAAATTAGAACGGCTAAAGGTAACATTCCAATTGATAAATTTGCGTTAATTCCTTGTTTTGCTGAATTACAGTCTATTGGATATTTAAAAATGATTATGTTCAAGTTTCATAATTTCTATAATGGAATAATAGGGTTAGAAGATTTAAAATCCATGCAATTTAATATAGATTTGGCTAAAGGTGTATTATTCAGAGAAAATTATGAAATACCAATAAATTATAAAAAGGTAAATAATATCAAAATGCCAGGTAAATCGAAAATGTTAAAAAGAGTATTTGTAAATTATGTGGAAGGCGATGTAGTTATTAATTCCGTGTCTCATAATAAAATTTTTATTCCTAATATTATTACAACAGTAACAAAAGGCGAAGCATTAATAGAAATACAAAATTGGTCAGATAAAGAAAAATCATTTAATATCGAAACTCTGTCAGCCATCCCTTTAGAAAATTATCATATATATCAATACCGAGTAAACGATACAGACGCAATAGATAAATTGAATGGAATGCTTAGAATCAATCACTTAAATACAGAAGAGAAATCAAAAATTTTGAAATTGTGTAAACATTACGTAGACTTATTCAAAAACCAGAAGATAAATTAACATTTAATAGCGATGTAAAACACCAAATTAAAACAAAGGATAATGAACCTATTTTTCAAAGAGCTAGGCGTTTTCCTCATTCCGTTAAACAACAAATAAAAGAGCATATTGATAAATTATTAGAGGATGAAATAATTAGACCAAGTCAAAGTCCTTGGGGCTCTCCTGTAAATTTAGTTGAAAAGAAATTAGATGCTAGTGGTAAAAGGAAAACTCGATTAGTCATTGATTATAGGGCAATAAATGAAAAGACAATTGACGACCGATATCCAATCCCAAATATAGAAGATATACTAGATAAACTAGGTAGATGTCAATATTTTACTACCCTCGATTTAGCCTCCGGCTATCACCAAATTCAAATGCACCCCGAGTCAATTCCTAAAACAGCTTTTAATACGGAATTTGGGCATCACGAATTTCTTCGAATGCCATTCGGTTTAAAAAATAGTCCTGCTACGTTTCAACGTGTAATGGACGACATATTAAGAGATATATTGCATAAATTCTGTCTGGTATATTTAGACGACATAATTATATTTTCACCATCATTAGACGAACACATAAAACATCTAAAAGCAGTTTTCGATAGATTAAGAAATGCGAATTTAAAATTACAGTTAGATAAATGTGAATTTCTGCGTAAAGAAACAGAATATTTAGGTCACGTTATTACACCCACCGGTATAAAACCAAATCCAAAAGATTCAAGCAATTATAAATTTTCCTATTCCAACTACACAAAGAGAAATTAAATCGTTTTTAGGCATTGTTAGGCTATTATAGAAAATTTATCAATAATTTTGCCAAAATTACTAAACCTCTTACAAAATGTTTACGGAAAGGTGAAACCGTGAAACATACACCAGAATTTATAGATGCTTTTGAAAATTGTAAAATTTTGTTATGCAATGATCCTGTATTAAAATATCCAGATTTTTCTAAACAATTCGAATTAACTACCGATGCATCGAATTTCGCTATAGGCGCAATATTATCCCAAGAAAGCCATCCTATAGCATATGCTTCTAGAACTTTAAACCCGGCCGAAACAAATTATTCGACCATAGAAAAAGAAATGCTTGCAATAGTTTGGGCATGCAAACATTTTCGTCCTTATTTATATGGTACAAAATTTATTATTAAAACCGATCATAAACCATTACAATGGTTATTTTCGATCAAGGATCCAAATTCTCGTTTAACTAGATGGCGGTTAAAATTAAGTGAATACGATTACGAAATTCAGTACAAAAAAGGAAAAACTAACGAAGCTGATCCTTTATCAAGAATAAAAATGACTGAAAATTATGTTAATACAATTAATGCAAACGAAGCGGAATCACTAATAGTTAATAATGATGATCAATCTGTTGAATTCGACGTGGAGGAATTAGATGAAATTATAAATTCGTTGACCCAAGCAGAAAATTCAAATCAAATAAATCAAGAAACTAGTACAAGTAATACTATTCATTCAGTTAACGGAGATACAGAAATTTCAATACCTTATTCGGAGAAAATTCTAAATTTAGCTGATCATCAAATCATTCTAGATGCAACGCGAAATTTGACAACACCGATTGTAACGCGATCAAAAATATTTGGCAAAACGCGAATATGTGTAACATTACCACTAACAGCAGAGTGGGAAAATATTGTTAAAACTTTAAAGGAATGTCTAACAACTGAGAAGAAAAACGTAATTTACTTTAAACACAAGAATATCGAGCGAGAGATTATTCAAATGTTACAGGAATCGTTTGTTAATCTAAAAATAGAAATAGTAAATAAAATCGTACAAGATGTAGAAAACGATGAAGATCAGTTAGTAAAAATTAAATATTATCATGAAGGTAAAACATCACACAGAGGCATAAATGAAGTTTACCAATCATTAAAACGAAATTATTATTGGCCAAACTTAGAAAGAGCTGTTACTACCTACATAAATAATTGTGAAATCTGTCAGTTAGCAAAATATGACAGAATGCCCCAAAAGCAACCAATCTCACATACTTATACCCCAAAAGACCTTTTGAGCAATTACATATTAATTTATTGTTCATGAATAACCGAATAATTCTAACTATAAGTGGATCATTTTTCTAAATATGGTCAAGCATATTTAATAACTGATAAAAATGCAACCACTATTATAAACGGAATAATTAAGTTTAGTAGTCATCATGGCTTATGTCAAACATTTATCGCAGATTCAGGAAAAGAATTTGATAACGTCTTATTAAAAGAATTTTGCAAACTGCACAAAATTAAACTACATTTAACGTCTGTCGGAAATTCTAAATCCAATGGAATAGTAGAGCGTTTTCACAATACTTTAACAGAATCAATAAGATGTAGATTACTAGATAATCAAAATACGCTAGAAAACCAATTAGTGAACGCTGTGTTAGCATATAATAACAGTCTTCACTCTAGTACTAAATTCACTCCTTTTGAAGTTATTAATGGTCACAGTGAATCTAATTTACCTTTCGATATGAACGAAGAAAAGTTAACGCAACAATTTATTAAAGACAGAGCCGAAGAAATAAAAATTATAAATAATCAAATTTTTAATAAATTAGAAAATACGAAAGAACGAACCTGTAATAAAATAAATGCTGATAGAAAAGAAATAGAAAATGTGGAAGTAGGTCAACAAATTTACGTCAAAAGAAATTTCGAAACAAATTAAAACCTAAATTTAGTAAAGAACAAGTGAAAGAAATTGCTGATAAAACAATTCGGACACAAAAGAATACTAAACTGTCTAAAGATGTAATTAAAAGAAACGCAAATTCACAAAAGATTCTTTGTTACAGGATGAAATTAATTCGGATCATTCTGATGGCAATAGCGATCAAGCTAATGACCGGCCAACTACAAGTAAAACAAATTGAAAATTATATATTACCTTACAATTTAGGACAAAGTAGAATAGTACAAGGTTATCACTATTTCGTTTACAAGATTGAAGCGCATAAATTATTTCACCATGTAGATCAGTTGAAACAGCAAATTAAATTAATAAATGCAACTTATATGAAGAGAATAAATCCGCATGATAAAACGGAATATGAACACATAGATAGAATTAAAGTACCGATAAATATTCCAAACCAAAAAGAGGATCAATCGATTTCCAGTTTAATTGAGCAAACAACAAGTAACATTTATCAAACCGAATTAAAACTCCAAAATCTATTCCCGGAATATATAAGAAGCAAACGATCACCATTTGACATTGTCGGCTACGTAGGGAAACAATTATTTGGATTAATGGACAACGAAGAGAAACAACGAATTGACAAAGCTTTGGAAATCATCTGTAAAAATCAAGATAATCTGCACAAACAGCAAGAGTGGAGCCTATCAATACTAAAATCGATATCCGCTAAAATGTCCAGCACCTTTACAGAATTGAAAGATAATCAATTGAAATTAAATGTTAGAATCGATAATTTATCAAGGAAAATAGAAAAGCTTGAATTTTATCAAATGATACAAAATTATAACGAACAAATTATTCAGCATAATAACATGATATTTAATATATTAACGAAAATAGAAGATGCAATTGTATTCTCGAGCATAGGAAACTGCACCCGACAGCTATATCAATAAGCGATGTGAAGGAGATGATTTACCAATTAAAATCCTTATACAATCCTTATCAACTGTTGACGTTTAAAAATACCTTCAACTATTATCATTATTTTACTATCCAGAATTATATAGACGACAAGGAAGTAATGTTTAAAATATCAGTGCCCATATTATTTACACCTACATATGAGTTTTACCAAATTCATTCTATCCCATACAAAAATTATATAATTCCACTTGCAAAGTCGTATTTGTTAGTGTCAGATAGTACGTATGCCTTAAGAACGAGCACTTGTCCAAAATTGGAAAATATTTATATTTGTGAAAGCGAACCAGTACCGAAAGATGAAAATTGTGTACTAAATTTAATGAAGAATGTCGACAGCAATTGCGAGAAAATCCACGTCCACCTGGAAGATACGCTAGTGCAACAAATTGGACCAGGAGACCTATTAGTTTATACGCCGAGTGTTATTAGTGCGCCATATAAGTGTAGTGAAACCGGAATTTTAGAAATTAGGGACAATGCGTTAATTAGATTAAAAGTTAATTGCGATATTCAAATTAACAGAGAAAAATTTAATTATGAAGAAATGTTGCTCAAAGGAGAAGTATTTCATTTGCCTAAATTATACTTAAATGTAACTAATGCGGAAGAACCGAAACCTATTAAATTAAAGAAAATTAATTTAAGAGATTATGATAGCATCCAAAAGAAGTAGAAAATGCTAAAGTTCCACAATTGCATAAGATTCACGAAAATCATCCTTATGGAAATTCAATTGCAATTATTGTTATCATAATCGCTTTGCTCTTTGTTATTATAATTAAAAAAAAAATGTAATTGTAATTTTAAAAAGGTTAACGAAAGAGTAAATTTGGAAAATGCAACGAATGCTCTTTCCGATGACCGTCAAGATCCATTCTAGGCGTGGAGGAGTAACATGGAGCGTCTTCGCACGGTGTAACGTAAGAATGTCACGTACTTAGATAAGATTAAGAGTTCATGTTAGAAATAAGAGCAGTTCTATTGTAACCTTCATGTAGCACGCAACGCTTTGTAATTTCGGCAATAAATGATTTTTAAAAATAATCATTAGCCTCCGATCAATAAATTTCCCGCTTACATTCCATTTGAAAAAAAGTATTTTTCTGTGTTTGAATAACTTCGAGTGGAGCGTTGCGTTTTAGACATCCTGTAGCTTAATAGATTATGCTTATGGAATTTTTAAGAACCTTAAAGCTTCAACTACAATATCAGCTATTACAAATAAAATTGCTTTAATCTTAGCTGTGATATAGTTTTTTGAAAATGAGATTGCAGAATCCAAATTTTTAAGAAAATTCAAAATATCTCAAAAATGATGCATTTTAGAGATAGGGAAATGTATTGCAATTTAACATATTTTTACATGTAGAATTCAAGAACGTGATAAAAAATATAGCATTCCATTTAAAATAAGCGAGTTGATACCGAATTCCGCTACAACCGGAAGTGATACAAAGACAATTTTATTTTATTTAAGGAGATCTCAACGGAAAGCCCTTGCTCCTTAAATTTCAAATATCTACGTGAACTGCAACCTTGAAAACTTTTAACGAATGTTTTATGTGGATATCCCTCTATATTTTCTGGGACCAAAGGTATACAAGTATTATACCTCAGTAAAATATTTAAACTGCCAAGTGTCAGAACATTGAGGAGATTTACTGAAAAATTGAGCATTTCAGAAGATGTTTGTAATTTTTTTTCTGCAGTTAATTTGAAAACTCTCCAATGTTGAACCTCGAACTTGTATACTTTGCATAGACGAAATGTCTTTGAAAGTAAATTTGATTTACAACGTCAGCAGAGATGAAATTATAGGCTTCCCCAAAACAAATGTTGCAAACTTGCAAAATTTGCAATGGTACTTTTTGCAAAAGGCATCCATTCTAGGGCCTTATTCTCGAAACGAGGGAGTGACGTCAAAATGACGTAGACTCTCATAAAACTATAAACCTTTCGAGAAATGCGTCATTTTAACGTTATTTTCGGGAGCGATCACTTCTCTTCAGTTCGAGAATAACCCCCCTGATTGGAAGCAACCAATGGGATACGTATGTGCTCGCAGCGGTTGCACAGGAAAAGATCTTGAAGACATATTATCAGACACAATTAGAGAAATGAGTGTTATCGATCTTCATGTAAAAGCTATTGTATCAGATGCCGGTTCAAGTTTGCAAAATCCGAAGGAGTCACAACAGAAAGATCTTTTTTTTATGTAGACAACACCAAAATTTATTTGATGCACCACATTTAGTAAAAGCCACGAGAAATGCCTTTTTTAAATATCAAATTCAATTTAATAACTTTTTGACAGATAAGAGACCTTTGGAATCGTTTTATAATGGCCACAAGGCAGCATTAATTATTAGATGTACAACAAAATTGACAGATTCACATATGAACCCGTCAAATTTAAAAAAATTGAAGAAAAGTTGGCGGTGCAAGTTTTCAGTCAAACCGTTGCAGCAGGAATGTCGACTTATATGAGCTTCGGTGCTTTACCAGTGTCTGCTATAGAGACTACATTTATTGAAAAAATGGATAAACTGTTTGGTTTGTTAAATTATTCAACCATTTCTACCAAATTTTACAATTAGCCATTTAACCCTTAGGCCCAGTTTCATAAAACGTAGTTAACCACTCGATCAAGTTAATTGTGTGATTAAGCAATATCATTGGTGAAAATTTAAACTTTCCACCAATGATATTGCTTAATCACACGATTAACTTGATCGAGGGGTTAACTACGTTTTATGAAACTGGGCCTTAGACTCCTAGGGCCAGTTTACAGAAAATTTAATTGCAATCAAATTTTAACGACGTTGTTAATTTGGCAGTTCGCAATGTAATTCTTATGGCTACTTAATCGTGATTAGTTTAATTCGAAATTAAATATTTGATTTGCTTTCTGTAAACCCACCGTAGATAGGTCATAAATGTCCCACCGCATTCCAGAGGAAAATTGAATAATTATATTATAACCAATACAGGTCCCACCCGTACGGATCTATCTACAGGTGCGATGAAAGAGAAACATAAGCGACGAAACTGATTCTGATTGTAGTTCTGCTTCATTTAAATGTACAACTAATCGCGTCGTTCAAGAAAGTAATAACGAATTAATAGTTTGGCACGATTTTATTAATAAATTTATCTGAAAGGAGACTGAGGAATCCACCTCTTGGATCCGTTTACCAATTGGGCGAATGGTGGAAATTCCTACCAAAGCGATAGATAAGGAGGTACAGGGAATATAAAATTCGTTTCGAGGAAGAGAGATGGCACCTCAGGTTTAATAAGGATAGAGTTCAATAAGGACGGCTGTTTACGCTCCTCCCGAAATATCTCCCTTCCAAAGAAGGAGGGGAGTGTAACGAAGTGACAATTTTAGTTGTATTAAAATAGCTCCGTTTATGTATTTGAGAATAAAGTTTATTTTAAGAACGGGATAATTACTGGAGGAACTGAGTAGTGGGGTATCTCTCCCACTACTCGCCAGACTATATAAAAGCCGATACACGGCTCGAAGCGGACATTCAATTGAATCCAATCTAAGCGTCTTGGATCGTTACCTGTGACAAGTGTCTTGTCAGCTCTCCTGAGTCCAGTGCAAGCGTCTTGCATAACCTACCTGCGACAAGTGTCTTGTCTGACTCCGGTGCAAGCGTCTTGCATAACCTACCCGAGACAAGTGTCTTGTCTGTTCTTCCGACTCCGGTGCAAGCGTCTTGCATAACCTACCTGAGACAAGTGTCTTGTCAATAGTCCTGACTCCGGTGCAAGTGTCTTGCATAACCCGACCTGAAAAACCTGTCTGGCTTATTGATGAATGTAAACAGTGAGAATTTTTTAGCGTAGAACATACTATGCGTTAGTATATTTTTTAGAAAAACCGCAAACATACAGGAACAAAAGTACAGGACCAATTTTTCTCAACAGAGGAAGAACGGAATAAAAATCAAATAACTCTAAAACCACATGTTACGTTTGCGGGAAAGAAGGGCACATATCCAGGTTTTGTCGGAATATTAATTTAATTACATGTTTCAGGTGTCAGCAGAAAGGACACATATCACGGGATTGCAAAGCTGCGGCTGGAATTATAAATGACTCTCAGAATAATTCTTTAAACACGAATGCGACCTTGGCAAGTTCCTGCAGTTAATGGAATCGGCACATCCACATATTCAATAGACGTAAGTGTAAGTGGAAATATTAAATGTTTCTTAGTAGATTCTAGAGCTGCAGTGTCCATTGTGAAATGGAGTGTAATAGGGGAGGAAAATCAAATTTCGGAAATAGATCCTAAAAGAAATAAAAAGTGAACAAATAAAAATCAGATTAGAGTAGGCGGTGCAAAGAAAATGTATGTCTGTGATTAACTGAATTAATTAATGTAATACATTCATGGACTGTCAAATTTATTGACTTTTCATTTAATCACAGACATACATTTTTTTGCACCGCCTGCCCTAATCTGATTTTTAGTTGCTCACAGGTTATTACCTACAAGTATTTCAGGTATCACACTACCAGTGATCGGTAAGTCGGAATTGCAATTTAAAGTAAAGGGTAAAGTAATAAACCATGATTTCATTGTATGCGAAAATAGTTTGCATCTTTCAGCAGACGGGTTATTAGAAATAGATTTTCTCAGGAGCAATAAGGCTGTACTAAATTTAAGAAATAATTGTTTGATTTTAGGGAAAGTAAAAATTCGTCTTGGAAATGTAACTAATAGGGAGAGTTTTGTCAGTAAAGACGAGATGAATTATGTGAGACTGAAAGAAAAAATCAAGATTCCACCAAGATATGAAATGATTGTCGCGGGAGTCCAGTCTTACGAGTCTACAGAATCGGCAATCATTGATTAAACAGTTGATCAGCTGCCTGGAGTAATCACGGCGAGAGTTTTATGTTGTCCTGTACGTCTCATGAATATTGCACAAAAGGAAATCGAATTTTGCGCTGGACAAATTGTGGGCATATCCAATAACGTAGAGGAGGATTTAGAGCAGGTGGGGATGGTAGATTATACAAACGTTGACCTAGGAAATAGTTTGCAGCTTGATCATCTCAATGAAGATCATAAGAGTAAGCTATTAAGTTTATTAAATAAATTTAAAGATATTTTTTTAGCAAAAAGAGTAAATTGAAGGCTACAAACTTAGTGAAACACAAAATTGTTGTTGACAATGTACCACCAATTGCTAAACCTCGATACAGAATCCCATGGACCCAAAGAAGTATTCTTAAGGATCAAATTCAGGGCATGTTGGATGAAGGGATAATTCGCGCTTCTAAATCTCCATGGTCTGCTCCTTATTTAATGGTCCACAAAAAGACATCATCTCCAAAAGAATCGAAGGTTCGAATTTGCATTGATTACAGGGGTCTCAACATGGTCACCAAACGAGATTTTTATCCGATACCAAATATCCAAGAAACATTGAACCAACTTGGAGGAGCAACCTTATTTTCAACATTAGGCTTGGCTAGTGGTTACTGGCAGGTAGAAATAGATGAGAACGATATTCAAAAAACCGCATTTTCAACACCAGATGGACATTATGAGTGCTTACGCATGCCTTTTGGTTTGACAAATGCTCCATCGACTTGGCAGCGCTTAATGAACGTTGTCATGAGTGGCTTAACAGGTATGTCGTGTTTTGTATATTTAGACGATGTCATTATTTTTAGCTCAGGCGGAGTCGACGATTACTTGAAGAAATTGGAAGAAATATTTCAGAGATTACGACAAGAGCTAATCTTACATTGAAACCTAGCAAATGTAAATTTTTGAGTAAAGAAACAAAGCACTTGGGCCACAGAATATCAACAGAAGGGGTAAAACCAGACGAAGAAAAGACGAAAATTATTGAGAGATATCCAGTTCCAAAAACCTGACCAAGAAAGACAAAAAATTCACATGGAATGAAGAATGTCAAAAATCTTTTGATGTGTTACGAAAAGCCTTAACAGAAGACCCAATACTCAGGTACCCAGACTTTTCTAAACCATTCATTCTAACAACTGACGCCTCAGGTTTAGCCTTGGGCGCTATTTTAAGCCAAATGGAAGGAGGATTTGAATGTCCAATTGCATATGCTGGCCGAGTATTGAATAAAAGCGAACAAAATTATAGTGCAACCGAAAGAGAATGTCTCGGTGTAATTTGGGCAGTGAAACATTTTCGTTGTTATCTGTATGGATCGAAATTCAAAATTGTCACGGATCATAAACCTCTTAAATGGTTGATATCATTAAAAGATCCAACATCCAAATTAGCCAGATGGGCCATTTTTAGTGAGTATGATTTCGAAATTATTCACAGATCCGGACGAGAGAATGGAAACACCGACGCATTATCTCGTTTACCAGTTTATGCTACCGAAGAAGTTAAGTATGAAGTGGTATGGGACCGACAGAGAATCCGGAATGAACAACAACTGGATGAAGATTTAAACACGATCATTCAGGAAATTACACGTAATCCAGAAAATGAGGTGTACTCTTTAGATGATGAAGGCATACTTTATCGTTCAAGGAAATTAGGGGACGATCAAGATCAGCTGGTAGTACCAAAAACAATGGTAAATAAAATTTTACAATCGTTTCACGACGCACCAATGGGAGGTCATTTGGGTTTTGAGAAAACTCTAGAAAAGATAAGAAGACGGTTCTTTTGGAAGAATATGAAGACAGACGTAATGAAATATTGTAAACACTGCTTACCTTGCCAAGAACGAAAGACATCACCACATAGAAAACATGCACCAATTCAGCAATTCCAAGAAGTCTCAAAACTGTTTGAAAGAACTTCGATGGACATAATAGGTCCTTTTCTAAAAAGCGACACAGGTAATAAATATCTTTAACCTTCATGGATACAATAACTAGGTATGCAGAAGCTATTCCAACCAAACATTTCGGACCAAACTTCTACAGGGTGGGCCAATAGTACGTATTCGGAAGATAGCGACTTTATTATTGCATATTCTTAAAATCAAATCAAATCAAATCAAATGTTCATTTCTAACAAACTAAGAATTTAAAATCAGATTAAGTAAAACTTTTTAAAATAATTTTCAGTTAAAATGAACGATTTGTCATGGAAGTAATCCGTTAGAAGTTGGAATAAACGCCGTATTACAGAGTTTCGAATTTGAAGTGTCATTATGTAAGAATTCAATGTGTAACGTATACCAAACCGCATATTACTGAAAAGCTAAATCTACGATGTGTCAGAATTAATGATAATATACAGGGTGTTCCATATAAAAAATCAGAGTAAAATAGGCATTCGAGTTATGATTCACCCTGTAAAAAGTATGTGACCTATTTTTAAAAAGAACATTGTTTTTTACTGCCAACAAGACATGTAATATAAAATTACAAAATAAAATTTTAATAAACAACGTATCTACAGCGTATCAAAACATACCGTATTTTTACGTTTAAATGCCAATACCTCGAAAAGTATTACATTTAGGTACGTAATCATCTTATAAAAAATTGTTCCATTTTTAAAGGCGAATCAGATGAGCTCATAATATACTGGGTGTTCCATTTAAATAAACATAACTTTGGGTTGGCACATTCAGACGAAACACCCTGTATAATCGAAACTAATTTTAAATCATGCAGCTATATCTCATCTAATTGTAAGTCTTAGCGCACACGGATTTTAAGAATATGCAATAATAAAGTCGCTATCTTCCGAATACGCACTATTGGCCCACCCTGTATATAGAAATTCTTAGAGGCAGTTTAATTCCATCCATTGAAGATTTGAAGACAGACGAAAATGAATATATTTTCCAGCAAGATGGTGCTGCGTGTCACACGGCGAAAATAGTTAAGGAATGGTTGTCACAACATATTAGATCTGTTCGTAGTGCAGTTTGTAACTAGTTTGGAACCGTCAGAACGTGTCGCTCATCGAAGTAATCATCAATTTGTCAGTTGCGTTAAATCCAAAACATTCATTGGTGCATATTTCCTACGGTTGCAAACTAGTCAGAACTGCACTACGAACAGACCTGATTGCTAACAGAATGATTGCTAAATTGGATGTCTAACAGCCCCGACTTATCTCCTATTGAAACCCTTTGGCATATCATGAAAAAAAAGTTGCGAGCTAACCCGGCTAGAACCGTCCCCGAATTAAAAGAAAGATTAACTCAAATCTGGAATTCATTCACGCCCCAGCAGTGTCAAAATTTAATAAATACCATGAGTAAACGAATTCACGCAGTTTTACGAAGCACAGGCGATGTAACTCAGTGGTAATTGTAATCCTTACGTTTGGGCCAAATGAAATAAATCATTATATTAATTTTTCAATTAACATTACTTAATTACTGTTTAGTATTTATTTGTTATAATTGTTCACAATATTGTTGGATACCTTGAAAATCATTATTAAAGGATAAGAACAAAAAATATTTCTTTTCGTGTTTATAAAATAAAGTTATTTAAAAAATTATCTGTAAAATGTTAAGTGAGCCAAATGATATGATACTGGGCTCGTAGTACTCGAGCAAAAGGGACCAATCAATTATTCAATAAACAAAATTGGGGGACGGAAAAAAGAAATAATACATGCAAATCGCATGAAGTTTTTATCACAACCAGACGAAGATTTAGAAGAGGAGGTGGAAGAAGATGAAAATAAAGACGACGAGGTAACAGACCAAGAGGAAGAAGACAGTGGGGAAGAAGAATTGAACCAATGGGATGACAAGGAAGTTACTTTAGTAGTACCCCAATGGATGCAGACGCATCGGTATGCGACGAGGAGTAGAGGACCAGTTCCAAATGTCCCATGGATCATGAATAGTCCTATTGAGTATGGATAGTTTTTCTTTCTTTCGTAATTCTTATTAGAATCACTTCAGTGGTGATCTGGTTTGGAATTTGAGAATTTACGCTACGAAAGAAATAAAATAATAACAATACCAAAAATTAGAATAAGTAACATAATGTAGGCATATTTTTTTTAATTTCTTTTTGTTAATAGACGCTCTTAGGACAATCATTTTCCTGCTTCCGTCAGTGCTGACCGAGGAGGCGTTATTAGAAAATGGCGTAGTGTTCTTCAATGAGGGAGAAATACTACAAACGGGAGATCGATGGACATTAGTCTTGGACGTTAATTTAAAACAATATTCTGAGCTAATTCAACGCATCATGGCACAGCTGGATTATGCCAAGGATATTCAAAGCAAACTTATATTCAAAGCAATCACAGCGGAAGAGAATGGAAACTGGTCAACACGGAAATACAACTGCTAACAGATCAAGGAACAAGGCTAAAGGAGAAAATTGACAACTTGGAGGGAACGCTAATTAAAACAAAGAGGATGACAAGGGAACTTTTCGATGTAGGAGGGTATGCGCTTAAATTTCTTATCGGTACGCCAGATAACAGTGATTTAGAAAATATTAACAATGCAGTTGGATATCTTGATTTAAGGTTAAATAAAATGTCACACATAGTACATTCACAAGTTACAGTTCTTAATAATTGTAACGTATAATATGGCCAAACAAAATCAATATCAAATTAAAAT
Organism: Dorcus hopei; assembly: GCA_033060865.1. Classification (NCBI taxonomy): domain Eukaryota; kingdom Metazoa; phylum Arthropoda; class Insecta; order Coleoptera; family Lucanidae; genus Dorcus; species Dorcus hopei. The sequence continues at coordinate 384,205 of JAUPFK010000011.1, read as the reverse complement.
TATTAGAACTAATTTAAATGATATAATGGATCATATTACGAAAGTCACTAATACAGTCAACAAATTGGGGTGGGAAATTATTGCAACAGAGGAATTACAGGCCACATTGCGGATAGTAGAAAGTCAGATTTCACTATTAAGGGAGTCATTAACTCGACTTATGCTTGCTCTGGGTGAGGCAAAAGCAATTTTTTTAAGTCAGTACATATTATCACCCGCAGACTTTTCCACTGCTTTGTCGGATATTAGTAGCAACCTTAAAGGAAATTTTATGATGCTTTATCTTGCAACTCAAGAAAACATAAATTTGTATTACGAAAGTGCATTTGTTAGGGTAGCCGTATGTAATAAATCTTTAAGATGGTTTGTTGAGATACCTTTACGAACGCCAAATCGTCAATTTCAACTTTATAAAATAAAGAAATTGCCGTATAACCGATCGAATTTGTCGGTATTTGTAGATGTAGAGTACGAATATCTAGCTGTTTCAGTTGATCGCACTCGGTATTTAGAATTGGATAGAGAAGATGTAGATTCCTGTCATGGTGGAACACTGAAGACATGTCAACCAAGGAAGTCAGTCATCCTAGATCCACAAGCTAGTTGCGCTTACGCTCTGTACTCAGGGAATAAAATGGGGATTCTCAAACTTTGCAAAATTTTAGTTAGTCAACCCTATGCCAATATTCTATCGTACTAACCTAGGGAATCAGTGGGTATACAGCGTCCACTCACCAGTTATACTGACTATACAGTGTGGTAAAGAAATGAAACACAGAAAGCAGGAAGGGATAGGTATAATTAGTATTGATAATAATTGTTTTGGAAAAACGGAGAAACTGTTATTACCATCGTATTCTAATATTGTTTCAAAAATTCCTAGGAACTCTATATACAATGTGTTTCATTTCTCATCTACACACCCCTGTAGTTTTTATATTTATTAACGGATCGATTTCAAATTTTCACCAGATGAACATCCTCTTAAAACACACGTTTTTCAAATTTGAAACCTTTTGTATTGCAAGCCATGACCTACTGCGATTTAATAGAAAGTCGAAAAAATTAAGAAAACATAGTAGGCCTTGTTTAATCAAAAAGTTATTAAAAAATGTTGTTTACAATTACGAAATAAACCCCATTAACCAAATTTGGTTGAAAAATTTTAATTTTTAATTATTAAAAAAATTGAATTTCAATTTAATCTACAGTTTTACAAAACGCTAAAACTAACCGACTAAAACACACAGAATGAAAAAAACAGCTTAATCTAATATTTTACCAGGCCCCCATCGTGCAGTATGCATTTTTCGATACGTTTCCTATTATTCTTTACAACATTGTTTAGTTCCTGGGGTGTTATTTCAAGACAAGCTTGACGAATCCTGTTGCGTAGGTCTTCTGCATTATTATTTAGTCGTTTCAGTGTTTTAGTAGGTTAGTTTTAGCGTTTTGTAAAACTGTAGATTAAATTGAAATTAAATTTTTTTAATAATTAAAAATTAAAATTTTTCAACCAAATTTGGTAATTGGGGTTATTTCGTAATTCTAAACAACTTTTTCTAATAACTTTTTTTGAGTTTAAGTTGTCAAACTAATATTTGATTCTCAGATACAAGGCACCTAACTGGGTATTTACAACTAACTTTTAAACCACAATGACTCGAAAACGGCTCGGTTTATCGAAATGCAACAAGAGAGCCTTTTTGTGCCAAATAATCTAAAGAATATTCTCTTCGTAAATTTTTGATGAAATATGTAAAAAATAAAAAATAAGGGATAAAATACCGAAAAGTCACCCCCTAAAACTACCCTTTAAAAAGGAGGGAGGATCTAACAAATACGTTGTAAATGCGTAGTTAGGTGCCTTATACTTGAGTTTAAAATATTAGTTTAATAACTTAAAGGATCCAGAAGATATTGCCAATAAAACAACGTTTTTCACTCCCCTTTCAGGGCTTATAACTCCCTTATTATACACTTTTGGAAAAAAAAATATATTAAAAAGTCACTTTATTTTTTGATTTCCTATTCACCCTGAAAATTTCGGGAGACAATTCTGAATCACCGTGTATAATTATAGGAGTTGGAAGCATTATCATTTTGTATTTAATAATTAATGTGGTCTTAAATTTATATTGCAGGAATAAACGATTAAAGCCAATTCCGACCCAAGTAAGATCCGTAGTAGTACGTCCCGAGCTTGATTACCTAGAGCCTCGACAAATTTCGGAGCCATTGCCTCTAGTTCCGATATCCAGTAACAAGAGAACCCGTAATTTTTAAAACAAAAAAGAAAGAAAGAGAGAAGCCTAGGGGATGTACACTTCTCAGTGTGCATAATTGGAGGACTTGCAACGTACCAGGCAAACCCCAAGCTGCAGACCCTTAGGAGAAGGCCATTAAAATATACGTATGTTTTATGACCAATTTAATAATCGTAAGGTGACCTTTTCCTAAGTTTTGTGTATGGGTAGATTATTTAATAAGTTATAGTAGAAATAAGGGATTAAGGGAAAATTTATTTAATAATAATTACGTACGAGAAAGTTTATAAAAACTGTCAGAAATTGTCGTCAAATTTTTGTTTTGTAAGGAATTGTAACTAAACATCTCAGAAAATTTAACTTTGTTTCCGGTTCAACTACATTCGTGGAGAGTTTAAAGGAGAAAAGAGATGGTAACCACATTACAAGATGGACTATTTGGTGAAGCCATAAGAATACGTTGAACCTGGAGTCAAGAAGATGCCGATGGAAAGAAAGGTAGAGCTGTTCAAACCAATGCAGAAACCTGGATGTGAAAAATTTATCAACAGTAAACAACTATCATAACACACCATCAGCCTGCCAGACACATCAGCCCTTTGGCATACATGACAACCACGATTTCCAAAGGAAAAAGCTCACTAAGGATCAATGGGTCCATCATCAACGTGGTCATCTCCAAAATCCAGAAAGAAGCTCGAGGACTACTCCCAGTCATGTATTAGCAATTTTTCTCTTATTTGTTACAGTTCCAGTTTTTTTTTTTCCTGTTTTACTAGTTTAAAAACTATTCGAAGTATATTAAACTGTTTTAGGTTGGGGCATTGTTGCAAGTCAAATTTCATAATTGGAAAACTTAAAATTATCGACTTATTGAGTAACAAACATTTTAGTTGAACATGTAAATTCCGATCATTCTTTGCAGTACGACAACCGCGTTAATTCGGTCACTTGGTAACATGTTTGATCATAATTCAATTAAGTGATGCGACTTGCAATAATTAGCGTAGGTGGAGACCCGATGTTTTAAAAACTCTTTTACCTGGAAAAGGGGGAATTTTTGTGATCTGTACGAGAAGTCGCGGTTAGGCATCAGTACCCTTATTTTAAGTCAAATTTAGTGTTAAGTATGATTAGTGTAATTATGAGTAAGTAACTTTAATATATTTTATTAATTTTACTAGGCCTTTCTCTGCTCCTGTTGCGATTTCCCTAGAACCCTTTCAGCTCTTTTAGGACCGTTTGCCTGACTTGGAAAGCTCGGCCAATCAGGATAATTTAGGCATACGGATTCGATCTTAGCGTTCAATTAATTAATTAATTGTTTAAATGTAATGATTATATACGAGTTCCGCTTGCTCGGGTGACGTGTTTGACGATTTAAAGGAAATTCGTATAACATCATTTCCAACTTCAATTTTCACTCAATGTGCGAGCGGGAATTGTAAATAGACGATTCATTGGACCTTACATAATGCCCCAACGCTTAAATGGAAAAGGATATTTAAATTTTTTGAACAACGTATTGTTTCAGCTACTCGAAGAATGTCCCTTAGCAATTCGCGTAAATATGTGGTACCTTCACGATGGTGCCCCATGTCACAATGCACGTATTGTACGCAATTGGCTAAACGACAATTTTCCTGCACGCTGAATAGGAGGTAATGGTCCTATAGCCTGGCCTACCAGATCCTCAGACTTGAATCCATGCGACTTTTTTTTGTGAGGCTATATGAAGGATTTGGTATACTCGGCCCCAATTGATACCATTGAAATTTTGCAAGAAAGTGTGGAAAATGCTGTTGCAATGATTCGTAACAACCCACAGCAGTATTGGTTCCCACTTATTTATTTAGTCGATTATCAATTGATCATCATTGTCTGTCAGGTAGTGTAGTCTCCAGTGGCAGACAATGATATTTGTGGCAAATTTTTAGATTACTTTAGCTCGATAACTAGAACGTTCACAGAAAAAATATATTTAGAAAAGTTGTTACTCTAGACGAGTTTTATTATCAGTTAAAATTAACGTACTTATTTCTGTGACACCGTGTATAGTTGTCTTTAGGTCTGTTCCAATTGGCAGAATTTCAAGTTCTGAATCGTTCAAATCATGCGCAGTATGAAATTTATATCTAATTTTGTGCACTGCTCATGCTCAGTAGGATTTTGAACGGTTCAGAACTTGAAATCCTGACGAATGGAACGAACCTTTTATATCTAATATTAAATACAGTTTTTAATTGTTATCACAAGAGTAAACGTTTTAATCCAGTTTCAACACAAATAAGGCCCGTTTATTATTATTATTTTTTTTAAGAAAGGGAAATAATTAATTTAAGAGAGAATCACCTAAAGGGAAATTTTGAAAAGCAACATTCATATACTTATTGTCAAAAATTCATTAAATTATTTTCCTGTTTTGTGAGGAATTGTAACAATGTATCACAGAATGTTCAATTTTGTTTCCGGTTAAACAACATTCATGAAGAGACTAAAGGAGAAGAGGGATGACAACCACTTAACCGCAATGGACATGGTGAAGCTACCTGATCATGTCAAATTTGAACTGGCCGATTAAGAAAGAACAGGGCTGTCCAAAATTAACACAGAAAACTGGTCGTGTGAAGTCAATCGTCAGCAAACAGCTATCATACCTCACCATCCAGCAATGTGCATAACAAACAACTTCTGATAGCCAGGGCAACCAGGGAGAAAAAAAGGAAAAAGCTCACCAGGGATCCATGGTTGATTAATCATCACCAAACTCCAAAAGAAGCTAGAAGAATACCTTCGCGATGTATTCACAAAGTATTCTATTTGTTACAGTTCCATTCCATCTTATGTTCCTAGTTTAGAAATTATTATGAGTATATTAAACTGTTTTAGCTTGGGGCATTGTTGCAAGTTAAATTTGTAATTCAGAAATTAAATTAACGAATTTCATTGAATAACAATTTAGTTGAGCATGTAAATTCCAAACATCCTTTGCAGTCTGATAAACTGCCCTGTTGCTCCATTAGAGTTGTTAGTCTAACCTGTGGTCTAACTTGGCCAATTTAGTACTTCAGGTACACGGACTTATTTAAGGTTCAATTAATTATTAATTAAAGCTGGTTCTTGTCCGATGAAAATTGTATCACAAACTCTTTTAAACGGACACTAAATGGCTCACAAACACTTTGCTATCAGAGAAGCTGTCAAACGATAGTGAAACATAAGTGTTTGTGCGCCATTTAGTGTCCGTTTAAAAGAGTTTATGATACAATTAATCATTATTCGTGCTAAGTACAATATCGGCATTCTTCTTCCATTAAGCGAGTCATGCGAATATAACATGTGCTTAAAATATCTGTGTTCTTGTTGCCTTCTTTATCGTGCATAGTTTATATTGCGAGTTTTGTGCAGATGCTGCAATAATGATTCCTCGGACGTCTCCAGTTTCATAAGAAAATATTGAAGATGTTTCTGACATACGGTGAAAAATGTAGCTGCACCTGTATGTTCAGCATATGTTCAGGAAGCAAGTACATTTTTGATTGTTTAAATTCCCACGAGCATTCTTGATCATATTCCTGGCATCTGCCCTGCTGTTCCTTCATGATCTGCAATATTTAAAGAACCGTTTTAGCGAAACACTGTCGTGCAAATGCTTGAGTAAACTTACCCCGTACAGCAGCTAATCGGCATTACATCCTGTAGTCTTACGACAATGAGTTTACTCCTTATATTATACTCTGCATCATTAGCTTACTCCTTATGTCGTTTGTGGAATCCGACTACTCACAATTGCAAAGACTATTTTCATGGCAAAGTTTGGGCAAAAGTTATATTTGTTTACGAATACTAGCGTGTCAGTATAGGGATGGTATAGGCACGTATAGGGTTTGACATGGGTTTGAGGTTAGACGTTAGACTTTATGCTATAGGCACAGAATACTAATCTATCATAGTAATCTATACAAAAGCGTCACTCGAGGCGGTACCTTTGATCTTTCGTACAATCTGCCGATGACCTTGGCCATTTAAATCAGTAGTGCATTAGAGATGAGTGCGTGCTTTGAAAATATTTAGAGATGAGGTGGAAATGGAATTAAAATCTACGCTATTAATTTTAAAGCGAGTTCCACTTGTGGCATTGATCCGAAACTGGCAGAACCGTGCGCCGAACAAAGTCTCACATTTAACGCAGCTTTTAAAAGCGGTAATTAATTCGATGAGCGAATATATTTAACAATTTCAAACTACATAGTCCGGAACGCTGCAGAAAAAGACCTATTTTCATGTACCTAATAAAACATATTCCATATTTTTCGAATAAAATTTGTACTCATTAGCCTTATAAGCACAAGCGGTACCCCATTTCCTTTTCTCTGCTACACGTTTATTGCTCATTTCAGATATTTTTACTGTAAATGTTATTCAGTTATAATTATTATTAAAATTTTCTCTCGACTCTTACTAGGTCGCACTTGGGTAGTTTTCGCCACGAAATTTTACTCCGCCATGCTTGTTCATAAGTAAATTTATCCATCCTGTGTTAACTCGAGGGTAACGCATTCTTTTTTCTCTCTCGCGTTACGCCTTCAAGCACCGCGTCGAAGGAAATGCGCGAGTGTTGCCGAGTGGACACGAAAGACATTTAAACTGGTAGTGCACTTCTTACTCTTTCTAATTATTAACTTCCTTTTCAAATGATGCTTCTGTTTAGATCATGGCCAACTCCATTAACATTCACTGACGTGTATGTATGGCCGTTTCAATTCGACTTTTAAAAATTTTGACGGTACTCCACTCAGCGCCTCTTGTGAGTTTTTAAGTAATTGCAGTTGCCATTACCATGGCCGACTACATTAATAAGCTAACGCTTATATGGCCGTTTCAATTGGCGGTTTTTCATTGTTGAAATTAGCTGCATTCTTTTTGTACAATATCACATCAGACGAAGAAGTGATATGAATGTGAAATATCAGTTCAGATCATATTTGAAGCAGGGATAAAAAGAACAAGATGGTAAAACTGATATCACTTGTGACAGCTGATGTTGTGACAGCGGTGTTAACCTAGCGACGCGCTAAATTAACCTATAATATATCAGTAATGTACAGGTATAAAAGTATCGAAAATGAATCACACAAAATTTATAAACGTAATGGTGCAGGTAATGTATGCGTGACGGTAGAAAGAGCATTAAAATAATTTTGCAAATTGCCTATTTAGGATATGGGGAACGAGACAAGTTCCAGTGACGAAGACATAAATATACTGTTTCAGAAGACCATATACTCATCAACGTCCTCTGAAAGTGATGAGGAAATTCAATCACGGCAGAAGAGGCACAGAGTAACAGGTTTTGTGGAAGAAATAATTCCATCATACACACTGCAAGAATTTCAAAGCCATTTCCGTGTAAATAAAACTACTTGTGAAAAATTAATAAGTATAAACTGCAAAAAATCAGTAGAATGTTATTTACTTAAATGCATTACAGATTTAGTAGAAACATCTAATGTGTTACCAACACATACGTTTGGCAGAGAAAAAGTTACTTCACCGAAAGCAGTTTTACTTACCTTGTGGTACCTCAGTAATTTGGAAACCTATCGACAAGTATCAGATAGATTCAATGTCACTCCAAGTTGCAGCCATTCCATCATCACAAAGTAATAGATTTCTTGGTATCCCAGAGTAAAAAACATATATACTGGCCCACAGAAGAACAAAAACAGATTATCCGAGATGGTTTTCATGCCTTTCAAGGAATTCAGCATATAATAGGTGCAATTGATGGTTGTCACATTACCATAAAAAAACCACAACAACATAGTGAAGTGTACTGTAACCGAAAATCACAATACAGTATATTATTACAAGCAATATGCAATCACCAAAAAAAATTCTTCGATGTGTTTTGTGGAGAGCCTGGTTCAGTTCATGATGCACGGCTTCTAAAAAAATCATCAACTTAAGAAAAGGGCATGAGTGGGTTTTGCAAACTGATGTTTTAATTGGTGATTCTGCATATCCATGCCTGAGCTAGTTAATTACACCATTTAGAGACAATGGTCAATTAACAGAGAATCAAAAGACATTTAACTTTAAATTGTCATCGTCACGCATTATTATAGAAAATGCTTTCGCTCTTCTAAAAGGAAGGTTTCGCAGATTGAAATATTTTGAAAATGATAACACGATCTTTATTGTTAAATGTGTTATTGCAGCAACTGTATTGCATAATATATGCATTGATGCTGAAGACATTATTAACGACTGTCGTGTACCAGTAGAACTGATGGAACAAGGACCGGCAATGATGCAAGATGTATCACACGAGCGACGAAATGAAATATTTCAAACAATGTTCAGCTAAAAAATATTTGTGTATATAGGTACTATGTAATAATATTTGATGAGTATGAAATAAATGGTAATATTCCATTGCTTACTTGGCCTTTGACATGTAGCGAAACCTATGCAAATAATTTGAATAGATAAAAGTAGACAACAAGTTAACGTATCAATTTCTTCAGTGTAATGGTAAAGGCTCATGCACAATTTGCTTATAAAGGTAATATGTAGACATTGTGGCTGCTATTACAAAATAGTGTTTTATTGTCATGGATCAATAATATAACAAATAAATAAACTATTTACCAATTCTAATAACACAACATGCAATTTACTACATATCATTCATTATTATGACATTTACACCAGCATAGCTAATTCATCCCTTTTTGTGAGTATTTTATGGCTTATTTACTAACTGTTCCAAAAGTTTTTGTTTTCTTTCTTCCAATTCAATTTTCTTTCTCGCCAAGGCTAGTTTCTCCTCGAGATACTTTTCAAAATGAGCACTGGTCCTTTTACTGATCTCTTCTTTGTTCTTATAATAGTCAGCTTTCACTTTGAAATACATATCACTGCCTGTTTTTCGTTTTCTGCGGTTTGGGGTATCTGTGGATATGTTGGAGGTTGCAGAAGTAGATGCTTCGGAAGAAGGGGTTTCCTCTTCACTATTTTGTAATACAGCCACATCTACTGAATGTGGGGAAGAATTATTTGGCTTATCGCCTAGCAACTCGTCTAGGCGATTGAAAAACAAAAATCGTGTTGGCCCCCTTCCACTCATTTTCCGATTGTCCTTGGTTGCTTTGTATGTGCGTAAGAGATTTTGCCATTTTCTTTGACAATGTGCAGCTGAAAACTACATGCAAATAAATAAAATACACATGCATAACATATGTTTTATGACTTCGTCACCTTGTTTGTATGAGTTTTAACATCAAGAATACTCTAAACATACATATTACTCCGGGTATAAACTTACAGTTATTTTCTGACTCACTAAGTCATTATGAATAGTTTCCCAAATGTGTTTTCGCTTTTGTGGATGATATAGTTCATCATACCTTGCTTCAATGGCTGCTATTAATGCCATTGTGCAAGTATATGTCCACACATTTTTGTTTGTTTCTTGGTTATGTGCCTCATTTTCTGCCTGTAGTGTTTCCTCTTCTTCATCATCTAATGTACTACCATCCTGAACGTATGGTTCATTCTGGTTTGTATATTTTATGAAGCTTTGCGGCAGCCAGAAGCAATCATCAGTCTCTGAATAAATACAGAAATAGTACCAACATATATGAAGACTGTCAATTATTCACCTTAATTCATAATTAAGGTGACAAACCATTCCGTTTAGTATTTTCCATAAGTGTCCCGTGCTTTATGAGTTTCCCGTTTTATGTAATTTTCAACACTTTTATACCATAATGTTTCGTATTGAATTTAAACTTTCTTTCACTGATAACAAGGCTGAAACTACCAATATTTGAAAAATATGCAGGTTTTCATTTTCCTAGCTGATCAATTACAAAAGTTGAATTTTTATTAAAGTTGTAATGTATTGCATATTGCATTTCATTTCAACATGTTGTTAGAAAATTATATCGTAATATGTAGAGACGATACATTCTTCTTAAAAAAATTCCTTTACAGGAAAAATACCTTTTTTCGAAAAATGTTTTGTTATTGTTATATAATTTTTTTTAATAACTGTTATATTTTGTTTTTTAATGTAGTTTCAGCTTAGCCAAAATGTTTCCTTCCCGTTTTAAAGTTGCGCGCTGTATTTTAGCGTAGAAAAATTGGTCACCTTTATATTTTACCTGTATCTTTCACCAAAACATTTCCCTCTTCATTAAGTACTAAATTCTTATTGTCACCTCTCACAATTTCATACATCACGGCGGCGCTCACAAACAACAATTTGTTGGAATCTCAAAAATTACAAGCTATAAACATAAATATCTATATGACATAACCTTATTTTGAGCTACTGATACCTCAATATCAAAAAGCACCTGCTTTCACGATATATCACCAGCGGTAAGAGGGGGTGTCAGAATATCACTTCGTTTCAAATTGATACGGCTAAAAAGAACATGTAAACATGACGTCAGAAGTGAACTGATCTGATACAATCTGATATTTGTAGTAAAAAGAATGCAGCTATTGTTCCAGGAAATTTACAGATTATACGGTGAGCAGTGACCCCTGTGGCGAAAATTATTAGTTAGTTCTACGTCAGTGAATTGTCAAATGTAACAGTTTCAGAATTTTTCTGTTTGTAAGTTTAAATTCGAACATGTTTCTTCAAAAAATCTGTTTTCTCTCTACTTGTATTATCGAGAACAGGTTTCTCTACTGTCTTTTGTGATTGTCACAAGCAAAAATTGTATTTTGTTGGAGTACAGGACAAAGAATTTCAAATACCTAGTTGTGCACAGGTTTTTGTATTTTCCAAGAGAGGTAAAATTTCAGGAATAAAATATCTGTTAATCGCTTAATAATTCCGACAAATTTATTACTAGGATAGTTTAAACTTCCTCTGTCCTGAATCATAATAAGTTTCATCAAGGAATCAGATAAGAAAGAAGAAGTTCTAAGCAACGTATTGCAGTGAAACTTGTCGTCTCTATTTTTAATTATGTAACCAGCTAAGAATGCCACAGATACAAAGTAAATACTGCCATCAGGTAATATTTTTAAAGATACGTTTTCAACTTGAAGTTTTAAAATATGAGATAACTCTTTCTTAACTTTTTGTTCTTCTGTAGGTACTGGTTTGAAATTTGCCTGACTCGTGTAATCTATATTATCAGCAATATTAGCAGATGTCAAAGCTTTGACGAATCCACAACGTAAAATTTGCTGAAGTGCATATTCTGCCGCTCTGACTTCAGTCATGTCATTTGAACCACTTCTAAGACGAACATGAGAAAATATGGGTTTCACTGCATCTGAATATGTCAATACATAAAATCTGATTTGTTGCAAAAGAAATTTAATACAGAGGTTGTAAATTGTAAACCAAGGGCCGTTTATGTATTCAGTCCTTGAATACCTGCATTTGCTGAACTTTTTTGGATAACATCAATGTAATGTTGCAATGTGACTTCTAACCAATACAATCTTTCATCTGTAACATCAACATATGATGCAACACTGCTGTGAATATATTGTGTTCGGTTTGAAATATTAGGTTTGTTCGTGCAGCAGCTTCTGACTAGTCCAAAACTGTCAGAAGCATGCGCCGAATATATTTGACAGTTTCAAACTAGCCAGAAATGCTGTACGAACAGACCTATTGTGTACTTGAAAGAAGTGGTACATATTCTCCATATAATGAATAAAATTTAATTTAGTAGATTGTTTATCCAATTGTTCCTTTAATTCTTTAACTTTATTAAAATTTTCTGAACACTTCTCATTAAGCCTTTTTAATTTTAAAGAAATTTATTAGGAGAAATTATGCTTATTAATAGGTTGATTTCTTGGAGATTTTTTTGTATAATTTTTGTATCTTTAATTTCCTTTTTTAGAGTTGATTATAGATTGTGTAGACATTGTTTTGATATTGCAAATCCGAAATTTGCTGTGTGGATATGGAATCTACCTGGATCTCCTTATAATTGTTTTCTGTTAATATTCTTAATAATTAACTCCAGAATTTAACAAAACCATAAAATGATATAGTGAAGTAAAATTTAGTAAAAAATTCTTACAAATAGATGGTACAGCTTCTTTAGTAAATCCAGTCTTGTTTTTATAATTTTTAAAGATGATTCGTGAAAATGATTTCTACAAATTACAGAAGAAATGAATAAAGTACACTAGAATTGTTATTTCCAAAAAATTAGGTACCATAAAATTTTTTCATTGCTTCAAGCCACTTAATTCGAAGCGGAATTTCATTAAGAAATTCAAAGTGACATATTTTCGTTGCCACAAACAATACATTTTCTAATCATTATGTAACTATTATTAAATTTAAATTCTGATCTCAAGTTAGACAATTCAAAACTAATTTTAGCAATACGAGATGATTTTAGTATTGTCACAATTGATGCAGTATTAAATTTTTAGAATTGCCGCATTTAAAAATGTTACTTCAGCGGGTTCATGATCTCAGGTCTTGTTACATTTGACAGAATTTCAAATTCTGAACCGTTCGAGTCATGCGCAGTATGAAATTTATATCCAATTTTGTGCACTGCTCATGCTCACTCAGTACGATTTTGAATGGTTCAGAACTCGAAATCCTGACGAATGGAACAGACCTCTTATCGCGAGACCGTTGATTTTAAACTGTCTCCTGGAAATAACAGAAAAATACAATATATGATTTCGTATTGACACATCATCAAAAATTAAAGCATATTTCGTAAAAAAAAGTCTGAACCAGTGCAGGTTAACAAACAGACTTATTGCGTTTCCTTAATACAAAGAAATTTGCAACGATCTTGTAGGTTTAAGTTTAAAGTGACTTTCATAGATGACGTTGGTCACCGTATATCATGGCATACTTTTCCGGAACCGAATTTTAGGCGAATTGAAACAGCCATATAAGCGTTGGCTTATTAATGGAGTCGGCCATGGCCATTACGTTACTATCAGTAGTTCTGTAGTATCTTTAATAGGGAGCGCTGAGTAGAGTACTCCATGGCATGCTTTCTGGAACCGAATTTTAGGCGAATTGACACGGCCATACATACACGTCAGTGAATGTTAATGTTGCTGGCCATGGTTTAGATTAGTATTCTGTGCTATAGGCACAGATTTATCAAGTAGCAGATTCCATGTAAAGAAAGAGGAATTGACATAGACAAATATAATAGCGTTTTCGATTGACCACAATGCGCATTTAGAGTATCTTCATCTTGTGTTATTACATGAACTTAAAAGAAGATGCAAATACACTGAGTGCAACCGGTGCTGGTGAATCGAAAATGCTATAAGACATCCCATAGCCCCATAAGGATTACGGTACGTGATTATAGTTGAGCGTACCCACAAGGGGTACGCTGTTGATGGTGTTTTCTAATTTTTAAAATACAAATATTTTCATAATATACACAATAAAATGGTTGAAATTAATATTTACAATATCAATTGGATCCTTTCACGTCTGGTAAGTAACATTTCATTTGATTAATTAATGATAATTACAAAATATGCATAATTACAAAAGGCGTTTTCGGAAATTCAGTCGGAGCAGTCAGATTCTTGGAAAAGCGTTCGTATATTAAACTTGGTTACTTGTTCTGCATTCGAAAATTAGTACAGGTACGCGACCCAAGTAATTCTTGTCATTGAGTAGAGGCGTTTTCGGAAAATAACTCGGATTGGAAAGATTAACCCTAGCAGGTTAGTAGTCAGGTTAAGGCGTTTTCGGAAAATAACTCTGATTGCAAAAGGTTTGTTCGTTTGTACTGCACGAAGTTACACTGAAAACAGTTAGGTGTAGTTTTGCACAACGTCACGTGATGTGCAGTGTAGTTTCGTGCAGAAAAAACTTTGGAGACAAACGAACACAATTTAAACATGCGTGACAGATGAACAGTGCAGTTAACCTTGCTTTCATCCAGGTAAGAGCATAAAATAATGGATTCTACAAAAACGTATAGGTCTGTTCCATTTGACAGAATTTCAAGTTCTGAACCGTTCAGATCATGCGCAGTATGATATTTATATCGAAATTTGTGCACTGCTCATGCTCAGTAAGGTTAATGAACGGTTCAGAACTCGAAATCCTGACGAATGGAACGAACTTCATAATTATAACTGTACAGTGACAGACGTTGATCCTGTGAATCAGTCTATATTTTAAAATCACGCGAAAGTGAGTACTTATAATATTTTTAGTGCGAACTATTTTTATATTAATAGTTATTTGTATACCAAGACCTAAATTTAATTTATCTGTCAGTTAGAATGTGTACATTATAACAGATAAATTAACCTTAGGATAAACATCGGCCATTAGAAGTGAGGTTTTACAGGTTAGGATATACTGCACTTTCTTGTTCGCACTTTAAACACCGAGCAAGAAAGTGCAGTCTAGAGTAACTTGGAACAGATTGCACTGGACAAACGAACGCAATCAGTGCATTTGCACTGTGACAAACGAACGCATTTTTCTGCACTAGGGCACATGGTGTGCACTGGTGTAGACAAACGAACAAACCTAAAGATTAACCCCAGCAGGTTAGTAGTCAGGTTGGTGAATTTTCGAACGCGAATGTGGTTGTCAGGTCAGTATCACGATAACCATATCTGGCCAAATTTGGAAAACCCGTCATTTTGTGCAAAATAATTCACAAATAATTAAACACTTTAATTAAAACAAATCAAATTATTCGTTAGTACATGTCACACATTTCAAATTACCCAAACTTCAAAAAAGGAAGCAGATAAACATAACCTCATAACAGAACCTAGTAACCCTACTCAATAGGCGTTTTCGGAAATTAAACCTGGGTCTCTAACCAGGTTACTTGCGTGACGTCAGCAATTATCAGAGGTTATTCGGGTTCCTCGGTGATTTTACGAACGCATTTTGCAATGTATTTGGCAACATAACCTTTTTCAGTTAGCAGTTTATTCTATTTATAAGTTAATTCTATTTATACATTAAAAATGAATTAAAATCTAAAATAAATAAAAACTAAATACATCTTCACTTTCTTTACCTTTTAATGGAGTTATATTATTATGACAAAATTAAATTCATTTATTAACACTGAACGAGATTCATAACTTCAATTCTTTGTAACCCTACTCACGGACCAGGATCATGATACTAAGACCTTAAAGATATGATACTTAAGGCGTTTTCGGAAAATAACTCGGATTGGAAAGATTAACCCTAGCAGGTTAGTGAATTTTCGAAAGCGAATGTAGTTGTCAGGTCAGTATCAGAATAATCACGTCTGCCCAAATTTGATAAACCCGTCATTTTGTGCAAAATAATTGACAAATAATTAAATACTTTAATTAGAACAGATCAAATTATTCGTTAGTACATGTCACACATTTCAAATTACAGAAACTTCAAGAAAAGGAAACAGATAAACATAACCTCATAACAGAACCTAGTAACCCTACTCAATGACTAGAGTTACTTAGGTCGCGTACCTGTACTAATTTTCGAAAGCAGAACAAGTAACCAGGTTTAATTTACGAACGCTTTTCCAAGAACCTGACTG
The DNA here is from genome assembly GCA_033060865.1 of Dorcus hopei. Taxonomy (NCBI): domain Eukaryota; kingdom Metazoa; phylum Arthropoda; class Insecta; order Coleoptera; family Lucanidae; genus Dorcus; species Dorcus hopei. Next base: position 368,385 of record JAUPFK010000011.1, on the reverse strand, counting down.
CTCCGACTGAATTTCCGAAAACGCCTATAAACAGACGAGTTTGCGCATAGCGTCACCGAGTGACAAAAATCAAACTTTGTGTGCTATAATTTGAAAGAAACAAAATTAATAAATGTCCATTTATGATGCTTTTATATATTTTATCGTCAGTTTAATGCTTTAGTTAGGTCTCCGATCTCATTAAATGTGCGATTTTTTTTCTTATTTTCTCATTTTAAGACGAATTCGCGGCGTTTTTGTCAACGGATGACGTAGTCGATGCGCAAGAGCATGGACCAGGGTTAGTATTAGTACTCACGGACCACATATATGTGGTCCGTGTTAGTACTCTACAGCATGAGCATAAATGATTGAGGAAAAGTTGAATTTCCCGCGTCTCTATCTAGTAATTTTTACTCTTTGTGTGTGGCCGTCCTGAGAAATTAATTTTTGTTCAGTGTCGCCTGTGTAAATTTTGCAGCCGGCTCCAAGAATTCATAAGACAAAATGGGGCGCGTTTGCCTAATGTTCCTGTCAGTAGTTATTGCCGCTTCTTGTATTTAAAATAAACAAATTATTTGCCTATTTTTTTTTGTAACCTATGCATTTGACCAACTTAAGAAAAATATTGAAAGGCGGGAAATTCAACTTGTCCTCAAACATTTATGCTTAAGGCGATTTCACATGGGTCCGACATACGACATCCGATTGTACGAAACGACTGCCTATTGGTTGAAATTTTTAAAAGTAGTTATGGCGGTAAATTCATCCGATGGTTTTTGACTTTCTTCGGACATCGGAAGAGTTGAAAATATCTCAACTTTTGTCCGACGTCGTGTGTAATTTAACCTCACTTTTACATATTTTAATAGATGAACAAGATGAATAAAATTATTAATCAATATTCATTGAATAGAAATGTTTATTTAGAAAAACATTTGAACAAGTGGTTTCTAAATTTGTCCTTAACAAATGGACAATTTTTCACCGAAATTCGGATGTATGTGCAAGATGACAATTTTCATCACCAAAACACGAATACGATTCGTGCATCGGATATCGGAAATCGTATACATGTGAAACCAGCTTTATACTGTACATCACGGGGGTCCGACTCAATAGGCAAAATGTGTATCACTTAGAAGTATAGGTCAAGGGGGTTAAAGGCAAGGGGTAGGCATGCTTCTGTATATCCAATCATAGAGGTCGCTAAATGGTTAGTTATTTTACAGATTGCGTTTTCATGTTGTTTTAGTATTACTTTTAGAACCTGTTGTTAAGTACAGATGGCGTCATTCTTCGGAAGCGTATATGGGTAAACTCGCGTCTACTAACACGAATATCACTTTGGCTCCATAGCTCTCGCATGCGCAGTTACATCAAAATTGTTTTTTAATATGTATAATAAGTTAATCAGCGGTAATCTTTTTAAATGCTTCTAGTTGTTCAAACGTTGTCATTTTTTTTTATCAGCTGAAGGTGAATTATTTTTAATTTTTCTTTTTCAATATTTAATCTTGTCTGTCATGTCAGGTTAAAATTTGGATAAGTCGTTCGCCATGCAAGAAAATTACATTACTGATTCTGGATTCACTTAAGTGAAATCAACACGAGGGGAAAAAATGGGAAGAAAATTTCAAAAAATCATTTTCTTGAGTACTGTCATTCTTGTTTCCATCTATTATTAAAACATTTTCTTCACCTGTACAAATAAAAAAGTTAAGTCAATAATTAAATAAATTAAATAAATAACTTGCTAAATACGGTAATAAAACAACCAAAGCAATAACACTACGATTAGGAAATACAATCCCCGTTATTTATTTAATTTATTTAATTATTGACAACTTTTTTATTTGTACAGATGAAGAAAATGTTTTAATAATAGGTGAAAACAAGAATGACAATACTCAAGAAAATGAATGACTTATTCAAATTTTAAATAAAACTTAACATGACAGAAAAGAGCAAGGAAGAACTAAACATTGAAAAAGAAAAATTTAAAATAATACATCTTCAGCTGATAGAAAAAATAACAACGTTTGAATAACTAGAAGCGTTTAAAAAGATTACCGCCCCGTTAGAAAAGTAATAGAAAGTAACAAGAATGAAAACACAAAAACCACAAGCAGCAAAAGTACACCACATAACAAAATAATTGGTAAACAGCGAAGTTTATTTTCGACAGAAAGAAAGAGTAGAGTGTAAACCTGCTTCGGAAGAAATGAATATCATTGGGATTAAACCAACGCCCACTGAATAATAGGCCTGCTCAAAGGAGTGGGAGAATACCCCGAGAACGTGAGACAATGCCGCGCGCGCCGCGCCGTTAACTGACGTATTATTTATCTAACGCCGAATGTGTAATGCGGAGTCAGAATTGACCATAAATTTATTATTGTAAAATTAAATATATTCATAAAACTAATTCCAACATGTTAAAATATACACAATGCCCGTGTGTGGAATATAATTATGTAAACTCACGAGCACGAGTTTAAAAATAATGTACTTAATTATTTTTGTTGTTTCTAATATCTTTAAATTAAAAAAAGAAATAATTCATTTGAAACTATTGGAAATATGAACGATATAGCAGAGTTAACTGAACTACATACAATACATAATAGTTCTAACTACTATTGTCCAGGAGTCGCAGCGAGGACTACTATGATTCTTAAAAAAAAGGAAATTTTTAATAATGTTAAAAAATAAGTTCTCTTAATAATTAAATACGAGATGTAATAATAATACATAATTAAAACAGATGAGTTACTTTCACACTGCGATACTCAACATGAAGTGACCATTTTAAATCAATCAGTAAGCGCATTTACGTACGCGCTAACAGTTCAACGGCGAGACGCGTACTGACCGAGTCCCCCGAAAATCTTGGCGTCCCCCGAAATCTCGATGTTCCCCACTATCTAACTTCGGCCTATGTGAAGTGGGCGTTGATTAAACTCATAGCACAGTATAAAAAATACAGTAGCGCAACTCGCTTGTCGACACTTTGATCTCTTTACTGGATTTTCATTGACCTCGAGTAGATTAAAGGCAAGCGTTCACAGGCTCGCATCGCACGCGTCGCACGCATCGCATAAATGATCTTTTCTATAGTTTTATATGACGCTGCGTTAACTAGGCTGCATAGAGCAGCGATCGCATTACTGAAAATGCGACTAGCATTCTCGAAAGAGCAACTTCTGCGATTCTTGCGATTCGTGCGTGCGACGCTTGCGATGCGAGCCTGTGAACGCTTGCCTTAAAGGGGTGTGTCGAACTGTTTGTTCTGCTTTACGTGTGAGCGATTTTGTTGTAAATTGTAAATTTACACGTGCTCACACACCAGGGCCGGATTGTAGTGTTTAGTGAACGTGGTAAAAAAAACAAGGCATAAATAATGTGTATTAACATAATTATAAAGATCCATTCGGCACCAAAGCCGTGAATGAATGAGCTCTGCATCTCGAGATTGTGACTCAGACCTTGCGCGGGATGTTATACGCGAACTGAATATTTTCATGAGAGTCGCGCTACTGTGTAATCTTTATACTGTGCTCATAGCGTGGCACACATCAAATGCATTTCACCAGAACGTTTCCTTAGGAGCTTCGTACTTCCCGTCTCGTACTCTTAAACATTTAACTTATTATACATATTAAAAAAAAATAATTTTGACGTATTAAATTCTAAAATAAGATGTCTTTTGATTTATCGATCGTTTTCATTTTAAATTTCCCGCTTTCGCTTACCTAACTGCACATGCGAGAGCCATGGAGCCAAAGCACAGTCTACATACAGTCTTGTCGCTGGCGCTAGTATCGCGTACAAAATTCTTGGAAACTCGGGGAAGAATGCGCAGTAGTCTCGCTGTTTCTATTCGTAGTTTGGTTTACCGGCTTGGTTCGGGCACGTTCGGGCAACTGCAATCACTACAAGATTTTAAATTTAAATTGTTTGCGCCACGTAAGAATCAACGCACGGAAGAATGCGCAGTGGTTGCATTGAAGATACAAAGATCAAAGGTACCGACGCCAAATGAACAGACTGTGTGTAGACTGTGGCCAAAGTGATATTCGTGTTAGCAGACGCGAGTTATGGGTAATTCCCAAAACAAAGACGCAGTATGCATTTGATTACTGGCGTTCTCTTCGTAAAACTTATTTATTCTTTTATTATTCAACGCAACAGTGATTTACCATGAATCGCCAACTGTGTGTAGTGTGTAAAAGTTCTGTGGAAAATATACAATCTTTTTGATTTCCAAGATCAATCACCAGGTAAGTTAAATAAAAACCAAGCATAAGAGACGTAGTAGAAACAGCATCAGGTATGGCCGCCTGTGTGCAATGAAAAATATGGCGCCCCAATACAGAAAATGCGGATACATAACTTATATCAAGCGATCAAATTAATTTTACCTCGCAGTTTGCCATGACTCGAAAACATATGTCTTGACAATACGAAATATGTTAATTTGTCAATTATTAATCTGTGAACAGCACTAATCTCAGACACCAAGTTTTGTTGGCAAAGCCCACTAGAGATAAAATTCAGTTGATCACCCGATATAAACTTTGATATAAACATAGTGACGTGTCCTACTTTACATTTTTTCAGAAGATATTTTTGTTTGCTTTGTTTTGTTAAAAATTTTGGTCACAGCTTTGGTTTTTGAGATATCTTCAATTTTGTATTCTGAAATTTTCTTCAAGTTTTTTAATTATGCAAAAAATAATGATTAATTGCTTAGAATTAGAATCATATAAAAGGCTCAGTTTTATACGTATTGAGGAACATTAGTAGGTATCGGTTGTTAATTTTACATTATTTTATATAAAGGTGTCAAGAATGGCTTACTGCTCTGGGTTTGAATATGCCACCTGAAAATGTACAGCGAAATAAGAGAGTATGTGCCAAACATTTCACTCGTGCATCATTTCGAAACAGCCTCTGCAACTCACTCAACAGTAATATTATTCCATACTTTAGAGGCTCACTGTATATTAAAGTACTTACTTGACGTTTTGCGAAATCGATTGTTCAGTTTATCAAAAGTGAATGAATAAAATAAAAGAGATATTTTTTATAAATTAAACACAATTAAGAAAATAATCAATAATTTGACATACAAAGATGCCTGAAATCAACTATAAACGAAAAGAATTCTATTCTATTCTACTCATTTATTTACTTCTTAGTACATTTATTACACTTAAAAGTGAATACAGTACTATCATTATTCGATAAAGTTTGAAATTAAAATAGGATGAAAATAAATATACCTAGTACCTAGTACATAAGGTCTGTTCGATAGCTCTGCACTTTCTACACTTTTAACACCTTTACTATTTATTCGTGAAAAGAGATAGGGAGAGTTGCATTTAAAAAAATTGAATAACGGCAGTTTGAAATTCTGACAATTACACAGGCTTGAACATTTGAAAAAACAAGTAAGACTAAAAGAATTTATATCTAGGTTATTCCTTACACTTTAATTTATAACACTACCGAATTTTATTGCCGTACGACAAACAATACCTTTACAGTTAGTATTTCAAGAGAAGTTGAAAATCAGACTGTTTTCAATAAAATATTAATTTACTCTTAGTTGGTTAATTAAATATAAATATTTTATGCGCTACTGTTTAGAGGATCGAGTGTTATGTCTTCCTATAAGAAAATACACAGGGTATTCCATTTAAAAAAATCCTGCTACATGCTGCCATTACTTTACGTAACAATCTGTATGTACCAAAATAATTTTAGGATATAGTGCTCAACAGGTAGAATGTCCTTGTAAAAGAAAAAAATTCTATATCGTCCTATAAATGAGCTATGGAAGAAAGGGCGCTTAATAACTCACCCTGTATATGCAGTTAATTTGATTTATATAAGAACTTTACACTAAATAAATTTCACATATTTAATTGCAAATGCAATAACGCAAAAAGAGCGTTCCGCATTATTAACAGGAAAACGATGCATTCGCAGGTCGACATCATCTCTTCGAATTTTATCACAAATAATAAACACACACTTATTACTGGGTTGGTTCATTTTTTCAGAGAGCAGAGGAATCCTACAAAGTTATCCCTCAGAAGTTCGCATTTTACTATCCCTACTTTGCTACGTTAAGGGGAAATATTTGTGATATTATGATTGGTTGGTTGGCAGTCGCCTTCCGACCATGCGGCTATTGAAAACCACCAACATTAGTTGCTTAGAGCTATCTCTGTTCAACACATATTGAGAAAGAACGATAATAACTCTCGCGCGTGCGCCGGCATGTCGGTGGTTCCGTCATCATGAGCAACTTACTAGGCTGCGTTCGGTCATAATGTTGGTACATTCGACGGGTTCAGAAATACACATACATGTACATAATTATATTCAAATACTTACACATTTTTTACGGTAAATTGTAATAAGACGCAATTATCGTTCAAAGTAGACTTTATTTTTAATTGCACATATGCGTCGTATAATAGAAAAGGAACAAGTAGTTACCTATATGTATTTGTAAAAGTATTGAAGAGGATTGGAGCTGCAACATCAAAAATTTTACGTATAATCCTATTTCATGCGCATGCGCAATTTTAATATTACCTACAGCTCAACACTGTAATGAAATTCATTATTTTATTTTTTTTTTAATTGTAAACATGGGTAAATTAAACTCCATTAACGAGAAGGTCACATATAGGAAAAGAAAAATCGGCGGTAAATATGTTTCTTTGTAAATATGTAACTATATTTTTTCGAAAATTGTTAAGAAATGTTGATAATTAAGTACATGATACATTACGAACATCATGACGCGAAGTGACTGTTTTTTGTTTGCATAACGTAAAAGTCTTTTTGCGCTAGCGTCACATCTTTTGATGTCATCGAAACGCCAGTGTCATTTATAACGTACTATAAGGTAAATGAAATAAATTTTTCAAAAATTTACGAAGATATAAACATAGATATAAATCTGCAAGGTTTGAATATTTCAAAATAAATGGTCGAGTATGTAGTAATCGAAAAAATATTATATGCACCACGGCAGCAAAGTGTCTTTATCGACCTCGTTTGCTTGCTCACCGCGGCTTCGCCTTGGCTCGCAATTTGCAAACTCGTTTGATAAAGTGCCACTTTGCCACCTTAGTACATAAATAACTATTAAATCCAGAAAGTAAAAGTATTTCGCATCTTGCAATTTTTGATTGAAGAAAAGGCCACAGTTTAAGAAAATATCATAAAAGTTGATTTCTTTTGAAACCGGTATGAAGTTAGCAATAACTTTCAGTATCTTTTTATTTTCAATTACATACTTATTTTGAACAAGTTTCCAAATCACCTCAGATTTGTGAGGTCCTGGAGTATGCGGAACGAAAGTTTAAGATTTTATTGTGGCCGGACAAAAAATATGTCCCTTTTTGTTTTTAAACTATCGAAAGCCCGTTATTAATAGATTATTTTCGTCTAAAAACATTTGATTTAAAAATAAGACAACGCTGTCATTTTTGAAGAAGTTAAGTACGCCTAACGCAAAATTACTTGATAGGTCAATTTCGAATCAATTTCTAAAAATATTCATTTTAAGTTATTGAATATTACTTAATTAGTAGATTTTTATACTAATATATAAATACTGAAACTGTTTTGGTATAGTTTTAGATTTTTTTTTATTGCTGAAAGTTATTGCTAACTTCCTACCGGTTCTTTTGAACTCTATTTAAATGTACATTTTTATATTTTTGCTATTTCGCTTCTAATACACATAAGTTGAGCCAAACACAAATTTACAAAAAAAAAAACGTAATGGTCCGTTTTCACGTTCAAGCAATTTGCGCAAATGGATTTGTGCAAGTATTTGCGCATACAAATTCGCTTGCGCAAATGCATGCAGTTTACCAAATTTTTTAGTATCACAAAATCTTCTAAGCGGACACTAAATCGCGCAACAATACACTTTACGTTTCGCAGTCGTTCGACTGCTTCGTCAGAAGTGAAAATTATGTTGTCAAAACAAACAAGGTTGTCAACGGAAACTGAAAAAGTAACTTGATTTTTTTTTTTTTTTATTTTTATGTATATTATATTTATTTTTTAATCTAAAAATAATTTGAATATTACAAATGTTAAAAAATTGACAGATCTATGTTCTATTTAAGGAATCGAGAAAACTACAAAATGTATCGTTTAAATTCCTTAAATAGAACATAGATCTGTCAATTTTTTAACATTTGTAATATTCAAATTATTTTTAGATTAAAAAATAAATATAATATACATAAAAAAAAAAAAAATCAAGTTACTTTTTCAGTTTCCGTTGACAACCTTGTTTGTTTTGACAACATAATTTTCACTTCTGACGAAGCAGTCGAACGACTGCGAAACGTAAAGTGTATTGTTGCGCGATTTAGTGTCCGCTTAGAAGATTTTGTGATACAAATTTCATCGGACAAGAACCAACTGTAAATATGGATATCAGAAACATAGGATTTTACAATTTTGTGGAGGGTCGCTACGGGCACCAAAGTAAGGTACTGTGCAAAATTTATTCTAAAACTTTAACTAAAATTACCAAAATAAAAAATCGTAAGCTCTTTTTGCTTAAATGTAGAAAAGAAGGAGTATATCCTAATCATGTAATAGGCCCTTTGAAAAGAGCGTATGATATGTCATGTCAGAAAATTGACAGATATGTATCGGATTTCGCTAATAAAATTCTTTCATATGAAATTGAAGTAACTCTAAAAATTCTTACCAAATTAATGTGGAAATTAGATTATACTTTAGGACAGTTAAGTAATTTTCTAGATAATATTACAATAAACAATTTTCTACATTTTGAAAACCAAAAAATGAAAGGTTGTTTAATAGAATTCGATCGACACAGATTAAAAGTTGGATAATCTTATTTCTATTAAAGATAAAAACTTTTATATCAAATTTGACCAAAATACAATCGATAAATGGTTAATTAAATATACCAAAACTGAAATTCAGTCAAATTTAAAATACATTTTTGCTTTTGGAAAAAAATTTTCATTACCCTATTTTAATAAAAAACAAGTAGATTTTCTAAACTTTTTATGTATCTTAGAGTTTGGTAAAAAAACTTTAGATTCAACTTCAAAAAACCAAGTAAGAACTAAATTATGAACTAATTTTCTAAATTACATTAGGAATATTGATAGGACTTTTGAAAAATCAAAATATAAAATTCTTATTCGAGATCTTTTGGCTTGTAAAAAATTTCTTAAAGAAAATCCAAACATCATTGTCACAGTAGCAGACAAAAGCAATGTTACTGTTTTGATTGACAAAAATGACTATTTTTCAAAAGTTCAAACCATGCTCTCTGACAATAATACATACGTAGAATTAAATAACGATCCCACAGAAAATTTCCAACGTAAAACTTTCAATATTATTAATAAGTTAGAAAAATCTGTTGAAATTAGTAATAATATTGCTAAATCTCTTAAAGTACAGCATCCCATATTTCCTAAATTATACTGCATTCCAAAAATTCACAAACCTAACACACCTCTTCGGCCAATAGTTTCTACTATAGGTTCTTCTCTATATTTCTTATCAAAATTTGTTTCAAAATTCTTACTCAAGTTACTAGTAAATCAGAATACTTTATAAAAATTCTTATGAACTTGTAGATAAATTGAAAACATAGATATACCAAATAACTGTATTATAATTTCTTTAGATGTTGTTTCTTTGTTTACTAACATTCCAAAAGAGTTAGCTTTAAAAAGCATTAGTGATAGGTGGATAGAAATTAAAGATTTTACAGACATTTCCAAAGAAAATTTTTAGAAATTGTTACTTTATGTTTTGAAACATCTTATTTCGCTTTTAATGATAAATTTTATAAACAGATTTTCGGTACAGCAATGGGGTCTCCTTTATCGCCTGCTTTAGCTGAAATTGTCATGCAGGAACTAGAAAAAGTGTCATTAACTCATTACCTTTCAATTTAACTTTATATTTTCGTTACGTCGATGATATTTTATTGATTTTGCCTTCAGATAAAGTAGACTTTGTTTTAAGTAGATTTAACTCTTTTCATAATAGATTACAATTTACAGTAGAAAAGAAATTAACAATTCACTAAGTTTTCTAGATGTAAATATCATCAGACGTAATAACAAATTAATGAAAATTGGTTTCATAAACCTACGTGGTCAGGTAGATATATTAATTTTCATTCGTATACTTCTAAAAACTATAAAATTGCAACAATTATTTCTTTAACAGATCGAGCTGTTTTACTTTCAGATAAACTTTTCATTTATGATAATTTAAATTTAATAAAAAGACTCTTGTTCAAAATTCTTATCCAATAAATCTTATAGAATCAGTAATAAAAATCGTGTTAAATATTTGCAAAATTCAGGAATCCACAATAACAATAAACAAACTTCAAACAAAAAATACATATCATTACCCTACATTGAACCACTATATGACACATTTAAACACATATTCAAAAACACAATTTAATTTTAGCTAGCAAATCTGTAAATAATTTAAATAGTATTTTCTCAAATTTAAAAACCAAAACACCAAAATTAAAACAGCCAAACGTAGTTTATGAAATTAAATGTTTCAATTGTAATTCATGTTATATTGGAGAAACAAGCCAAAATTTAAAAAAGCGTCTAGACCAACATAAATATCATATCCAAAAAAATAATCAAAATCATTCAATGCTTGTAGAACATTCATTAGAAAATGACCATAATTTTGATTTTGAAAATACTAACATTTTATATTACGAGTCTAATATTTTCAAAAGACGTTTTATTGAAATGTGTAAAATAAAAATGTCGTCGAATTCTATTAACAAACGTACTGATTTTGCAAATTTAAACGATACATTTTGTAGTTTTCTCGATTCCTTAAATAGAACATAGATCTGTCAATTTTTTAACATTTGTAATATTCAAATTATTTTTAGATTAAAAAATAAATATAATATACATAAAATAAAAAAAAAAAAATCAAGTTACTTTTTCAGTTTCCGTTGACAACCTTGTTTGTTTTGACAACATAATTTTCACTTCTGACGAAGCAGTCGAACGACTGCGAAACGTAAAGTGTATTGTTGCGCGATTTAGTGTCCGCTTAGAAGATTTTGTGATACAAATTTCATCGGACAAGAACCAACTGTAAATACAAATTTTTTAGCTTGTACAAGCAAAAAAATACCGTTTTCATGCAACGACCTCCTTGTGCAAATTTGTGTTCACAAGCACATTTGCGCAAATTGCTTGAGCGTGAAAACGGACCATAAGTGTCCCACTTCAAATTTTAAGGAGTGCATTTAAATTAATAACGAAAAAAAGGAGTTGATGCAAAAGTTAGTTACACAAAATAATGTTTTCGAAGTTAAATGCGTCTCAAAATTTTTTTTTAGGTTTAATCAACGAAGAATGCCAGGACGCGAAAGTTCACACAAAAAAGTTGTACGTCAGAATAGGCAAAACGATAATTCTATAAAAATGTAATTTTCCTAGTGATGAAATTTAGCCGGCTAAAAATACCTTTTTCTCCAACCGTGGAAAAAGCCGTACCTTTGAATACTATTTAGAGATAGTGAACTTGATCTTTTCTTGACCAACAAGAAATGTACTTGTTGCTAGACCTCAGTGTATGTATAAATAAATATTAAAATACCAAAAACGTACTGGAAAAGGCAGTGCACAAACTTAAATACATTTAAATTACCCGCCTTAATCCTATCTGAGATCATGTGCAATAACTCCTAAAAAATCGGAACGCAAAATATATTTTCAGACCGTGAAAAAAGATCACGTGATTGTCTAGTTTGTTACCGCCCCCAGCTCTTAAGGTGGGGAGAATATATTCACGCCTTACAGAAATAATTCACTAAAAACATACAAATCGGGCGACTTCATAACTTAATTATGGTTACATATTTTTAAAAGCTGTTTTCACTGATTTGTTAACAAAACTTCAATCTACAAAGTGACTAACGCGTTTTTCAAAATTCGATCTGGAAGTATTTTTACTATCGCTGTAAAGTTCAACTACAATTTTTCAATGTTAATTATTTTTTTCTTAATTATCAGATGATAGAGAAATTTCCTATGGTCACTTTGTAGTGCTAGTTGTCAGGTATATAGAAAAAAAAAGAATTAATTATATTCAGAAATAAAGTCTCTATGAATTCGCACGTTTTAATGGTTTTCGTATATGGAGTTATTTCGTAAGATTGCTCTTAATTAAGAGCGATCTTTCTTGTTCAGATGCGACTGATTTTAGCCATTTTCCCGTTATCCATTTTGCGCACGCGAACGTATAGTCGTGCGCAGCTACAACTTGACAGTTCTATGAGCCTTATATCTTCAAACCTCACCCTTCAAATCTTATGTGTTTTAAGGGTGAGGTTTGCGTGCAGGAGATGCATTTTAGGTACGCATGAGTGTTTCCAAAAGCGCAAGGAATCGCATAGCACATATTTATATTTATGCAGGTTTCCATGCATTGATCACTTTTTTAAAAGCAAATATGCTTGAAAATCAGAGCTGACGGGGAAACGCCTATTTTTTGTTCCTGAAACATATTTCTGATGATATGGGAAGTGATATATTTTAAAATCTCTGAAATCTATAACGCGTAAATAATTAGGGGCTGACTATTGGAAATTATTTATTTTAAGGCGATTTCGTTCGGAGCGCTTTGATTGTTCTATTTTTCTCACTCTTAATTTTATTGTGATTTTATTGTGAAATTCATTCACATATTAGCTGCTTTTTTTCGCTGAAAAGTTTGAATCGTGATTCGAATAATTTTCCGTTACCCGCTCTGGGTCTGAATGCATTTCAATCCAAACGGATCGTTAAATTGAAAGACTGAAAGGGGAAATGGGATTACCGACCGGGATTGAAATTTCATGAAGATCCATTTGCAAGAGAGCATCCATCTTTGAATCTAAACGCGTTATGTTGCGTTTGGATCAAACAAAAGAAAGCAGCTAATGTCGAGCATAATTTTTAGGTTAGTTTCGGAATTTTTCGATGTTCAGTGGTGCAGCAAGTGTAATATTAGTATACGTATAATTCCTTTCAAGTTCTTTTAGTCATAGAACTCCAGCGTATAGAATACAATTGACATTTCTCGAATCTTATTCAGTTAAATGTAGGAAGGGCTGTGGTGAAAGTTGAAGACTTTCTTTGTTTCTTAACCCTTCTTACTTTAGTAGCGTATATTTAGTGGGAAATTTAACCAAGCATGTTAAACAAAATGAAATTTAGATAATTTAGAAAAACTAAGGTAACGTAACGTAATTCGCTGTCACCACCGGATTTTTACGGGAATTCCGGGCCCTATTATGCTTAATTAAATTACCTGGCCGATTAATAACACTTCGGAAGTGAGTTCTTGGGCTGGAACTGTGCAAGCGCGCAATATAACCGCAATCTACCCTAATAGAAATCAAAGACGTGGAGGGTATATTGATTAAGATAAAAAAATAGTATATCTTTGGTTTCCCTCGGAGGGGGTCACAATGTTAAATTAATGGCAAGTATCAATAAAAAATTTAGAATAACAAAGCACCTACCAGGTAGGGGTTTCGAGGTGGATCCCAGCAGCAGAGAGGACTCGATCAGCTTTTAGTTCCCTTTTGAATTTGGGGGGGCTGGAAGGTCGGCTGGACTCTCTTTTGGGGGTGGACTCGGCCAGAGGGATTCTTGGGCCGTCGCACTCACCCACACCAATAAATTTAGACACTTGACTCGCGTTCTAATAGATTTGCGTTAATTTAAGTAAAAGTTTCCGGGACGTAAAGAGAATACTAATTGAGAGGGACAATAAATTATTGAAGAATTTTGATAAAAATTTTGAATGTCACAAAGGGAACGCGACTGTTCGCGGAGATGACTTGGTGAACATTAATTAATTTTTCTAAAACTCCCCTCCCCCTCGGGCCATTGTTTACAAATTCAAAATCCTCCCTCTCTTAAATTTTTCCCTGGAGATATGCTGCGCTCTCGTGGCGAGCCATTTACCTTTTGTTTAAGACGCAAATTTTGATCATCGAAGGAACTCGGGTTGCCTTAAGTTAAGGTGGTCTTTTGTCCGCTTTTCGATCAGCGTTTATCGGCCCACGTACACTGAGAAAAATGAAATAGTTAAGTCAACAACTTTTTGAATGTCAACTTTTTGTGCATTGACTTAAATAAAATGTACTTGTTTCAACGGTAATATTCTTAACTGAACATCTTGGAAGTTGTTGAAGTAACACTAAAAAAATGTTAAACTATTACGTTTGACTGAACGATGTAAACGTTTTCCTTAAAACGAAAGTGTTTAATATGTTAAATCAAAAAGTTGAAATTTCAAAATGATCGTAAAGTGCTGTTGCTTTTATGTGTCTGTTTTGATTTTTTATTTAACGTAATAAATGTTAAGTCAAGTAAAAGCGAGGATTAATTCCCATATTAATAAGCTATCGAGTTCCAGATGGCGCCTGCTAAAACTTCACGTATATTTACTGCCTGTGTCAGCATAACCTTGTTGTTCGACATCGTTTCTTAAACGGATAAGTCATTCATATTTCGAATGCGTCCGACATTATAAAGTTCGTTGAGAGGTTTATTCAGCTCCTCTTGTCACCTCAACAAAGGTTGAAGGGTTATCTTACTTTGGCAGTATCGCAAAGAGGTGAACATTTAATTGATGTTTCCCTAAACGATAGTCTAGATTGAATTGACTCTACGCTTTTATTAGCTGTACTGAAAAATTACTTTAAATATATCAAAAATATAATTTTAATTCCCTAACACCGTTCAGACAAATAAAATATTTAGCAATTTTAACAATCTAAAGTTCTTGTATCAATCTTCTTGGGCATTAAAGCAACTAGAAAGATGTCTTCATTGTATGCTTGCTTCAAAGAAAATATTGAGTTGATTCAATCTAAAATATTTAACATTTTTTGACTGTTGGTTCAATGACCACGCGTGATTGCTAATAGGTAAACGAAAAATATTGTTAACTGAACGTGTTTTTGGTTGACTGAACAGTTTATTTTTCTCAGTGTAGGCGTCCGCTCTTTGGTCTCACGCGATACTTGCCGGGATGTTTATTTTACGGTAATCTTAATGGGCTTTATTTAGGAGGGCTTCTTATGTTGAGACTAATTCGCCTTCAAAACCTGGGAATGTTTATATGAAGATTAACTTTGAAATTCTTCAACGGATAAGGTAGAAGTAACTGATTTTAGTTTAATAAATTTGAATTCAAATTTCCGGCCGTTTACATAAATTTAGGGTCCGTTTATCGATGCTAGGTTAAATTCATCTTTCAGTTTGTTACCAATGGCAACAATTATGAAAGTATACGTTGCCATTGGTAACAAACTGAAAGATAAATTTAACCTAGCATCGACAAACCGACCCTAAATGTAAGTGTGTTATAATTTTATAAACAATGATTGGTTTGTGCGCGTTCCAGAATATTGTAAAACGCTTGTGTGCGTTTATGACTTACCGCGGCCACATTTAGTGACCAGATAGGATAAGAAACTAATGTTACTATAACTCCTGATATTCTTAACTCGTTGGCCAAAGCCGTATTTCAAATTTTTGTTGAAAACCATTTATTTGCTAATAATGCATCTATTTAATAATAGATGCCGGGTACTATTAATTTGTCGCCGCCTGGTGTTCGTTTCCAAAATTAACGCATCTGGTCTCCAAAAACTGGTTGTCAGATTTTATTCAAGGAAGGGCTAACTAGATGTATATAAACAAGGGTAATACTGTTCCGTCGCTTGTGGGCACAGAGAGTGTTATGGAACTTTTGGAACAATCCAGCTCCTCAAATGTACAAGAAATCTATTCCTAAAATATCCCATTGATTTTCCTATGCAGGTTGGTGGTGAAGAAGTTGTTGGCAGAGCTGATGTTCAGGTAATTAAGGACGCCTTTGAAACGGATAAGAGTGAAACAAGATTTCGATGTGTCCCGAAGTTAACGTCAGAACATTTAGCTCCCAACTCATTCGCAAAAATGAGAGTGTCATTGGCGGCACAGCTCTTTAGCCATTCTGTCGCATGTCTAATTTTCTACAATATATCTCGAGGTAAGTTCAGAATCTACACACAATCTTTATAATTTCATGAAACATAAAATTAGTAAGTTTTAACTATTAATTTCCGACATGTATTATTGCTTAATTCCACTTTTTAAATATCACTCATATTAAATTAAATTTTTTTTTTAGAAAGTTATTAGAGTCGTTTGAACAAATAGCGGTAGATTTACAATAGCTAATAATATCATTTTTAATAGGCTCCCAATTTTTAAGAAAACGTTTGTACTACACGTGTTACCGCTTCGTCAGAAGTGAAAATTTTTTCACTTCTGACGAAGCGGTCGAACGACTGCGAAACGTAAAATGTAAAGTGCGCGATTTAGTGTCCGCTTAAAAGATTTTGTGATACAAATTTCATCGGACAAGAACCAACTCAAATTGTAAATATACTTTTTTTTCCACAGATCAGTGGCGCTTTGTTGGCTACGCCAGTAGAACCATGCCGCCCTCACAAAAAGGCTGGTTGGCAAATTTCACGGCAATGACTGGAATCTGGAAGAAGTGTGAAACTATGGGGCTGAACCATCTACGGACACACAGCGTAAACCAGAATGCACTGGAGAATACAGGCAAATTCACGAAGCAACAGTAATACGTCATAGCTAGCAATGACGTCAGAATGAGCCGATGTTGCCAGAAATAGTGGCGCCAAATACGAATTTAAATAAACCGTCATGTAATAAGAACGGCAAAAAATTCTTTCAACTAGTTACTCAAATAATTACAATGAGTCGAACTTTTTTGGATTGTTAAAATTTTAACGTCTCAATGGTTCAAAGGGTGTGCACGAAAATTACTCAAAACAGCTCGGTGAATGAATTCCTAATTTATTTTATGACAGACTATTTTTCTGACATGCTTTTATTTTCACTTACAAAAAACTAACTACCAAAATGAAAACAAAAGTAATAACACAAACAGCCAACGCCGACCGTTGAACTACTGATGCTACATCGAGAGATACAGAGATACTACAGACTCCCCCTCTGGCTCTGAAGTCGTCCCGACGAGGAAGCCAGATAACCGCTCTTGGTTGGACGTCCTCGTCTCTTCCGGGGTAGGACGGGTTCCATCGGAGCCGAGTCGTCTCCGGCACTGAAATGATAAAGGTCACTGCTGTGGAACTTGCCCATTGCTCTCCCGGTGATATCCTCGATCTCGTACGTAGTGGGGCTGTATTGACGTCGGATATAGTACGGGCCATCTCGTTTGGGGGCGAACTTGGCAGTAAAACCTTTCTTGGCGTTACTGAGAGTATGGCACCTAACTAATACTTTGTCACCAATATGAAATGGAACGTGGGGGGTTCTCTTCGAATTGGCTTGTTCCTTCCTGAGATCTTGTCGCTTTTCCCATTTTTCCTTCGCCTCCCGTAAAACTCGAGAGAAATCTCGCAGGTACGGAGTAATTTCTTGGACGAAGTTATCATTATCGATGATAGACCGGAGGTCCCGCGTCACGTCATCCGGGGTTCTAAGCTGACGGCCGAAAGTCAAGTAAGCGGGGTTTGGCCTGTGGATTCACATAAAGCCGTGTTAATGGCAAATCGAATCGCAGCGATGTACTCGTCCCATGCGTTATGCTGATGCTGTACTAGAATTGCTAACTGTAGTTTAAGGTCGCGATTTTTTCGTTCTACCGGATTACTCTCCGGGTGGTAGAGCGGAATCGGCGTGTGCTGGATGTTCAAACAATATGTCACCTGCTGCATCACTGCGCTAACAAATTGGGTGCCATTGTCGGTTATGATGCGCCGCGGGGTTCCGAAACGCATACATATTTCTTCAATTGATTTTAGCGCATTGTTCGCTGGTTGCTTGTGATAATGGGAAAAATTCCACCCACTTAGATGCTGTATCCTCAATGCATAATATCCAGCGATGTCCCTGGGTGTTGTCGGTAGGGGCCCAAACAGGTCTACGGCAATCACCTCAAAACGTCTGCTTGCCACTGGGGTTTGTAATAACCCAGACGGTTTCAAATTATCCGCCTTAAACTTTTGGCATTCCATACAATTTCGGATGTAGTCCGTTACATATTTACGCATACCGGTGAAATAATATCGAGACGCGATTCGTCGCACTGTGCGCTCCACTCCGTAATGTCCGGCTAAGGGCGAGTCACGATACTCCTGCATAATGAGGGCCCGTTCTTGTACTGCTGTGACTTGTTGCGGATCTTCACCGCCTAGCTCCTGGTCGTATCGGTACAAGATACCGTATACGTAACGACATAACGTATCCCCTTTCGGCCCATCGAATGCCAGCGGTATCATCCTCTCCCTCGAATGCGTCGATTACCTTCTTCAATTCTGGGTCTTGAAGTTGTGCCATTCTGACGTCCTTGGCTGATCTTGCTGGCATCTCGACCGTCACGGATTGTAGTTTCGTAATTACTGTCGAGTCTTGACATGATGGTAATCTAGACAGAGCGTCAGCAACGACATTCGCCTTTCCAGACGTGTGCACCACTTTTAAGCGATAAGCCTGCAGTTGGAGAGCCCACCTTGCCAAACGTCCCGTCGGTGATTTGATCGAGAACAACCACTTTAGTGGCTGGTGATCTGTTATTACTAAAATTTCACTCCCTTCTATATAACTGCGGAATTTCCCCACGGCCCACACAACGGCAAGAGCTTCTCGCTCGGTGGTCGAGTAATTTCTTTCGGCCGATGACAATAATCTGCTAGCATATTCGATCGGTCGTTCTTGTATGCCCTCCCCCTGCAGGAGAACAGCCCCTAGCGCGTATGCGCTAGCATCAGTGCGTAGGACATACGGCTTAGTCGGATCCGCTTGCTGTAGAATGGGTGCGCTCATTAGCCTTTCTTTCAACTGATCGAACGCAGTTTGCTCTTCTTCTCCCCACCTCCATATGACATTTTTCTTAGTGAGGGCTGAGAGTGGTCTTGCGATTTCCGCAAAATTGGGTACGTAACGCCTGTATCACGAACACATTTAATAGAAACTCATGACTTGTTTCGTGTTTTTTGGCGGCGCAATATTCGCGATGGTGTCTACTTTGTTGCTGTCGATGTGAACACCTTCTTTTACACTAGCCGCATGGGTGTACGTTTTCAAGATCTCCGCGAAGTTTAGCGTAACTAGAGATGCCTCGTTTGCGAGATTTCGTGACAGATCCGGATTGCATGTCGGGCATTTCGCGCGTATCCTGCCAGGCGCTCCCCATCCATAACACTTGACAATTGAGACGTTGGACGTGGTTGGCGTCTCTGAACGTGGTTGCTTCGTTGTTTTTCTTAATTTTATTTGACACTCGTCTGCCATGTGACCGAAGTTTTGACAATACGTACAACGTGGTCGAGGTTTGACACGTGTTTCCGACAATTTCTGCTTGGACACGTTCTTTGACGTATAGGCTTCATGGAGTTGCCGTTCTACTTCGCGAGCACATTGCAACAAATCCTCGAACGTTTTCGCATCCTCACGCTTTACGCGTTTTCGAATTTTTCGACTTAATAGACCATAAATCATGTCCAATTGTATTTCAACCGAGGGTGGGTTTTTTAATCGTGACAGCAACGCTCTGGCCTTACTCACGTAAATGTCTGTCGTTGTATTTTCGTCCTGCTCCGCGGCGAAAAGATCTCGGTAGATCTGATGTGCGGGTCTTTCGGGACCATACGAATTTTTTAACGCACAAATTATCGCTTGCCAGTCCGAAACACTGCCTTTTATGCCTTGCCACCACGTGGCAGCATCGCCGGTTAACAGCATCGATAGTCCTCTGATCGCGTTTTCATCGGTAATATTGAGACAGTCCTTATACGTGTTAACCGCATCGATAAATGTTTCCACGTTATCGTTCTTCCCACCGGAAAATCGCGACGAGCACTTTGAAAAGTTTCCTTGTAATCCCGATGTCAGAGCGGTTATCGAAGAAGTAGGCGTGGGAATGCGCTCTTCCATTTCTCTGCGAAAATTCACATGCATGTCTTGAAGTTGCTGCGTCACTTGCGCTTGTACGCCTGCTAGCAACTGCTGCAACTGTTGCGCAGACATTTGCACTACTGCAGGTGCGGGTTCCATGTTTTCCGTTATTGGAACGTTTCCCGAATTATTAACCTGATCCCGTATTCTCTCGCTACGGCGTGAATTCAAAGACATTCACGCGTTTTCCGTTTTCGCGTCGCGCGCACTTTTGGGTATATTTTCGTGGCCCCACGTTGGGCGCCAGGTTAACGTCTCAATGATTCAAAGGGTGTGCACGAAAATTACTCAAAACAGCTCGGTGAACGAATTCCTAATTTATTTTATGACAGACTATTTTTCTGACATGCTTTTATTTTCACTAACAAAAAACTAACTACCAAAATGAAAACAAAAGTAATAACACAAACAGCCAACGCCGACCGTTGAACTACTGATGCTACATCGAGAGATACAGAGATGCTACAAAATGTAATTTGGAAATTATTCGATTATCAGAATGACTCAGTTAAAATTCAAAATACAGTAGGAATATCATTATTTGTTTATTTTAATTTACGTATTAGATTTTTTAGGTTAGATTTTTGAATGTAATATGTACATTTCAGGAAACTAAAGTAGTAAGACTCATCTTTGAAGTTATTAGCTGCTTTCCAACTGTACATATGAGCTACTTTGAACTATCCCGAGCTGTTCCAAGGGCAGTTGGAACACATCGGACCAACTCCGAGTAGCTCATAATATGTGCAATTGGTAAGCATTTATTGTAGAGTTGAATAGTGATCGAGACTAACCATGGGAAAGTAAAGCAGCTAAATTAGCGTATTTATTTTATGTTGAAGCAAAGTAAAAGTGTAGTTGAAGTTAAAAATACTGTCATATACTACGTTATACTTACTCTTACGTAGTTTGAGTGAATTTCCTCTACAATTGTTGACCTAGTATTAGAACCAAGTTCAGAGGTATTTGTGCAAAAATAGGCGCTTTCCAATTGCACAAACGAGCTACTCCAAGATGTTCAAAGTGCAATTGGAATGCATTGGAGCAGCTCTGGAGTAGCTTCCGAGTAGCTCATCTGTGCAGTTGGAAAGCGCTTAATGTCTTAATCTATTGTTAAAAAATTACATTACATTTCAATTAGTGAGATATTTAAAAATAAAACTCAATCTTTTATTTTTTGAAGATATTTTAAATTTATTTGATTCATTTAAACCACATCTATGTTGAACAGCCATAGCAGTGGTTTCTTGAATCTATTTTCAGTTATGAATAAACAAAAATATATATTGTTCCAAAAATTTATTAATTTATTCACAATTGTTTCATTTTCAACGTTTTGTTACTAAATTGAAATAAGGTAATAAAATTGAAAATATTTTAGTTAGTTTAAAACATGAGGAAAACATCAAATTAATTCTAAAATAAATTACTCGTAGTTTTCTAATTCTGATTCATCACTGCTATTTTGTGTATTAATGATTAAAGGTACAACATCAACTGCATCCAAACGTTTTTCTCTGTCCCATCACTCCAGTATTTTTTTTTCTGTGTGTTTTATACAGTCAGCCCATCTTTCTGGAGTAACAGTAGCAAGACTTTCACGCCACAGAGCAATGCAATGTTCTGTAGATCTCCCATCTCGTCCTACGTGGTTATTATAATAAACTTTGGCAATACCCCATACATGTTCGATGGGATTAAACATGCAATGGTATGGAGGTAAACGCAGCACTTTGTGTCCCATAGTTAATGCTAATTTATCTGCTACGTACGATTTTGGAGGTTTGTTTCTGTAACAAACAAATTTGATTAGTTATTGAATACTTATTTCTTTAATTACATACTGAGACACTTTTTGTAGCAGTTGAGGTTTCAATAGTTGTGGCTCAAAATTAATTTGATTTTCTGTCAGCCAATTTTGAATTGCAGCTTTTTTCCATGCAGAAGATGGTGTTTTATTTTCTAAAGTTGAATGATAAGGAGCGTTGTCCATAACAATGATAGAGGGTCGTTTTAAATTCATCAACAGTTGACGTTCAAACCAATATAAAAAGTTTTCATTGTTCATTTCACCATGGTAGTCCCCAGATTGAGAAGATGAAGAAAAAACAAGTTCAGCACCATCAATAAATCCATCTTCATTTCCAGCGTGAAGAATGATATATCTAACATACATAAAACATCTTATATTTCAAATAGTTTTAGTTTATTTAAACTTACCTTTTCCCATTTGTTTTGGTAGTTTTAACACTTTGGACATCTTCATTTTGCCATGATCGACCGATAGTGCCATCTTGAAATATCCATGTTTCATCAAGAAATACAAATTGATAGAGAGCATCATTTCTATTTTCGATATACGATCGTAAGAAATCTATGCGTTTAAATGGAATGTGACTCATTTCTACAGACCTCTGCGAGGATTATCTTTCAACCATTTAAAGCCCAGTTTCTTCAATATTCTCCTGAGAGATGCTTCACTGCCCTTAAATATTTCTTTATCATTGAGTTTCGTGAGCAATGTTTTTAGAGTGATATGTTGTTCTAGAAAATAATAAAATTCAACGTTATACATTTACTGTTTCTAGGTATGTCAACTTACTTTGTCCATACATTTCGTAAATTGTTTCACGAATAGTTGTTTCTGTAGAACTATCCACATCAATGACAGGTTTTGAACGAGGATGTGTTTTCTTGGGACTGCATAATGCGTTACCAGTGTGCACATCGGCTGATATACGGTTAACTATCCCCAAACTTAATTGCAAAGCTTCAGCAACACGCTATAAAAAAAAGAAATTGCAATAATTTGTTTAAATTATATGCTGTTACATACTTCTCTGACTGAAGTCAACGGTAATAATGGTCCACCAAAATCACGTTCTCTTTCGAAATACGTAATTAAAGATGCTACCACTTCCTTCACCTCCCGACACAACGGTTTAGGCATTGTTAGTTTTAATAAAAACTATTACTAGCAAATTGTTAAACTCGTAAATAGGATTCAGTCGTAAAACTGTCGGACTCACGAAACGGTTAACAAATTACTGAGGTTATGTGCGAATGTTTATGTTTACGCTTGGCAACATGACGATATATTACCAACTTAATTTTCGTTCGCTTACGGTATTCTACACGAATATCCATTATTTTAAGGTGGTATGAGTTTTCGTCATTGATGACGTATTACTCTAAGACGGTGAATTTTCCTATATGTTTGGCGGGCATCTCGTAAAGTGGCGATTCTCCAGCACATGTAAATGATGCTTTTAATTCATTTATTTGTAAAATTGCGTTGTTCAGCAGTAGGATTTATTTTTGAATTTTGTTTTCTTTGTGTTTGTTAATTATTTTCCCTTTAGAATTTCATTTTGTTTATAGAAATTTGTTTTAAAATTTAGTTTTGTTACTTTTTAGAATTTAGTTTTTGTATAGTTAGGATTTCGTTTTCTTTCTGAATGAGTTTTTACATTTCATTTCTAATTTTACTGCACGAAAATGTGACTGTTTCTTTACACATTGCGCCTATAATTATAATTTCCTTTTAACACTTCGACATCACATTTGTCCTGCACCAGACAGTGGTCGTTCCATGAAGTGTATTAGAGACTTGAATTATTTGTAATGAAATGTTTATACACAGTTACATTTGAATCTGAATTTGGTAGAATCACTTAAATTCTCATTGTACAGTTAAAATTACTCTCGTTTTTCAGTGTGTATCACATATAACAGACGTTTTTATATCATTTACTTCGGTAAATGAATAGCTATGCTCTTTTTAAGTAGCATTTAAACTACCAGTAGAGTACAAACATTGTGCACCAAAAGCAAAAACAAAATTTGTATCAGCAGTAGAAATATTTTCACATGAAAATATGCAAGAACTTTTATATACTGATTTTCATGTTTATTTTTAACGAGAACTCTTGAGTAATATAATTAAATTTGGGCCTTAAAGGCCTGTTAATTTCTGTTGATACAATAACCAATCTCGTAACTGCAATTTAAATGTTGCTAGTCTGTTAATATTTTACAGAATATCCCCCTTGATTTGTTGCGCTATTATAATAATCGATTTTAACATGTATTTTACATTTTATTGAGTAAAGTTATTAAACTGTAAGTTTTTGTTTATTTTGGTAAGTACCCATACTACACTAGACACATTAACAATAATTCAGCAAATGTACTTGTATTTTGAAACACATTCCGGCAAATTATGAGCTAAATTGTTTGTAATTTGAATTTCACTTTGTGTTTCCGAATACAAGTACGTTTGCTGAATTATTAGTGTTTCTCAAAATTCTAAAAATTAAATACAAGAATTCAAATATCCCGCCCATAATTACATTTTTCGAAGCGCCATCTAGTGTTCTTAATTTTGCTTTTGTTCCGCTTTATTTTCTACATTTAATATTGGTGGTGTCATCTATGATTGAATATACAGAAGCTCCTCTTTTGTCGTGGGGAAAGTATACGCAAATAACATGATATTACCAGATAACGGACGGAATGATGGAATTCAATGTCGTTCGCATGAGCGGCACGCCCTGCGCGGCAATAGAATTGTAGCAGGGGCCCGATTCTCGAATCGTGCGAATACATTCGTATATGAAAATGACGTCAAAATGACGTAGACTCTCGTACAAAACTATACAAATTGTTCGAAAATTGCGTCATTTTGACGTCATTTTCGTATACGAATGTATTCGCACGATTCGAGAATCGGGCCCCTGGTCGTCTTAATATCCCGAGCATAAAATTTGTTTTTCGCATCACTACAGTTTAAATTCTAAATAAATATAGTAATCCTTTCAAAATAAGAAATTATAATTTACGCATTATAACTTTATGTTTATTATAGCATATTAATCACTTTTTTGAAAGTAGTATATTAATATATTGACCCGACTCCTGCCCGACGCTCATGGACTTGCTACTTTACGTGCGCGTTGAGTCCTCGAGGCGAAGTGACCGTGAATAGCCATACAAATGCCCGTCCTTTGGATATTACGAAGCTTAAAGATATGCTCTTGCGCATCAACTACGTCATCCGGTGACAAAATCACTGCGAATTTGTCTTAAAATGAGAAAATAAGAAAAAAAATTCGCACATTTAATGAGATCGGAGACCTAACTAAAGCATTAGCCTGACAATAAAATGTATGAAAGTATCATAAATGGACATTTATTAATTTTGTTTCATTCAATTATAGTCATGGCATGTTTACTCAATTAAAAATGAGAAGAATTATTATGGTGGGGGCAATTAATTTCAGCTACACTCGCGTGGCCGTGTTGTCGTCGCATTTAGTTAATTTGATTTGGTTATGTTGGTGATACAATTTGTTATTACATGGGATTCACGACTTGTTTGCGGCACGTGGCATTGATTCAACTCTTCCTCCTCTTTGTATTATTTGGTTAACTTGTATTTTTATGTCGTATTTTATATTTTGTAGGGTTGTGAGCCTATGGTTGTGAGTGTAAATGTCTTTCGGACAAATGTCAAAAATGACAATTGTCTGGACAGGACAAATACTATTTGTCATAAAAGTGTCATGGATACTGTCCGCTAAAAATGTTTTACCTTTGTTTACCTTTTCCCGCTAATTCTGTAACAACGTCAAATGTGACAAGGTGCTGGCAAATGGTAGGGCACTTTTCAGAATTAACCGGTTACTCCACCGGTAGACATTTTAAAATTCTAAAATCCACTGTAAAGCTGTAATAAGTTATTTTAGCTGTAGTAAGTTATTAACTTATTATAACTATATTAATATTATACACTTATAGCTATAATAACATAGTATAACTTTACAGTGGATTTTAAATTTTTAGAATGTCTACCGGTGGAGTAACCGGTTAATTCTGAAATGTGCCCGTAGTTACAATTTGTGTGCAATAATATTTTTATAATATTTATTTTTTGAATTTTCATTCTGTTTGCTAAAAGTACAATATAGGAGCGGCATATTTTTGAAAAAGTTCTTTATTTGCATTAAAAAAATTCGAAGTTGATTTTCATTATGAAATTTTAAATGTCATAAGTGTCAGGACAGTGTCTGACATTTAAATTCGTGTCCTGTCCAAAAGATTAAACGTCCGGACATTTTACAACCGTAATATTTTGTTAAGTTATAGTTAGTTGAAAAGGTAGTTTAAAACATGGTGTTTACGTGTTGTGTACCAAATTGTAACAAGACAAGTAAATAAATTAAAGTGCATCGTTTTCCGTATCTGGATGAACAGGTAATGCTTAAAGATATTCAAAATAATTTTCGCAATAGAATAGATTTAGCAATAACTTGATGACAATTTATTGTTGTTTACTATATTCTGATATTCGTTTCCCAAATATCCTCCCAGTTTGTCATATATAATATACTTTTGGGAATATTCAATAAATTGATTTCAAAATGAAAAAAATGGTTTTTTAATTGTACCCATAGCTTTGTTGCTTACTAATAAAATTCCAAAGTCGATGTACAGTGTTATCGTTATGGTTTTCCTCTTTTTTCAATTAAGTTTCACGATTTGTTAAATGTTTTCAATTTCGCAAACATCAAATTCGTATATCAAAGAGAATAGTTATTTCTTAAATTGTGAAACATAGTCGATAAAAGAAAACCAAAAGAAAAAAATTAATGTACATAATTTCATCATACGTTCAAATTTACCGCCAATTTGATAACAGCGCCACTGCGAGTGTAGTAAGCGAAACATCAGTCTCGCCGGTAAGGTAGAGTTGAATATCTATATAATAATAGTAATCTATAATCTATGATTATACACAAAGTTTTATTTTTGTCACCCAGTGACGCTATGCGTAAACGAGACGTAAACTCGACTGTTTATGTATCATATCTTTAAGGTCGTAGTATCATGCGCAAATAATAACATTGACATAACCACAGTCTACATACAGTCTTGTCACTGGCGCTAGTTTCGCGTACAAAATTCTTGGAAACTCGGGGAAGAATGCGCAGTAGTCTCGCTGTTTTTATTCGTAGTTTGGTTTACCGGCTTGGTTCGGGCACGTTCGGGCACTGCAAGATTTTAAATTTAAATTGTTTGCGCCACATAAGAATCAACGCACGGAAGAATGCGCAGTGGTTGCATTGCAGACACAAAGATCAAAGATACCGACGCCAAGTGAACAGACTGTGTGTAGACTGTGACATAACCATCTCTTGTTGATGTGATCGGTGGTATTAGTTAACCTGGTTACGTTTTTGCAATTTTTCGAACACGGAACTACGACCAGGTTTAATAAAAGAACAGTATTTTGTAATCCGATACATAACCCGGTTAACCCGAGCGATTTTCCGAAAACGCCTAATGACTAGAGTTACTTGGGTTGCGTACCTTTACTAATGACGTTATCGATTGACTGCTCCGAGCAGCTCCAGATCAAAGTACACATGCGCATAAAGAACGAGCATTTGCGGAGGCGTATTCGGATGGCTATTGCTCTTTTGGGGATTAAAAATTGGTGTATTAATGACGTTTTCGATTGACTGCTCCGAGCAGCTTCAGATCAAAGAGCACAATATGCGTATGAAGAGAGAGCATTGTGGTGGTGTATTCGGATGGCTAATGATCTATAAGAGATCAAAAATTGGTACATTCGATTGTGCTGGATTGCGCTAAGACGAAGCAAAATTATTACACCGTGTCCAGAGACGGTGCAAAAGAGCAGAGCATTGTTGGAAGGGATGCGCCTAGTATTAATGCCTGTTTTAAACATTTAAAAGAAATCAATGGATTTTGTGACCTTGAATTTATTTATTCATGCGTACAAACATAAAATCGACGACAATAAATCCATGAATAAATTGCCGAATTAGAACCAGCCCTAATTTTTCATCGATTTCTTTGAAATTTTCATTTCGTGGTTTCATTTTTAATTTTCATGGTTCTAGTTTGACAATTTATTCATGGATTTATTGTCGTCGATTTTATGTTTACAGTGTTTGCACGCATGAAGAAATTCAAGTCTGTTCAAGGTCACAAAATCCATTGTCGTTTAAGTTTAAAACAGGCATTATGAAATGAATTATGTCGGAAAACAAACTCATTGTCGCAATGCAATTGTTTCATGAAATATTGGAAAGCAGCAGCAGTTCAGAATCTGAAGAAGATGAAATATTTCATCAAGTTTTAAATGCCCCGGAACATACACCAAAAGTAGATAATTATATGCATACCATTGAAAATTATAACAATGACCAGGTAATAGGAAAACACTAAACTAATGTTAAATATATGTAATTGTCATCTCTCTTGGTTTTACAGTTTCGTAGTCATTTTAGAGTAACTTGGAGTACATTTCATGTAATAGAAAATAAATGTTTACAATCTAATTTCTCTAAAAATTTAGGATCAGGTGGAGTCTAAATAATTAAGCAATTATTAGTATTAGTAGTATTATTAGAAAGCAATTATTAGTATTTTTATGGTGAGGCATATACTGGGTGTCCGGTAAAGAATGGGCCATACTTCAAGGGTAGTTTCTTTGGATCAAAATAAATTGATTTAGATCAATTTATCTTAGTACAATTTTGCTTCATTAAAAAGTTATGGCCTTTCAAAGATAATTTTTATATCAATATTTTAGCAAAACTCGCTCATTTTTGGAGACATTTAATTGTAATTTGGTATTTAATGGTTTCTTGTACTGCTGAATCTGAATATCTGCTTATTTTTAACGTAACATATAAAGAGCGCTCTAGAGACCCTGACATTCTCTTGTTTATTGTCGTACTTTTTTTTACGTGAATATTTTTAAAATATGTTTCGTTTTCTTGAAATGACATTTAATTTACCTTAAAAAAGACATACTTGTCACATGTCGCTAAAGTACACCAGTTTTGAGAAAAATGGCTTTGAATGTGAAAATGTTGAATATTTACTACACCAGTAACGCTACTGCAGGATGAAAAGACAATTACCTAAAGTTGCACTACTTCGTAATTTACTTAAAATTGAAAAAAAAATTACAATTCCACATTTAAATCAACGATACATTACGTAAAAAATTCTTATTATGTTTGCTATGGCCGCGTATTTCACTCATAGTTTAACTTTCAACTCCAGATTACTCCCATAGTAACAATTATAAAAACAATTGTTCCCATGGAAATAAAGTGAAGATTAAAGTTAAACTGTAACCGAAATACGGGTCTATGTGCCTGAATCAGTGTAGATCTAAAACAGTAATATTCAGCATTATCATATTCAAAGCCATTTTTCTCAAAACTGGTGTACTTTAGCGACATGTAACAAGTATACCTTTTTTAAAGTAAATTAAAAGTTCTTTCAAGAAAATGAAAATAATTTAAAAAATATTCACGTTAAAAAAGGTACACCAATAAACAAAGGAATATCAGGATCTC
This sequence comes from Dorcus hopei, assembly GCA_033060865.1. Classification (NCBI taxonomy): domain Eukaryota; kingdom Metazoa; phylum Arthropoda; class Insecta; order Coleoptera; family Lucanidae; genus Dorcus; species Dorcus hopei. The sequence goes on along the minus strand of JAUPFK010000011.1, from coordinate 338,915 downwards.
GAGAGCGCCCCTATATGTTACGTTAAAAATAGGAAGATATTCAGATTCAGCAGTACAAGAAACCTTTAAATACCAAATTACAATTAAATATCTCCAAAAATGAACGAGTTTTGCTAAAATATTAAAATAAAAAAATTATCTTTGAAAGGCCATAATTTTTTAATGAAGCAAAATTGTACAAAGATAAATTGGTCTATATCGATTTGTTTTGACCCAAAGAAGCCACCCTTGAAGTATGGCCCATTCTTTACCGGACACCCGGTATAATAGGTACATATATCGTGAGTTTTCATTTATTTATGATAGATATTTCTTCTAGGTTTATAGCTAACAAATGTGTCTATCGTGATATATCTGATAGATTTAATATTGCAAAGTCCACAGCCCACAAAATTGTAAAAAAAGTAACACTGTTCTTGTCATCTATAGCCCCAAATGTAATTACATTTCCAAACACACTTGAAGAAAAACAACGTTTAGCAGAAGACTTTAGTGAAGTGGTACTTACGTAACAGTAAACAAAGTTGAGAATTTTCTTTTCCAACAGATCAGTGGTTTTCCCCAAGTCACTGGTTACGTAGATGGTACCTATATACTAGGGAAGACATACCCGTATGTTTGAGCCACCCGGGTACCCGAATAAACTACCCGGGTACCCGTATCGTGCTCGGGTAATCTTATGAGATCGGGTACCCGAATTTATACGGGTACCCGTGTAAAACTGAGGTGCGGATCTGACACGGGTACCCGTATAAATTCGGGTACCCGGGTAAGTTCGGGTATAAGTTTGGATATTTTAACATAAACGGATTCACGAATTTTACATGAGTGTCCGAATGTTAAAAATAATAAAGTTTTATCATGTAATAACAGATAGGTGTATGTTTTTTCCGAGATTCTGTGCTGACAAATTACACGGGTAATAACGAGTACCCGGATACAGACATGATACTTGGGTAATAATCGCACTAGTAGTATTCGGGTACCCGATGTAGCCGGGTAATAACGGGTACCCGGGTAAAGAAATGATACCCGAGTAATAATTTCACGGGTATTATTCGGTACCCGATGTACCAGGTAATAACGGGTACCCGGATAAAAAAATGATACCCGGGTAACAATTACACGGGTAGTATTCGGGTACCTGGGTACCAGATGTCTTCCCTACTATATACCTATCAGAACGCCTGCTAATAAAGTAAAATCAACATATGTTAATCGACATGACATAACTTCATTGACTCTGCAAGGAATTTGTGACTCAAGAAAAGATTTCTGGATGTTTTCACTGGTATTTCAGGCAAGATTCATGATTCCAGAGTCTTTAGTTTATCATTTATTGCCAATGAATTACCAACAATTGCTGATGGTAATTTATTTCATATACTTGGAGATTCAGCATATCCTTTACGGACCTATTTGCTTACACCTTACGAATATTATGGCAACCTTACAGAAGAACAACGAAACTATAAGCTGAAGTTTTCTCAGACACGTGTGAAAATAGAAAATGCGTTTGGACTTTTGAAACAACGATTTCGACAGATGATTCACTTTGATTGCAACACAGTTGAAACTGCTTCCAGAATAATAATCGCTTGTTGTGTGCTACACATTTGTATTGACTGTGAGGATTTTTGGCAAACTGATGAAAAGCAAGAAGATAATGAGGAAGATGTTGTTGAGGAATGTAACCAACAAGAAAGGCACCTGACAGAACTAAAGAGAGCAGAAATCTGTACGATGATAGCGAACATTTAAGTTAAATGTATTTTTCGTAGCTACTTACATAAGAAAACTCGCACATTACATTGTTTACATTTTTTATTTATAAACTCACATAACAAGTTAACTTAAATAGAATTTGTAATAAAAAAAATTTACTCTTAACAGATCGGAGATCAAACTTGGTCTACATAAGACATAGGTAATTGACAGAATAGCAATTACTTGTTTTCAAACATCTTTAAAAAATCATTTTTTAAAGTGTTAATAAATGCCATTTTCTCTTCATGTCTTTTTTTTTGTTTTTTTCCCTTTCTCTATGAATTTGTAATAATATATCACTCTTTGTTTTTCTTTTTCTGTTTTCAATCTCATTCTTCTTATTTACTATAGCAGTTGAACCACTCATTAACACTTCTGGTATAAGGGTGTCATCTATAGAAGCTATCTTCTCGAATTCAGCATCATATTCTGATTTTTTGGGTGATTCTCCAGTTCTTTTATTGTGAACTGAGATTCCATTTTTTCTTCTCAACACAGTTTTATACCGTGTGCTGCACTGCTCCCATGTTTTTGTCACTCCAGTAATTTTTGCCACTTGTTGCAATATACTCCCACATATGTTTTTTTGTTTTAAACACTTTCATTGGTCCCACTTTCGGTAAACTGTCATAGTATAAATCTAGCATTGCTTTTGTAGATTCTTCAGTCCAATCTTCTGCAAAAGTTATACTTAAGAAATTACTCATGAAGAAACTGATACAACAGAATATAAAGAAATTGAAGCTGCTTGTGCAAAATTATTATGAAAATATTAAATAAAGTTTCAACAGACAAGAATATAGTTTAAGCACATAATATACCATCGTAATCATAAAAAACGACTACATCGAAGCGAAACAGATATTTCCATTTTCAAAAAGATTTAGTTGTGTAACATTACTTTTGGCAAAACGGTACTGGTGTTAACAGCTAATTCAGTTGCAACTGCTCGAATGCTGATATCACCTTCCAATCCAAACGCGATTATTGCCTTCTGAATTGCTTTTAACTGGCGTATTTTTATTTGTTTTGTCAAAATGACGAAAGCTCATTTTGAAGGACGCTTCAATCAACCAAAATTTACTAAAAATTAGTAAAGGAGACTGTGGTTTAAGGAATAATTGAAATTAACCTCCGCCCACAATAATTTTATATCCGTAGATACGTATTTCGGCAGCTAAGCTGCCATCTTCAGTACAATTTAAAAAACACTACATGAAATCTAACAGCTACCTACCTAGCTACCTACCTACCTGATCATACTATCTATACTACTAATACTATCTAAAAAAACCAAAATTAACACTAAAAAAGCGACTGTGGTTTAAGAAATAATTTCCGCCCACAATAATAACAGTCGAAACCTACCAAAAAAGCAAATCAAATAAAACGGAAACGAGTATTGGTCTAATATCCGAAAAAGGTTCTTATTCTCCCGAATAAAGAACTTTTGTAAGCATTTAATTCCCTGTTATTTGATACCGCTTGAATTTATCCCTGAAAAGAAATTATATAGCTATATATGTATATGTATACAATACACCTATATATATATATGCACAAATCGCCAAAAAGCAACCTACAGATTAGAGCAGATCACACCCACACACTACAGGTTAAGAACATTTTACGATATTTATCTCGGAGAATCCTCTCCTTATCACATATCCAGTGCAAATGCGCTTAACTGTCTCTAACACCCCTTTATATAATAAAAAATTTATACAGGGTACAGGGTGAGTATAAAGTTCCGCAACAAATTCATTATACCATAATTAAATTTTTTTGTAAAAAATCCTGAAACAGGTCGATTTTGTTTTCAAAAAAGATACTTTTTCACATAAAATGTTTATTTCTAACGTTATTGGTTTTCAAGTGATGACGTCATCAAACATTTTTTTTAATGAGAACCTACTTTTTTCTTAATCAATTTTGATACATTGGCTCACAAGCTAAATGTCAGTGCAAAAATATTTATACCTTACATAACATTTTTTTTGAAAAAATACACATTAAGTTCAAAAAGTCCAAATTATATTCTTTTAAAAAAATTAGTCTATAATTATGAAATCAAAACAACAAATAAAACACTAAAAGCTTTCTTAAAGAACAAATTTAACGTAAATGTTCAAACTGGCTCCCATTCTGTGTTTGACACATTCCTACACGTACATAAACATTCCCTATGGCACTGCTAATTGTGTCCGTGCTGATATTCCGCATTTCTTCTTGAATTTGCTCCTTTAGCTCTCCCAAATTTTGGGGTCTGTTAAAGTAAACCCGTGACTTAAGATGACCCCAGAGAAAAAAAATCTAAAGTGTTAAGTCGGGTGATCGCGGAGGCCATTCCAATGGTCCTTTTCTCCCTATCCATCTGTCAGTAAATGAAATATTTAAAAAATTACGAACTTCTACCATCAAAATGTGGTGGAGCCCCAACTTGTTGAAACCAAATTGTTTCAAGGGGTATGTCGTTATCTTCGGGAAATAGGAAATAGTAAGAAAGGACCTATAAGACGACGTACTATTGTTCCCGCCCACACATTAACTTTGCCTTGACGTTGGCTATGGGATTCTTGCGTCCAGTGAGGATTTTCCCGAGACCAATATCTACAGTTGTGGAGGCTTACTGATCCATTTAAGTGAAACGTGGCTTCGTCGGAGAAAATAATGTTATTTAAAAAATTACGATCCTCATCACATCGCAACATAAACTCTTCACAGAATTGCAAATGACGATCTGGATCATCTTCATTTAGCTCGTGAATTAATTGAACTTTGTATGGATGAAATTTTTCTGTTTTAAGTAATTTTATGACTGATGTTCGACAAATGTTATGGTTCAAGGCAATATTTCTTGTGGAATCATGAGGATTTTCTTCAGCTTGAAGCAAAACATTTAAGATTTTGTGATACAAATTTCATCGGACAAGAACCAACTGTAAACAAAACATTTAATTTAACTTCCTCGTTTATTTTAGGTCGACTACTACGCGGTAAATCTTTAACGCTTCCCGTCTCTTCATATTTGGCAACTATTCTACTGACTGTAGATTTTGCGATAAATCTAGCAATGTGTTTCATTAAACAACATACTAACTTCTTCATAACTCCTTCATCTATTCCCATAACCAACCATTATTAAAACTTCAATTCGTTCTTTTTCATTTAACCGAGCCATTTTACTAAATTGAAGAACTTAGTTTTGATCTTAGTTAGAAAATTTTTAACAAACTGTCATAATTGAACCAATTGTCATATTTATTTGTTGTCTTGGTTTTATAAATTATGCATTAATTTGCTTAAGAATTTAATTTGTGTTTCTTGAAGTTTATGGACATTTTTATAGAAAATTTTTATAGTAAGGTACCAATACTTTTACACTGTCATTTAGCTTGTGAGCCAATGTATCAAAATTGATTAAGAAAAAAGTAGGTTGTCATTAAAAAAATGTTCGATGACGTCATCACTTGAAAACCAATGACGTTAGAGATAAACATTTTATGTCAGAAAGTATCTTTTTTTAAAACAAAATCGACCTGTTTCAGGATTTTTTACAAAAAAATTTAATTACGGAATAATGAATTTGTTGCGGAACTTTATACTCACATAAAGGGGTGTTAGAGAGTTAAGCGCATTTGCACTGGATATGTGATAAGGAGAGGATTCTCCGAGATAAATATCGTGAAGTGCTCTTAACTTGTGGTGTGTAGGTGTGACCTGCTCTAATCTGTAGGTTGCTTTTTTGGCGATTTGTGCATATATATATACATATTTTCCTATCAAAGTGACACCCTGCACAATGAATGTAAATTTGGCACCCAATTTATACACTGTAGAGAAATGCTATGTAAAGTGGCACCTATATACAAAATACCAAAATAGCACCCGTCTATATACGAGTGTTATGACAGCAATTGTTGTACTGACACCATCCATGGTTGCCATTTTATTAAGTGCCATATTGTGATTTCTTATAAACGTATGGTTATATTGAATGATTTTTAAACTTTTTTATCTCTTGATTTTCAAGAAGCATGTGAAAAATAAGTATTCTTGAGATTGTGTAACATTGATACCACAGTAAAAATTTGAAGGCAAGTTATTTGAATATTTATTTGAAAGCGTTGATAAAAAAGTTTAAAAATTACATAGAACTAGTGAAACTTTTGGAGTAATTTAAAGAAACTGGAGTAAATGCGTAAAAAATTGATGAAAAAAATCTTCTGTAAATACCTAATTCGATTTATTGGTTGTGTTTAAACACTGAAATGTACGCCCACAATTGGATTACTCTTCTTTTGTTTTAAGGTAAATAATTGTCATATCACTTTTTTTATTTATGTTACATTTTTTGTTGCAACAGGACGAGCAATTTTCGCACCAATTCATATGTTGTCGTCTGGACCAAAATGCGGAAATAAATGCACGCTTACTAAAGAGTATACAGTGAGCCTCTAAAGTATGGAATAAAATTCGTAACTTCTTTATTTTTGACATTTTGAAAAAACGCTCGGACAGGTAAATATTGTTTACAGTTGGTTCTTGTCCGATGAAATTTGTATCAGGAAATCTTTTAAGCGGACACTAAATCGCGCACTATACAATTTACGTTTCGCAGTCGTTCGACAGCTTCGTCAGAAGTGAAAAATATGTTGTCAAAATAAACAACCTCTGACGAAGCTGTCGAACGACTGCGAAACGTAAAGTGTATAGTGCGCGATTTAGTGTCCGCTTAAAAGATTTTGTGATATAAATATTGTTTTTAAAAAGCACACATTTTCAAGTGAAAATCAATTTTTGACTGTCATTTGTTTTCGAGTAATGACGTCATCAACATTTTTTTAAATAGCAACCCCCAATTTTTTTTCTTGATAGCTCATTGAATTCTGTATCCAACCACATCAAAAACTTATTGTATTATGGGAAAAATTTTGAGAAAAAAATTATTGAAAATGAATGAATCATCTACTACCAACAAATGAAGTAGGCGTGGCATTTTCAACAAAACCAAAATGATACCTACAATGAAAAAAAACTTTTCATTCTTGTCATTTAAACAAAGTGTTTTCAAGTCGAGTAATCATGGTTCGTCATTTAACCGAAAATTAAATTATTATTATTATTTCATTTCATTTTCAATCATTTTTTTCTCAAAATTTTTCCCATAAAAGATAACAAATTTTTGATGTGGTTGGATAGAGAATTCAATGAGCTGTTAAAATCAAGAAAAGAAATTGGGGGTTGCTATTTAAAAAAAAAATGTCGATACGTCATTACTGTCAAAAATTGATTTTCACTTGAAAATGTATGCTTTTTAAAAACAAAATTTACTTGTCCGAGCGTTTTTTCTAAATGTCAAAAATAAAGAAATTATGAATTTTATTCCATACTTTAGAGGCTCACTGTACTGAAGAAAATTAATTATAGTTAAGCAAGTAAATAAATCCAATTTAATTTTTCATTTACTAAATCAAAATTTTCGTTACAGTTAAACAACCTGACCCATAAGTTTATTTTAAGATAAAAGAAAAATTTTCGCATCTGATCCTCCTTGCTCAAGATCAAAGTCTGAATTTAGTTACTTTAATTAAGGTGAAAATTGAGTAACATTTTTTTTTAATGGGCACAACAATCGCTCAACGTTTCACTCCTGATGAAGCTATCAACCGATATTATTAATTACAGTTATAATTTCTTCATAATTTTACATTGAGTTGTTTGTAAAGCAACATACCGGGTGTCCCACGCCATATGCTCACCCTTCTAGAACTTCTATTTTTTAACCGATTTCAATGAAATTTGGAAAACAAAAATTAAGCAAAAAAAACGCATTTTCCGACATACTACTGAGCATCGTAGGACATCAACTTTCTTATTTTAAATAGAACACCCTGTGTATTTTTACAAATTTGGAATCTGCAGATCATTGCGAGTCCGAATATTTAGTAATTTTGGTTTCCATGACAACGAAAAAAAAGCTTTTTTGTTTTTCAATCTAGGAAGCTTTGAATCGCGTATTTTCCTTCTTATGCGCTCAAGCATTTCGAGAAAATCACTATTTTGATTGTATTTTTATTTTTAACATTTTTTTTAAATGGAACCTCATGTGCTTCTTAGCTTAGTTCGACAGAATATTTTTTTCTGAGTACGCTGATACCAAATACTTCATACTTTCTTTGAAAGTCATTTAAAACAGAACATGGTTTATTGAGGTTTTATCCCCACTCTGTTTTAAATGACTTTCAAGGAAAGTCTGATCTGCAGATTCCAAACATGTAAAAATATAGAGGTTGTTCCATTTAAAATAAGAAAGTTGATGTCACTTCTGGTGAAACTGGAAGTCCTACGGTGTTCAATGGTATGTCGGAAAATGCGCCTTTTTGCTTAATTTTTATTTTCCAAATTTCATTGAAATCGGTTAAAAAAAAGAAGTTATAGAAAGGTGAGCATATGGCGTGGGACACCCGGTATAGTAATACATTCATTAAGTGTAAATTTACTGTAAACTTCAAATGAAAGATGGATCATTATTACGTGTCTTTTTTCTATAAAACATACTTTTTTCATAAGACTGCTGAAAAGAAACTATTTTTATAATTTTATGAAACAAAATTGCAATTAGCATTTTTTATTGTACAAGAATTTTGTTTATATTTTGAACGGTACCTACACATTTTATTATTAGACATACAAAAAAATGTTAAATACAAAAGTTTTAGGGATTTGCCTGATCCGTCAGAATTTATGAAAAAAAGAAACAAATGATGATTGGACACCTAAACAAATGAGTATCAACTTTAGTTAAACGAATTAAAAGTCATTTTATAAGTCAAAACACTAAAACATCTAAGATAAATTAACATATTATATGAAATAAATTAATAAAAATACAGGGTGATCAAAGTTACTGCCGCACTATTGCTAACTTCGTTATTATTGGAGCTAGGGAGTGGTTCAAATTAGCAAAGATGAACTGTTTTCATTCAGGATTACAATGGTGATATGAAGAAAACAATTGCGCATCGCATTCTCAAAATAATTGCATGTGTAAAGTTTTTTTTTTAATGGAACGCTCTGTATTTTTTGTTGACAAATGAAAGAACATCAAATTATAAATATAGATTACTCTTTACTAGTTTTCCATAAAACGAATAATAAAGAATTTATTGCGAAAGTTGTATTCATCATTTACAATTAACTTTATTTAGTTCAAAGCATTAACAATACTGTCTTAACACACACTACCTTGGAATTATGTGCTTTAAAAATAAACAAATGTGAAAAACATGAGCGCAACATTTTGAGGAACTGGTATTTAAAATAAATGTTACTACTATTGTGTACAAAAATAAAATTAATTAAATAAAATGTGCTACTTTTGAAACTATTATAACTAGAAGCGTCTATAAATGTGTTCAGCGATGTTTACAACAAAATGGGAATATTTTTGAACACTTACTTTAAGTTATTTATAATTTTGTTTAAATTAGTTTATACAGGGTGAGTTATTAAGCGCCCCTTCTTCCATAGCTCATTTATAGAACGAGATAGAATTTTTTCTTTTACAAGGACATTCTACCTATTGAGTACTATAACCTAAAATTATTTTGATACATACAGAGTGTTACATAAAATAATGGCAGCATGCAGCGGGATTTTTTTTAATGGAACACTCTGTGTATTTTCCTATAGAAAGATATGACACTCGATCCTCTAAACAGCAGCACATAAAATATTTATATTTATTTAACCAATTAAGAGTAAATTAATATTTTATTGAAAACGGTCTGATTTTCAACTTCTCTTAAAATATTAACTGTAAACGTATCGTTTGTTGTACGGAAATAAAAATAGGTAGTCTTATAAATTAAAGTATAGGGAATAACCCAGATATAAATTCATTTAGTTTCATTTGTTTTTTCAAGTGTTGAAGCCTGTGTAATTGTCAGATTTTCAAATTTCCGTTATTCAATGCAACCCCCCCTATCTCTTTTCACGAATAGATAGTGTTCATGTTCCTCTTCAATTCTGTTATAGGTTTTCTAATCTAATCCTTACAGTTTTTTTGCTATAATAAACTTTTTACATTTTTACTCTAAAATCAATATTAAAAAGTTATTTAACGTACCGTATTTTAATTTCTTTAAGACAGCGCCCTCTATTTCATAAAACAGATGGATAATACCAAGTTTACAATTGATTACAGACTCTTATTACATTATAATCATCGTATTTTTGTTATAATACAGTCCTTTTACTTTGTTTTAATTAAGAATGCTTTAAAATTGATTCGATGTAGTTCCTAAGCTTCAGTTGTCTTCTTTAACATTTGATTTAATAAAATCTGAATACTTGAACAAAAGAAATTCACCGATTTTCATTTATTTGTTAGATCATTAATTTATTATTTGTATATATATATTTTTTTTAAGTACAACAATTTTTACATTAAGGTAATTATTTGTAAACACTGATGTTTTCTTTTGTTGTAAACCACATCGAATCAATTTTAAGACATTGTTAATTACAACAAAGTGAAAGAACTGTATTACAATAAAAATAGAAGGCGCTGTCTTAAAAAAAAATTAAAATACGGTACGTTAAATAACTTTTTAATATTGATTTTAGAATAAAAATGTAAAAAGTTTATTATAGCAAAAAAACTGTAAGAATTATATGCAGAAAACCTATAACAGAATTGAAGAGGAACATGAACACTCTCTATTCGTGAAAAGAGATAAGGGGGGTTGCATTTAAAAAAATTGAATAACGGCAATTTGAAAATCTGACAATTACACAGGCTTCAACACTTGAAAAAACAAATGAAACTAAATGAATTTATATCTGGGTTATTCCCTATACTTTAATTTATAACACTACCTATTTTTATTCCCGTACGACAAACGATACGTTTACAGTTAGTATTTTAAGAGAAGTTGAAAATCACACCGTTTTCGATAAAATATTAATTTACTCTTAATTGGTTAAATAAATATAAATATTTTATGTGCTGCTGTTTAGAGGATCGAGTGTTATATCTTTCTATAGGAAAATACATAGAGTGTTCCATTAAAAAAAATCCCGCTGCATGCTGCCATTATTTTATGTAACACTCAGTATGTATCAAAATAATTTTAGGTTATAGTGCTCAATAGGTAGAATGTCCTTGTAAAAGAAAAAAATTCTATCTCGTTCTATAAATGAGCTATGGAAGAAGGGGCGCTTAATAACTCACCCTGTATAAACTAATTTAAACAAAATTATAAATAACTTAAAGTAAGTGTTCAAAAATATTGTTGTAAACATCGCTGAACACATTTATAGACGCTTCTAGTGGCATTTAAATGTTGTGTTTTATGGGTTGTATTAATAACAATAATAACAATAACTTCTTCATTATTCGTTTTAAGGATAAATAGTAAAGAGTAATTTGTATTTATAATTTGATGTTCTTTCATCTGCCAACAAAAAATACAGGATGTTCCATTAAAAAAACTTTACACATGCAATTATTTTGAGAATGCGATGCGCAATTGTTTTCTTCATATCACCATTGTAATTCTGAGTGAAAACAGTTCATTTTTGTTAATTTGAACCACTTCGTAGCGCAAATATAACGAAGTTAGCAATAGTGCGTCAGTAACTTTGATCACCCTGTATACCAAAACAATATTAATTTCAAACTTAAATATCGTAAAAAGTATGAAACAAAATATAGACAAACTACATATTTTTGGAATTAGGAGAAAAATATCTTTCTTAATTATTCAAAATATACTGAATGTTCCATTTAAAATAACAAAGTTGATACTCATTTGTTAGATTTTCGATTGTCATTTGTTTCTTTTTAAAATAAATTCTGGTGGTTCGGGTAAATGCCTAAAACTTTTGTGTTTAACATTTTTTGATATGTCTAATAATAAAAAGTGTAGGTACCGTTCAAAATATAAACAAAAACCCTGTACATTGACAACTTCTTCAACATTAAATGAATGATTTTTAAATTACTTTACTCTAATATGTTTGGACCTGCGGATTTCCTCTATTTTCTCAGTGTGTTCGTACACTAATTTTATTTTTTTTTACATGTAAGGAAAATCTTGATCATTTGATCGTCATGAATTTTACAAAAACATTTTTAGGAACAAAATTCAATATGTAAAATTTCTAAGAAAATCATCAATGGTTTTCTTTGTGATTTAACAGAGATCCAACATCATTAATTTCGTTTTTTTTTTGTAGTGTACAGTAGTTGTAATTTCCGCGTTTTTAATTTTTAAAAATTAATTCCATCAAATAAAACCAGAAAAATATTTCAGATAATTTAATTTTGTATAACTAATAGAAAACTAAACAAATCAAATGTAACTGACGAAGGAACATAAGTCGTATCACTATAAACAGGAGATTCTTCATTTTCCTCCTCATAATCTAAAGAAACTCAAGCAATTTCAAACCATTTCCTAAAAACAGTCAATTCACTGAAAAATTAATTTTTGAAGTCGCATAAAATCTTTTCCTTTAAAATTTACTTGAAAATTGCTTAGTTTAAAAAAAAAAAATTATTTGGACCAATTCGGAATCAATTTGAGATCAAACAGGTTCAACTAAGTAATGGTTATATTTCAGTCGAAAACTAATCAATAATTCATATTTACATTTAAAAATCTATATTTTCATTCTATTCGTGATTAACTTATCTTCAATAGCTAGTCTTAATATTTTTTTTTGTTCTGTCATTCATCTTTAAGGATAAATCGATCGATCATAACACACGTTCGGTAATGGTCTGAATTAATATTCTCAACTGCTTACGATTACGAGACGACCATTACCCAACAGCTTTTACGATCAAACTCGACTTTTAAAAAATCGCTCTCCTATCGTGGCTCTAACCGTTAATATCCCTCCTCCAAATACGCAGAATATCTTCAATACGTTGAAAATGTGCGAAAATAAGCAATTTATGATTTAGCGACGTTGCCAATTTTCGAGCATAACCATGGGTGCCACTAAATGCAATAAATGTCGCCATGTATAAAATAAAGTGTATAAAACCTAATCGCCCCCTGGTGGCAAAACCTTGAACTAGTGGCATATGTCCGTGAACAAAAATTGTAAATCTGGCACCCACCCGAAAATCCGTTTTATCGCACTAGGTGGCATCAAGTCACTGAAAACATGATTTAACGGTCAAAACAAAGTGGCACCCAATCCCGGGTGTCACACTGTAAAATTGGGTGTCATTTTTACAAAGCGTATGCAATTTGGGTGCCAGAATGACAAAATTTAAATGTATATATATATATGTATGCGTATGTGTGTATATATGTGTTTGAGTCAGGAATCGACCGCCAGATGTCGTTTTTGTTAGGTCAAAAGTCAGCCGCAAGAGGTCGCGACCTAAATTTTATATAAAGGGGTGTTAGAGACAGTTAAGCGCATTTGCACTGGATATGTGATAAGGAGAGGATTCTCCGAGATAAATATCGTAAAGTGTTCTTAACTTGTAGTGTGTGGGTGTGATTTGCTCTAATCTGTAGGTTGCTTTTTGGCGATTTGTGCATATATATATATAGGTGTATTGTATACATATACATATATAGGTATATAATTTCTTTTCAGGGATAAATTCAAGCGGTATCAAATAACAGGGAATTAAATGCTTACAAAAGTTCTTTATTCGGGAGAATAAGAACCTTTTTCGGATATTAGACCAATACTCGTTTCCGTTTTATTTGATTTGCTTTTTTGGTAGGTTTCGACTGTTATTATTGTGGGCGGAAATTATTTCTTAAACCACAGTCGCTTTTTTAGTGTTAATTTTGGTTTTTTAGATAGTATTAGTAGTATAGATAGTATGATCAGGAAGGTAGGTAGCTAGGTAGGTAGCTGTTAGATTTCATGTAGTGTTTTTTAAATTGTACTGAAGATGGCAGCTTAGCTGCCGAAATACGTATCTACGGATATAAAATTATTGTGGGCGGAGGTTAATTTCAATTATTTTAACCAAAATTTAGAGTGTAGTCGGTTTTTCTGATTACGATGGTACATAGGTATATATGGTATCTAAAGAATTACCTTTTGCATTTTCCTGAACATTCTGAATAGTTGACTTTAATTCAGGTGATTCTATTATGGGTACATCTTCTGTTATGAAATGCATGTTTGATGCTTGAACTTGATTAGGAATTTTCTTATTGCTCGCCTCGGGCACAACTGCAGCCACAGCTGAATCTGAACATGATCTTTTCGATGTAGATGGTAAAGTCAGTGGCATAGATAAGGAAGTATATATAGATTAGAAACTAAGATCACGTTGCTAAGCACAATATACATATATATATACTCAGTAGTTATCACTTTTAACACGGTAGGCAGTAGTGTTGATAAGAGCGGGATATTTGAATTTAAATTACATGAGAATGTTCTTGCAGAATAAATTTAATAGCGTTTTCGATTGAATGCTCTAGTCTACATTCTAGAACACTAACAAAATATCTCTATCCCTTATTTTTACATAAGATAAGAATACTCTGAGAGTGCTCTAGAACAGTCAGTCGAAAACGTTATAACAAATATTAGTAAATGTTTGCATATTAATAATTATTGGTTAATTAATAATTGCGCAGAAGTCACAAATTGATTCAGATTCTCAATAGGATTAAATGGAAATATGTAAATTAATAACAAGCAGTAACTTTTACAAATTTATTAACAAAATAACTAACAATAAACACAAACACATATTTAACATAAAGTTAATTGTTTGTAATTGGCTGAATTTCTCAGTCCTAGTTTAACTTTAAACTCCTGTTTATTCCCATGGTAGCAATTATAAAGACAATTGTTCCTATGGAAATAAACAGGAGTTTAAAGTTAAACCAGGACTGAGAAATTCAGCCATTGTAATATAAATGTAAATTGTACATAAATTTTCTTAAATCTGACAAACATTTGCACTTTTTACATTTGTAACGCTATTTTTCTTCTTGCTCTTATTTTTAGCTGCTCTCATAAATTTTTCCATTCCTATTTTGTCCATCTCTTTGGCTTTCTTCATTATCCTATCCGCTCAATACTTTGCTACCTTTTTTAATTTCAGTTTAATTTTTATCTTCATCTGTTCTTAAAAGTATAAAATACAGAAACACGTTTTGATTGCTGCAATTCTGTCATGTAAATCTAATTCAAGACCTGCTTCACAATGTTACGAAAAATTCAAAGGCTACAATTCATTGAAAGTATCGTAAGGATATTCTTGTTCTGTACTTCATCGCTACAGAAGATGACAAAATAAACAAAATAAAATGAATGAAAGAAATCAGTAAAATTATAAAAAATAACTACTGTAACATTTTCATATTTTTCATTTTGATGTTTTTTGCTTTATGGCTGTTATAATACAGCATTGCTTTAGTTTTGATGTTATCATTTATATTCTTACAGTCAAGGCCATTTAGAATTCTGCAAATATTTTTAGTCCACATAAAAATATAAAAGTGTACAAACGAATTGCAAAATGTTAATACTAAATTATGAGTTTCACATGGTTTCAATTTAATATTAATTAAAGAATTTAATTTATGTAACAGTTTTTCCTTTATGTTAGGCTGTAAAGCAAGATGTGGCAAATAAAAATGCAAAATGTTACTGCACTGAGTCAACAACTGCACAAAATTTGTATTTGGCATAGTCAATGCCCCATAAGTATAACTTCTCACTTTTATTAGTTCATCTTCACCACTGGAAGCTATTAGTTCACTTTTACAAATTTCACATTTTCCAATTTTTTTCAGAATATTCTTTGCCATATATCCTGCTATATATGGATGTGCATTAAGAAGTGGTGGAACATATGTCAGTGCCTCTGCGGGAATGGCATGTGCTTCCACTAATTCAACATTTCTACTACTTGCAGTACTATTATTTTGTCCAGGTCTTAGCAAATGTTTTAAAGAATTTAACATTCCATCACAATCATCTTTTTCACAATTAGCACCTGGTGAATGTGGTGATGTTAGGTTATCAATTAATAAACTTTTAAATGAATTTGTGAAGGAATAGCATGTCGGACTGATGTTCCTCCAGCCATGACTTCTTACACAAGAAAAGAAATTCTCAAGAGGATCTTAATTAAAATTTCTTATAAATATATAAATCCTTGTATGTTTTTTTTTAAATTCTGTACACTGGGTGGGATATTTGTATTCTTACTTCTAACAAATCGTATTGTGTCTATTACTTTTAGACTTTCTGCCCAGAATGCCAAGTGATTGGAAGATGTTGTTACTGCACATTGCAGATTGAGGTTGTATGGATGCTCCATTTAAACTATCGAATAGTTTATCCATAAATAACAAAAAATCAGCTGTATCTGCTGCTGATGGGGGCAACAGATTAGTAGCTGTAAAAGAATACTATGTTATTAAATGTATAGGCATAAATAAATAAAGTGAGCGAAAGTACTTGTTAGTTAGGTAATCCTGAATGTTAATCGGATATGGTTTCAACAGTTGAAATTTTTAACAAATTACATTTTTAAAGTTGGTTCTTATCCGATGAAAACTGTATCACAAAATCTTTTAACTGGACACTAAATAGTGTTTGTACGCTATTTAGTGTCCGGTTAAAAGATTTTGTGATTCAAAATTACACTTGAATGTAATATGTAAACATATGTGAATGTTTGCATTGTGCAAATTCCTCTTTAATATGTATTTAACGTTGGAAAAACACACTGATGTAAATAGTAGGAAATTTTAAAAGTAATCAACTTACAGTGCATTGCTAACATCCTCATTGTAGATGATACTCTGTGGGAAAAAATTTGGGCTGCTATTTTCACTTTCATTTTTTTCATTTTTTCTTTATAAACATGACATTCTGTTAGTTTATTCAAAACACGTGTGTCATGATCCCCAACATCTAATTCATACAGTTTAATGACATCAGCCCATGATGCCTCTTGAATATTTTTCTTCCACTTAAATTGAATATTTTTATCCAACATGTTGTTTCTTATGCCCTTTAATAAATGTGGAGGATCATATAATGGTACAATTTCTGTATTATCTACAAGAAACCCTTGCAAGCGATTTTCTTTACCATCACGTAAAAATATTGCTCTGGTTTCATCAATAAGCATATTTATTGCTTTTACATTTGCTGGCATTTGGTCACAAACTGTTGCAATTACTTTTAAGTTTATAGTAAGAAGAGCTCTGATTACATCTTTTACAACGGCCATTATGTCATATGCATTCAGATTACCACATGTAAAATAATAAGCAATGGGCTGTTTCCATTTTCTATGGATACCTCTGGCCATAAAAACCAAAGCATGATCTGCAAAATTAGTGAAACGATTTCCAGAACCATGGTCTGTAAAACCTACAATCGAATCCTCTCTCTTTTTATACAATAGTGATGGTTGAAGTGCCATTTCATCAAAAAGTAAACAACAATATGTATCGAGAGGGTTCATTTCTTGCACTGCTTGTCGCAAGGATTCCATTATATGTCCATTGATGCCACAATTAAATGGTATGTTATTTAACATAGACATTAATGTTTTCCTTGATGGAAGAACGAATGTGTTTCGTAGAATTTTATATGTTCTGTTGCTCGTCTTCATTAAAGATAAAGCAAACAGTTTATCTTCCATGGAGAAACGACGCCCTTGTCCTTTTACAGTTTGCAATTTTAACTGCATCTTAAAAAATTGAAGTGATGTCTTGTTTAAGTTTGCTTTAAACAATTCTCCTGACTCGGCAAATTTAATAGCTTCTTTTATTCGTTTCTTATTAGATACGTTTGCAGCATGCAGCCTTTGTGCTTTACGTTTCAAGGTTTTTGCAATTCTGTACAACTTCGCTGATTCTGGTGACAATTGCGCCTGACGTTTAACCTTTACTTCTGCCAGTAATTTTAGTTTTTTAGTGAGATCTGCAAATACAAGGCAATATATGAATATTGTTTTCACATCAAGTTTTAACACAGGTTTTAATAGCAAATGTTTTTTTTGCCACTAATATCACTCTATGAGCAATATCTGAACTAACATTTTAATGAGTTCGGAGCACTTTTTGCTCATGATATTATGATATTGAAAAGAAAACAGATTTATATCGAGCAGAAGTATGTTTTTTAATATACTTTTGCTCGATATAAATTTGTTTTTTTTTTTTTCATATTATAAATTTTTAATGTGAAAAATAATGAATTTGTAATTCTCGCAAATGTAATACCTACAACACTTGAGGAAATTACATTATTCAGCGAATAGTGAAATTTGATTTAATATGTAACATGTAATAACATCTTCATAAAATTACAGATAAAAAAATGTTTTTGGAAAGTTGCTGACAAATACTTACTCCTGGAATAAATACCACCTGAGGAAGATTTTTGGCCACATGTGGATAACATCACATTCATGTTTGCTTCAACTTCATTTGCACTTGTACCTAAATTTTAATATCGTTAGTAATCCGATTGTGGTAAGAAAGTTATACATTTAGTGCTAGTTCTCAAACTGTACTTACTTTTGTTGTAAGAATCATCTATTGGAGCATTTTGGTCAACGGCTGATGAACTGGGTAATGCATGAAGTTTTACACCCACATCAGCTTCATTTGCACCTGCAAATTTGTATTTTTGTTTAAATAGACAATGACATCTTAAGGTCGGTTGTACCAACACTGCTGACATTTAACTAATGTTAACTTCCTCAATACATTTGTTAAAAGTGCAACAACACTCATTTTTAAAGAAGTATGGTGGAATCGAACCATAATAACATTAATGGCATACTATTCATATTTCTTTCAACTGACCGAGCTGATCTGATCTATGAACCTTATGTTCAGAATACAGAAGGTTGTCTACTGTTAGTTCTAACTGATCACAGAGTTGATCAAGAGCTTGTCGGTCAGTCGACAGAAATATGACTATAGTTTGGAACTAATTTGTTGCTGTACTTACTTTTAGTATAAGAATCACCTGTTGGAGCATCTTCATCAGTGACGGATGGGCTGAGTAGTGCAGGAGATTTTATGCTTACATCAGCTTCATTTGCACCTGCAAATTTATATTTTTGCTTAAACAAACAATAACAACTCAAGACCAAGTGCACCAAGACTGTTAACATTTAACTGATGTTAACTTCTTTGATATACTGTTAAAAGTGCAGCAACCATATTCAGAGACCATATTCAAGAAATACAATAGAAGTTCAATATTTTCATTTAAAAACGTTCCGATTTCTGTCATAGATTCCGATTCAATTAAAAAAAAATTACAGAATAGGCCTGATTAACTTAATTCAAATATTGATTTGTTAAAAATATGTATATGTATAATACCTGGTAATTTCAATAGTGGGATACTGCCAACTTTTAAATTACTTCTGTTTTTATTCATAGTAAAACGTGCTGATGGTGGGAAATGTTCATCACACACTTTAAAATTCCGTCTCACATATTCTGCTTCATATTGCAATAGGTCTTCTCTTTGAATCTCTAAAATCCATTTCGAGAACAACTACAACAAATAAAAACTTTTTTATTACATTGCAATAGTTATGCTATACAAGGACAAAATGTAATAGTTCAATACATAAATAACATCTATTATGCTCCAGTCCACTTACCTCAGAATTTTTTGGAAACATTCTCATAGTAATTTGTGCGTTATTATTTGTGCACTTTGGGACGCAACAATAGAAAACCATTTTAAGACAATTTTTCACACAACTTTTTGTCAATAGAGTTTATGATTAGACACAGACAAAACTTAACACTTCGAACACAAAATTTACGAACTTGCAAGATGCGTTTGAATCACAGTTTGAATCCTATGTTTGAATATGGTTTGAATCTATTTAAAATTTGATTTCGTGCGACGCATGTGCGACGTATGAATAAACAGCATTCGAATTTCGAATGTTCCCATTACCAACAGAAAAACACAAATCCACATTGTCACCAACTTAACTTACTTCAATTTCACATCTAGCGACACTAGTGACAGAAGTCAGTATTACAGAATAAGGTTCCGCATATTAATTAAAGAGTTATCAAGCCATGGTCAGTGGAGTTAAACTGCTAAACTTCAGTACCATTCCTAGGCAATTAAAAGTAAACAAAAAATACATTACCATAACAGCGGTAATTTTTAAAAACCATACCATTTTGCAGTCGTATGCTTTATAGTTATTCATTTTAGGAAAAAAAAGTTGATATTATCGATAGTATTTTTTTATAACACTGGTTATAGAACACAAAACAATCAAAACATCAGTGTTAACGCAATACTTACCACCAATACCAACATGGTAATTTGAAATTTCTATATAGCGGGGCAGTCCCCGTTCAACGGAGCACATCTAATGGGATCAAGTGCAATTCTGTCGTGAACTGATCTGGATGGGAGTTGCACTAGAGCGGATTAGGATTGATCTCAATCGAAAACGCCATAATTTTCGAATGCAGAACAAGTAACCAGGTTTAATAAACGAGCGCTTTTCCAAGAAACTGACTGCTCCGACCGAATTTCCGAAAACACCTTTAGTGAATTTTCGAACACGAATGTAGTTGTCAGGTCAGTAGATCTGTGGGTCAGTATAATTAGATGTCAAAGCCAACGTTACATACGCAGAGCAATAAACTGCGCCCTCACACGGCCTGGGGGAAATTAAAATCAAAAAAGGCGCGCAATTTAAAACTATGTATTTGAACGTAAACTGAATGGTTTTGTCCAAGAAATTAAAGAATTTAGTACGTTGAGCAACATTTTTATGTGCCCAAGATACTAAATAGTTAGTTCCCTGAAATAAGAACATATATTTCACATGTGAACATTTTTATATAATCAGAAATAAAATTATTTAATATCTTCAGTAATAAAAATCGAAGACATGGTTAAAATTATCTTTATTTCATTATTTACAAATACGAGACAAAATTACAAGATTCAGAAAAAGTATACACATTTAAGAAACATTTCTTTCAATTAGAACAACATAAGTTGCGGAGGCACTTGCCGTCGTCTCAATTGAAACTTACAATCTAATTTTGACAAAAATAATGCTCTTTTAAAGACGTTTTTGATAATTCGCTCCGAGTAAAAATGTGAGAGAGAACATTTAGAGACTTAGTGCACGTAAGAGTGAGAAAAATAGCGCTCCGATCGAATTAACGAAATCGCCTTAAGATATCCAGAATATGATAAGCAATATATTGACAGAAACTTCAAAATTTCGGGTACCTTGTAAGCGGACTATATTTTTACATAGAAATCTTACCTTGTAATCCAGAAAAATAAAACACTATAAACAGAAAAGATAAATAGAATACATGAACAGAAATCCGCAATAAGTTAATTAATAATAAATTAAAGGAGAAACTGAATTAACACTTTCACTTCTGACAGGCGCTTTAAATCAAAATTTAAATAAAAAGGTAACTATGGTAATAGTTCGTGCAAACATTACAGATTACTTTAGGTTTGTTCGTTTGTCTACACCAGTGCACACCATGTGCCCTAGTGCAGAAAAATGCGTTCGTTTGTCACAGTGCAAGTGCACTGATCGCGTTCGTTTGTCCAGTGCAATCTGTTCCAAGTTACTCTAGACTGCACCTTCTTGCTCGGTGTTTAAAGTGCGAACAAGAAAGTGCAGTACATCCTAACCTGAAAAATCTCACTTCTAAGGTTATCTGTCAGTTGGAATATGACGTAGTTGAATGTACACATTCTAACTGACAGATAAATTAAATTTAGGTCTTGGTATACAAATAACTATTAATATAAAAATAGTTCACAGTAAAAATATTACAAGTACTCACTTTCGCGTGACTTTAAAATATAGCACCGATTCACAGGAACAACGTCTGTCACCGTACAGTTATAATTATAAGGTCCGTTCCATTCGTCAGGATTTCGAGTTCTGAACCTTACTGAGCATGAGCAGTGCACAAAATTGGATATAAATTTCATACTGCGCATGATCTGAACGGTTCAGAGTTGGAAATTCTGTCAAATGGAACAGACCTATACGTTTTTGTAGGATCCATTATTTTTTATGCTCTTACCTGGATGAAAGCAAGGTTAACTGCACTGATTATCTGTCACGCATGTTTAAATTGCGTTCGTTTGTCTCTAAAGTTTTTTCTGCACGAAACTACACTGCACATCACGTGACGTTGTGCAAAACTACACCTAACTGTTTTCAGTGTAACTTCGTACAGTACAAACGAACAAACCTTTTGTTTCTAAATATAGTGTCATCTATCGGCCTGGGAGGAATTATAAATACGTTTGAAACCTTGGCATCTCTCATAAACATCTATGTATTCTCTTTTATGTAGGGTCAGTATCAGAATAACTATGTCTGTCCAAATTTGGTAAATCCGTCATTTTGTGCAAAATAATTGACAAATAATTAAATACTTTATTTAGAACAGATCAAATTATTCGTTAGTACATGTCGCACATTTCAAATTACCCAAACTTCAAAAAAAGGAAACAGATAAACATAACCTCATAGCAGAACCTAGTAACCCTATTCAATAGGCGTTTTCGGAAAATCGTTCGGGTTAACCGGGTTATGTATCTGGTTATAAAATACTGTTCTTTTATTAAACCTGGTCGTAGTTCCGCGTTCAAAAAATTATCAAATACTAAAGGCGTGTTTTTTTTTTCATCTGATTTATTCCATCGATTCAGCGGTGTGACGTCATTGATGAATGTCAAATCAATCATCGATTATTCTGATTACGCTGAATAAAAGAACAGATGAATGGCCGCGTTCAGGTAAAGGTCGATTTATAACTCGATTTTAATCGCAATCGCAATTTTAGCCGTAATCGCAACAAAGTTGAAACATACGGTTTTATGTGTTTAATTTATAACCCAATCGCAACTGCAATCGGAATCGTAAGGATCGTAAGAAGTTCGTCAACTTTCATCTCTTTAGAATCCGATCTTTACGATCGACCAATAGAAATGCATCGATAATCGAATGAATCCGATTGCTTCCGATGAAATAGTAATTTAAGCGGGCAATCTGGCCGGAATCACAGCCGGTCATATTTTAGTGTGGTATACGTGTAATAAATTAATAATAGCTCCTAAATTCAGAACACCAATGTCATATTACACTGTCAGATATCAAAACTAGCTTCTTAACAGACAGATGACAGCAGTTTTACGACGCCGCTTGCGATCAGTTATAAAATAGTCCAAAAAAAATCTTTACGATTCTTACGGTTACGATTACGACTAAAATTGCGATTGCGATTAAAATCGAGTTATAAATCGGCCTTAACTGCAGCAGCTGAGTTGTTGACTAAGCAATCGTTTGTGATTGGTTCAAATTAAAGTAATAGCCAATCACAAACGATTGCTTAGTAAACAACTCAGCTGCTGCAGTTACCTGAACGCGGCCAATCATAAATAGATGAGCAGTTTGACAAGTTTAAAGAGGTTGTGTTCATGTATTTGTTAATTTTTTAATATACAGTAAAACTCGGATATAACGAGGGCTCAAGGGACCACGCTTATTTCTCGTTATATGGAAGTGCTCGTTATAAATGAAAAAAATATATGCTATGTGATATGTACTATGTACACCAAAAGAATCTGGGACAACTCTACCCCTGCATTTTTGTGTTTATTTAACAAACTAATAAGTTTGAATACAATTTTTAAACAATTTATTTTGCTTGTTTTATGGTAACATAAAAAACATGCAAAAAAACAAACGAACAGTTTTTTTAACAATTATTTCGATTTAGATTTTTTGTCGGGCATAGTACGTACTTCTTCATCAAACAAAAAAATATTTTCAAATTTTTTGAAGTTAAGCTCGCTATACGCAAGGTAAAACAAAGAAAAAATTACAAAATTGGCCTCTATAAGCAAGTTCTTGTAATAAACGAGCTCGTTTTAAACAAATATTTTTATATGTAATTTACCATATCGAGATACGAGACTTTTCAATTTCCTCGTTATAACCGAGTACTCGTTATAAGCAGTGCTCGTTATAAGCAAGTTTCACTGTATATTTCGTTTTTACTTGTGGTTCTTACTATTGAATGCTATGAAATATGAAAATTTTATGTAATAATTTAGTTTACCATTTCTACATACTACTTGATAAGTAAGTGCATGACATCTTCGACTCTTTCTTCAGTCATTTTTCAAACAGCAAGCAATACGCAGCAATTATTTGTTGTTTACTACTATTTTATGGTCAACTGTTCACCTGTCTATTTCATAAAATTCAAATCAAACTCTATCCCCTCTCCCACCGCATCGGCTCATCGACTATAAACCTCGATGAGTTTTAGATTACCTCAGCGCAGAATATAAGAACACAACGCTTACTTTAATCGGTACATACTATTGCTATCATATAGCGTTTTCGATTGAGCTGCACTGATAGCACTCAGTGCGCACTGATTCCAGATTTTGTATTCGATTGGTAATTTCAGTTCAAACTTTCTTCGTGTTTTATGTTCGATTGAAATGTTAGTGCGCACCAGTTTTGCACTCAGTGCAAGAATTTTGGAACTGACTTCAAAGGTAGTGCAAGCGTTTCAGTGCAACTTTTCTGTCATTTCAGGAGAAACATATTACAGATGATTTATTGACAGATAACAAAAATAATTTATTGTATCAAGAAATTGTTAATAATTAAGTTATTTGTTAAACACAGTTTGTTTAGTGCAAAAAATCTTCGTCCGGGGTGAATTCCTTAAGAAGCGAATATGAATAATTAGTGTATTTAGGATTTTTAATTTATTATAACAAATAAATATTGCATTTTTATATTTCTGGCAACAAATGATAATTTTGAGGTTACGGTTCAGTAAATTTCCCGCCCAATAATTATGCTCCCAGATCACGTTTGTATTCGATTGAAACACGCACTAGTTTCGTTTTCTGGCAAAACTTATTGAGTGCATGACGTAATATCAGTGTGACCCGAACTTTTCTGGTGCAAGTGAAACGAAAACGCTAATAAAGAACTAGGACAAGATTTTTTAAGCTGTGTAAAATTGCTACCGACCACAAATTTAAAATTATTTGAAATTGTCAATCATTTCTACAGTAAATATTGTTTTAAAAACTAGGATAGCTGTTTGCATAGAAAAGGGTGTCACAGTTAGACAAATTACTCAGAATTTCAGCGTTAACAAAAACACAGTTACTGACTTGACAGCAAAGTAATATCGAGTTCCACTTCAAAAATCAGAGTTGCCCCAATTCCGTTCTGGTGTCGCTCCATGCAAGCATGCACTAGGTGCGCACTGCTTTACAGCGCACTTTGAGCGCGCCATTGCATATAAACCCTCTTTGGTGCGCACTTTGTTCGAACAAGTTGTTTCTTCCCTGCCTCTGGTGGAGTGTCGTGTATTTGGAACGCGGAATTCTTTCATTTCTGTTGATTTAAATTCTTTTTATAACCTCAAAAATCTAAAAAGAATGTGTAGTGCTGCTGAAGTCCCAGTAGTACATTTTTGTGTGAACGCACTGACCATGATAATAATGAAAATTTGTTGGAAAAGAATGAAAACTCACTTCGTAATGAATCGCACTGACTACCAGAGACAGTGCAAGAATTATTGCCCTGGGGCAATGCTTTTTGCTCACGAAAATTAAGTGGAACGCGCAACTCTGTATTGGTGCTAGATCAAATAAGAGTGCAACGCGTATCTCTGTTCCGGTGCTAGGTCCAACATGAGTGGAACGCGCAATCCTGTTTCAGTACTAACAAGTGTCTAAATAAAAACCTGGTCAAGTGGGTTGTGATCGAGAATTTATCCATTGCATTTACATAGCAGAATTACTAAATGTAGCCTACTTGACCAGGTTTTTATTTAGACACGAGTTAGATCCAACAAGAGTAGAACGTAAAACTCCGCACGAGTTCGCACTAACAATAAGTGCGCACCAGGGCGGAAAGTGGAACTCGCTATAAGATTCAATATATTAAAATAATGGAAATGCATGGCTACTGGATTGAGAAGTTGTCCTAGTTTTTTATGATATCGATAGTATATGCTGAATAAAAATACGCTTTGATGACATTCCAATGAATGCGATTAGCTCTTCGGTGAATAAAAGAACACGCCTTAACCCTGGTCCGTGAGTAGGGTTACAAAGAATTGAGGTTATGAATCTCGTTAATAAATGAATTTAATTTTGATATGTCATAACAATTCATAACAATATAACTCCACTAAAAGGTAAAGAAAGTGAAGATCTATTTAGTTTTTATTTATTTTATGGCGCTTTCGATTGACTGCTCCGAGCAGCTCCAGATCAAATTGCACATGCGCATATAGAGCGAGCACTTGCGGTAGCGTATTCGGATGGTTGCTGCTCTTTTAGGGATCAAAAATTGGCGGATTCGATTGAACTGGATTGCACTGAGACAGAGTAAAATATTTACACCGTGTCGAGAGACGGTGCAAAAGAGCAGAACATTCTAGGAGGGGATGCGTGTGGTGCTTGTAATGTTTTAAATTATTTATGATGAAAAAAATAAACTTATTGTCGTAATCAGAGTTGGGAAAACTACGTGTAGAAAATATTTTCTACATTACATTACGCCTAAACGTAATTTTTATGTAGTTAAATGTAATTTTTACACGACGTAGTTTACGAGAAATGTCACATTTCTAACCTCAAAATTGAATGTTTGTTTGACGTATTTCAAATTTTTAAAGTTTTTTAATGCTTGTATACAACAATTTTATCCATTTTACATCAAGATAGGTATTATGTTTATAAATAATTAATTATAACCTGAAAATGAAGAAAACAACGTAGTTTTCAAAGTAGTTAATTCATTTTTTACGACGTAGATAATTACAAAATCTACGCGTAATTAATAGGTATTTATACGTTTCATTAACTACGTCCGAACCCTGGTCGTAATGCAATGGTTTCTTGAAATATTGGAAAACAGTAGCACTTCTGATTCTGAAGAGAGTGAACTGAGAGTGAATCAAGTTTTAATTAGGGACAGGTCAGGTGGAATTTAAATAATACCTCCTCGTAATCAGTTATTAGTATTTAAGGGCTAAAGATTTATGGTAAGGCTTATTTAATGTAAGTTTTCATTTATTTACGATAGATATTAAATATATTTACTACCAACACCAACGTAACAATTTGAAAGTATCTGTGGAACGAATCAATCATCGTTCAACGGAGCACATTCAATCCGATCAAGAGCAATTCTGTCATGAACTGATCTGGATCGGTGCTGCACTAGAACGGATCAGGACTGATTTCAACCGAAAACGCCATTAGATTTTCATTCATATTTAATGTACAGGGTGTTTCATTGATGATGCACCAAACTTGAGGGACACGTTTCTGACATTATTTCAAACAAAATATCTTAATAAAATTTTTTAATCGGAGCAAGCTGAAATTTGCATAATTTGGAGCCGATGTTTGTAGAAATACATACTTTAGCGCCGCGGAATTGTGAAACCAAACCGGCGCGCGGCGGTCTAAGTTGCATTATGAATGGAACACATGAATGGCTACAGGGAGACAATAAAGTTCAAGCGCAGAAATTTGTGACTACATTTTGTTTTGACCTTAATCGATAAACGAACTCGCTCGGTCATTCAACGCAATAACAGCTGCGATGTGAAATCGCGTGGATATTTATAAACTTATTTAATTTAATAATAAATTACAAATGTGGGGCTATGCAAAAACGTGCATTTCGTATACATTGCTGTTAAAATTGTTATTAAAATAAAATTTGTCGAATCTTAAAAATAAAAACATTTATTTTTATTACATTATTATTACGTTATTATTATTACAAGAAATATTCAAAAATGCCTACTTCACGCTGTACAAACAAAAAATACCATAAAGTCCTTAATTGGGGTAGTACGGCGAACGAAATGTTTTCGGTAAAACCCAGGCACTTGGGCGCTAAATTTCTACGAATGATTTCATGAAACGGTTTATCATTAAATGTGAATAAGCGCAAACTACTAAATACTAAATGTTTGAACAATCCTAACAATTAGAAAATTCGTATTAAATGGAGAATCGAAAATAAACGACTAATTATTATTTTTATTGATTTCCAACAACCACGATGTGTTTTGCCGAATCAGATGGGGCGACATTCTAGCAAGAGTAATAAACCAAGAAATGGGAATGCATCACAATCCATTCATTCTTATTTAAAGTCCATCCTACAAATATGCGACTTTGCTTTCCCTTCGATTTTCTCGAAACTTATTCATTTAAGAAAAAAAAAACTTATAGAAAACTTTTATTTCTTTTCACGATATTTACCGACATACCGAGTTTGGTGCATCTTCACTGAAATAGCCTGTATAAAGAGAATAGACTACTAACTGAAAAAGGTTGTTTTACCAAATTCATTGCAAAATGCGTTCGTAAAATCACCGAGGAACCCGAAAAACCTCTGATAATTGCTGACGTCACACAAGTAACCTAGTTAGAGACCCAGGTTTAATTTCCGAAAACGCCTATAGACTAGAGTTACTTGGGTCGCGTACCTGTACTAATTTTCGAAAGCAGAACAAGTAACCAGGTTTAATTTACGAACGCTTTTCCAAGAACCTGACTGCTCCGACGGAATTTCCGAAAACGCCTAAGGTTTACTAGGTTCTGTTATGAGGTTATGTTTATCTGTTTCCTTTTTTGAAGTTTGGGTAATTTGAAATGTGTGACATGTACTAACGAATAATTTGATCTGTTCTAATTAAACAGCGTTTTCGATTGACCGCACTAGTGCGCACTCAGAGTATCTTCATCTCGTGTTATTACATGAGGTTGAAGGAAGATAAAAATACACCGAGTGCAACTGGTGCATGTGAATCGAAAACGCTAAAAATGTTTGGTAAAACTGCACTTTAGGTTCCTAAATTTGCACCTACTCAGAACTGCTATTTTCGTATTATGAAAAAATTATAAAATAACACTAAATAAACTTTATATCAGAAAGGAATAAATAAAACACAAATTAATAAATATAATCTTATATTTAACCACATAATAAAGTGCAACAAGGCATGAGCATCTGACAGTTCTGAATACGCGCAAATTTAGGAACTGTGTTAGGAACCTAAAGTGCAGTTTTACCAAGTGTTTAGTTATTTGTGAATTATTTTGCACAAAATGACGGGTTTGATAATTTTGGCCAGATGTGGTTATTGTGATATTGACCGGACAACCATATTCGCGCTCGAAAATTCACCAACCTGACTACTGACTACTAACCCGCTAGGGTTAATCTTTCCAATCAGAGTTATTTTCCGAAAATGCCTAAAATAAACACCTAACACAACCTTAAATGACAAAAACTTATTTTCAGGAAACTTCAAATAATTAACAAAATAAAACGGAAAATAACACAACATGAAAAGTCTAGCACTGGTTCACTGTAAATGTTCATGCACAAACGTTGACGGATCACTACATCCTCAGGATCTCGTCCAAGTGAATACCAATATATGGACCCGTGTCCATATACCGTCTGTCTTATGAAAAACGCACGACACTAACACTGTTATTAATGATCCGATTTCAATCATTCAAAAAGCACATAAGACTAGTTTAAAAATACTACAAAAAATAGCATCTTAGATTTTTTTAAATATGACATTTTTGTCAGGCGATAGTCAACTTTTTTTTTTTTCAAATGGCAGATATTTTTTTTTATTCAGTTTGATAGAGATTTACTTTGTGAATTTAATTATTTAAAAGTCGATTTCGAAATATCAAATTTGGGGTGAAACTCACCGTGCGGGTACTTAAATTAAAGATCTCAAAGAGGAAAATCAGATAATCAAAAAATCGAAGGAGGAAAAATTAATTAAATTAAATTCGCCA
The DNA here is from genome assembly GCA_033060865.1 of Dorcus hopei. NCBI lineage: Eukaryota > Metazoa > Arthropoda > Insecta > Coleoptera > Lucanidae > Dorcus > Dorcus hopei. Next base: position 309,239 of record JAUPFK010000011.1, on the reverse strand, counting down.
ACGCGGATTGAGAATAGCAGTCGGTTTAACTCTAGTTTGCCCTATTACTTTCTTATAAATGACTCAGAAATAATCCGAGTGGTAGTGTCAAATCGCTTTGGTGAAATCGGACATAAATGAATCTAAGGGCGAGTTCGCGATTACGCTCGCCGAGTAGTGGTGAGACGGTATTTCTGTAACGGTTATTTTGTCGCGGTATAAATTTGTAACGTTACTTCGTGTTACTGGTTTCTAAAATAACCAGTTCCAATGTCGCGAATTGAGAAATTACAAAGCGTTCGTGTTTTTGAGTAACGTATAACGTTTAACGCTTTGCTGGTACTCAGTCGCGACGTCGCGTCGCGTTTATTGGAATTAGTTACTTTAAAAGCCAGTACTGAACAATCGAAAATTTAGCTAAAGGTCGGCAGCCAAATGTTCGTTACTTAAATCGTCAAGAGAACGTACATAAAGTTTTTAAACACCACCGCTTTAAACACCACTTTTATCATTTAGCAGCCAGATATTAGTTGTTAACATATATCATCGGACAAGAACCAACTTTAAATATATCATTATAAACTACCTAACGTCTCAAGACAGGTATTTTTGAATTTGTGAGAGGTTATTGTTTACAATCAAAGGCAAAATGCATTTGCGGGTGACGCGCGCATAAATGCAGTCTTTCGCCCCGTTTCGCTCGCTACTGTCGCTATAGTTATTTCGCTCCAACGCAGCAGGAATTGCCTACATCAAGTACATACCAAGATGCAAAAATAACGCGACAAAGTAACGTTACTCTGTCGCGGTATTTTGCGTCGCTGTAACGAAAGTACTATCGCTGACACTATAAACAGAACGATTGAAAATTTGCTTGGCACTAATGCCTCTTACGACCTAGCGAAATTGAGCCCTATAGCACATTTTATTGCATTACCTGCCGGTGCAGGGGTAAACATCTGGAGTATTCTCTTCTGGTTTGCTCATTTGAAATTAAAATAAGCAAATTAGTTGTTTTCCTATATTAGAATCCTGTTAGAATTAATTTTCTGATGTTAATATTATAATTATTCCTTTTAAATAATAAAGTCATTTTCAATTAATTTATTAATATTTCATAAATATATAAGAATTCGTTTATATTCAGTCAGTAATGAAATGGACAAATTATGTTAGCCAGCATAATACTATAAGCTTAAACATTTCGGAGCTAATTTTAAGAATTTAAATAATTAAAACCAATGTTATAATGATTAGTAAGCCAGTGACTATACTATTTTCCAGTTAAATATATACTTAGAAATAATATTTATAGTTAGTTTCTGAAACGGCACTCCATTTTGATTTATTTAATGCATATTAAGCATTTTGCAAAAATTAGGATAGCCTGTAAGTATTATGTGGAGAAGAAAACAAATTTTTATCCAGTAAAACTATATTTGTTTAAAGAATTTACAGACGTTTTGTCAAAATGAATAAAGCTAAATTAAAATATTGAGCTACTAAATTTTGAAAGTCTTTGCGAAGATACTCTAGGTAATATTAATTAATCTCAGTTATACAAATATTTAAAAAACAGCAACAATCAGAACAGACAAAAAAACTAGTAAACAATTGTTAAATACAAATGATTATTATTGTAAAATTTATTAAACATCAATAACAATAATCAGTAAAACATGGAAAAGAAATAACTATCCACTTATCCAACATTTAGTTGAGATTTTGAAATTTTGTTCATACTGACAAATTTTTTACTCCATTAAAAATGGAGTTGCTGGTTCTTGGCGACGCACTTCCAGTGGAAAATAAAACTTCTTATCGTTATAATAATAATAATAATGTTTATTTGATCTGCTGAATAAAAACAAGTAATTCCAGAGACATGTTCAGTAGTTTCATACGTTAAGCTGTGGAATATAATTTTAATTTCTAATTTCAATATTGTTCTTTTGTTTAGAAAGAAAAACATTTCAAAATAACTTTCTTTATATAACATATAATACAATTCGTTTTTACATAAATACTTGAAAATATTAATATTTAGTATAGTATCCTCCATTTGTAATGACTTCCTCTAATCGCCTCGACATAGAACCGACTAAATGTAGGCATAAATTTCCTAACCCCAATTGATTCCAAATGCCATTTATATGTTCTTGTAAAAATTCCCTATTCCTTAAATTTGCATTTCCGTCATCCCATTGTCGAATAACATTTGCCCACAAATTTTCAATGGGGTTTAAATCCGGAGATTTAGCAGGCCAGGGAATCACATCAATTTCTGGATGTTCTTCAAACCATTCTTGAACAACTCTGCCAGTATGAATGGCCGAATTATCCTGGACAAATGCAATACCTCTATCATTAGCATACGCCAAAGGTAATAAATGCTGTTCAAGAATGTTTGTATATTTCCGGGATGTTAATCTTCCATTAATTGGGACTAATTCGCCAGGACCATGCGTTGACATCCAGCCCCAATAAGCGACTGACACTCTACCACTTCTCTTTGTCTTATTGACATATGGTGTAGCATATCGTGTATTTACTGGACGATAAACTAGTTTTTGAATATTTTCATCCGACCTAAACACTTTCTCGTCAGAAAACACTACATTTTCCCAGTTTCTGTACAGATTTTGAATTGCAAAATTGACTCTTTCTTCGGCATGGCGCGGTGTGAAATCTATAACTTTAGCTGATTTGCGGTTTCGTAACCCTCCATTGGCAAGTCTTTTATAACGGTCCTCGTCGAACAAGCAATTCCCGTTGTGTCTAGAACTTGCCGACTGGAAAGAAAAGGACTATTTCTTATTGTATTTAAGATTTGTTCATCCTCATTGGCTGTAGTTTTCTTATTTAGACCAAGTGGTCTTCGTTTCCTCTCTACGAGACCTTCGTTTCTGTAACGTAGCATCCATCGGTGAATGGTAGATTTCTGAAATAATTAATTACAATATTTGAAATATATGAATAAATAATGAAACTCTATTGTGTAAATTATGATTTCCTTACACTTGAAAAAAAAAAAGAATTATTAAAGAATTAGAGCCAGTTTTATAATCGAATTTAAAGGAGACTTTAAATTTAAAATCTCTTTCAAGCGTAAAAACAGCTGCAAAAATTCATTTGTTCACACATCTGAATGTGACTTTCATTTTAAAATTCTCGTTTAAATTCCATTATAAAACTGGCCCTTAGAAAGTGTTTCTAAATTTCCAAAAGCTAATAATTTTGAAAATTCAAAGTTTCTTTTCAATTTCTGCATTTTTTCCAGTAGTAAAAAATAGCAAGTAGTAAAATTCATATATTTATTAACAGAATTCAGTGACATCTTAATTTTGCACACAACATAAAATATTAGTATTTTATTTGAGAATTCTTAAAAACTAAATCACCGAAATTGAAGCAACCTAACGTGGTTTACGAAATCAAATGTTTAAATTTTAATACAGGTCACATAGAAAAAATTTAAACCAATATAAATATTGTGTTCAAAAAAGTAATGAAAATCATTAACATTCGTTAGAAAATAATTATAATTTTGATTTTGAAAATACATACTAATTATATTATATATGTATACAGGGTGCAGCACCCGGTATATATATATTATATTGTGAATAATATTTTCAAAAGACGTTTTATAGAAATGCGCAAAATTCAGATATGACTGAATTTTGTTAATAAATATACTGATTTTGCTAATCAATATTTAATAAAACTTATTTAAAAAAGTATTAAAATAAATTAATTATTTAACATAATTTTTAGATATAAAGAGTTCATTTTACCTTTTTAGGTTCCCTTGATAACTTTATTTCTTCATTTTGACTCCCGACGAAGCTATCAACTGATAGTGAATTTTAAGTGTCCGTTAAAAGAATTTATTACACAATAATGATAATAATAATAGAATACGTTGAAATAAATAAATTGACTTACCGATTTATGAATCAACTCGCTTATTTCACTATACGATTTGCCACTTTGCCACATTCCTATAATTTTTCCTTTTTCTGCGATGGTGCACTGTGGACCTAACTGATGCCGCTCCATTTTCAAAACACAATCGAACGCAATTAGTATAGAAATGAAGAAACAAAAAATTCTTCTACCAATTTATATTGTTTCATTTAAAAGTAGGGATAAATCCTATTCACTTACCCTCATAATTCATTATAGTGGCAAAACCCAGAACATAATTTCTGGGAATATTTTTAATTCGGTTTCACTTATTTCTTTAAACGATTTCCAAAAATATAAACAGATTTAGTATTATTTACAGTATAAGCAGAAAAAAAATAAAGTAAGCACTATATAAGGACTTCTCACATATATGTATGCTAATTTTAGTGTAACAAAAGAATTTGATCGTAGTTTACTTATCCGAGAAAAAATAATAGTACAAAGTAATGACATCAAATTTATTATAAAAAATAAATCCTAGAAATATTTATTTACAAAAAAGGAATTGTTGAAACCGAAATTATTTGTGTTTGACTGAATATGCAGAAATAAAAGATACGAACATGAGACCCCAAATTTATATTTGCTAATTCAATATTCAATTTTAATACCCGTTTCCTAAAGCGTACTTTTTCCTGTCCAAGATTTATACCTGGCATCCTAGATTAACACATTTTATGACCTGAGCGTAAGGCTCACATCATGCCGGTGCAATAAGGTCGAGTTTCGCACAGTTTTATTGCTTCTCGTTCTGTTTATAGTGTCAGCGATAGTACAGTATGAGCATAAATGTTTGAGGACAAGTTGAATTTCCCGCCTTTCGATATTTTTCTTAAGTTGGTCAAATGCATAGGTTACAAAAAAAATAGGCAAGTAATTTGTTTATTTTAAATACAAGAAGCGGCAATAACTACTGACAGGTACATTAGGCAAACGCGCCCCGTTTTGTCTTATGAATTCTTGGAGCCGGCTGCAAAATTTACACAGGCGACACTAAACAAAAATTAATTTCTCAGGACGGCCACACACAAAGAGTAAAAATTACTAGATAGAGACGCGGGAAATTCAACTTGTCCTCAATCATTTATGCTCATACTGTAACGTTCCAACGGTGTAACCGTTTTTCCCATCACTATCGCCGAGCACTCTGATCAAAAGTGTGAGGGAGAGCGACTGCGTTTCACTGCATGTAAGAGTGAGAAAAAGAAACACTCCGATCGATCAACGAACGTTTCAAGCACATAACGTATCGGTTTCGAAAAATATTGTTTTAGGGGTTTTTAATACATGTATTCATATCTAGCGGAACGTTCCGTTCGGGCAGCGAGCGTATCAGTACGGCATTGTCTCCGAGAATATTTTACCGATACGCGACATGTTGCGACCTGCATGAACGTACCTGCACGATTAATATAAATTACCATCGGTCACAGCATCTTTCGGTTTCGGCATTTAAAGAATACTGTTAACCTACTATAAATGTAAACAGTTATTTAAGCCCTTTGATTTAAAATGGATTTGGAGAAATTAATAGAACTTGTGCACGAACAGGAATTTTTATATAATCAAAGTAATAAAAATTACCATGACACAGAGAAAAAAGAAAAGGCATGGAGGGCAATTGGTGCCAAATTAAACCAAAGTAGTAAGTTGTAATATTATTTATTTCTGTTTAGTATATGTACATACATAGAGTCTGAAGAAGGAGGTATAAACAAAATAAAATATGATTTAATAAATTACGTGCTTGAAACGTTTAGTGCCTGTTAGTATGAATTGCTGGTCTGGTTGCTCGAACCGATACGCTATGTGCTTGAAACGTTCGTTGCCTGATAATGTGAATCAACCTTTAGTCTGCACCGTTGATTAGGTCTCTCGGACGCTTAATTTGTTACTAAACACAACGTGGTAACGATTTGACAGTACCACTCGGATTAATTCTGAGTCAATAGAGAGATATCGGCAAAGCGTATAACGCTTACGTTCGTAAATTACGCAAAGCAGTATTGTGTAAACGTATTGCAGTATTTACTTCCTAATTTACAGTTATCTGTTAGATATTCATTTTAAAGCAAAAATATAATGCTTTTAGAATTAAAGAATTATAAACGTTTGCCTGCAATGCATTGAGTTTTGTTTACGGTCGCTGTGGAATGCTCGGTCCTCTTGAGATTATATAAACAATAAACGGTTTCGGGGAGGAAAGGTTTGCTTTGGGAATCGGGACAGTCGAGTTTATGATACGCAATCGATAGGCGCATTAATAAGAGTTTGCGGTGTTAATACGATAGAAAGGTGCGGAATGTAATTAATTAAAGTTGGTCAACTTGCAACTTATAACTCGCGCTTGCAACTCGCAACTCGCGTTAATTGTATATCCGCGAGTATTATATACGTGGCGTGCGTATACAGGGTGTGTTCGGAAAGTATTGTGCGCTACGCTGGTAGAAGCAGGAAAGCGGTATCTAGAGATAAGTTATTAATTGTAGCTAATGCATGATATGTAGAGAATTAGCTTGAAGATTTCCTGCATGGTGTATGAATGAAGCGATTTCCCCGGGTGAGGCTCGGTTGTTGTGGCAGGTGCTGCATCACCTGACCGTTGACTAGTAGGTCGACTGGGGTAACCACGGTGGCGTAGGGATTGTGACGTCACTTGCATGATTAGTGGTTACTTCGTAAGGGAAATCGTACTAACAAGGTGGAAAGCGCTACCGAGAGTGAACGACGTACTGTTCACGGTCCCATGGTGACCCCTTAGGGACCCGATGCAGCGGATTGGGAGCCCTAAGGTTATTAAATTGTCACCACCCCTACGTGCCAGGTGGAGGGGACGTAACCTGGTGGGATGCCACGTTGACGTTGATTTGTGCCACCTGGCGGAAGAGTGGATTGGTGGTAGAGAATCCACGGGTCGGAGATGACAAAGACGTAGGGTAGAGTATGTTTGCATGTCATTGAGGCTATCTGTGCTGCATGTGGCGTGTGTTTCTGGAAATAACATTTCAGAGCAATAGTTTATGAAAGAGCAACAGATATTATACTGAAGGCCCAAGGTTGGACATCATCAGGAGAGATGGTGGAGGCACTAGATTGAGTTGTGAATTGACCAAGGGGTTGAGACCGTTGGGGCCAGGGGACTGGGGTCCCCGGTGAGTAAATAACTGTTGTCTCTTACAAATGATTGTAAACACATGTTATTGTTGCATGAACGCTCCATGTCAATGGGAGGTAATGGTAGCGAACGGTGCCCGGTAGCCAAAGGAAATGGTGAGCGTTTTGATTACTTACATTTATGTATACGCGTTACCACATTTTAATATACTAGAAAAAAAAATGTTGGTAATTTCGGCCGACCTTACATATCGGAACATTGAATACCGCGATACACAAATATATCTTATAAGTTTTAACTTAACTTTTTATATTTGTGCGAAATAAAAATTTAATTAAATTCTCAAAAACAGAAGCCTTTTTGTCTAAAACTAAGTGGTAAACAAATGTAAACAAAGGCCTGCCGTCAAAAGTTAGAACGGTGCGCATGCGGGGCTTATACGTTATGCAAGTAACGCACGGAATTATTTGCTCGTAAATTACTCCATGCGGTAACGGTATTAACGTTTTCGTCGTTAAGAATCGAATCGCGCATGTCTCAAATGTCAAATTAGCGCAGCGTAAATACTGCATAACGTTATTCGCTTTACCGATATCTCTCTATTTATAAGAAAGTAATAGGGTAAAGTAGAGTTAAACCGAACGCTATTCTCAATCCGCCTTGGTGAAATCGATTTTTCGATTATCTGATTTTCCCCTTTGAGACCTTTAATTTGAGTAATGAGTTTCACTTTTCCGAAAGTTTTTCGATTATCCCCCCCCCCAAATTTGATATTTCGAAATCGACTTTTAAATAATTTAATTCAGAAAGTAAATCTTTATCAAACTGAATTTAAAAAAAATATCTGCCGCCATTTGAAAAAAAAAGTTGACTATCGCCTGACAAAAATGTCATATTTTAAAAAATCTAAAATGCTATCTTTTTGTAGTATTTTTAAACTAGTCTTACGTGCTTTTTGAATTATTGAAATCGGATCATTAATAACAGAGCTATAGTGTCGTGCGTTTTTCATAAGACAGAGGTATAAGACCAGGCGCACACTGTAGACAAGACAGTCTGCAGACTGTCTACGGCCGTACAAGTCAGTGCGAGGGCAAGACTATTTTGTCGCAGCAGTACCGCACACTGTACACCAGAAATTCAAACTACTTGAGATTTCATTGGACATTGGAATATTCATTTAGACTTTTATCATAAATTTGAGGTCTCTTTTCGACTTCTTCGATTAATAATTCTATGTACTCATCCATTACTAAAACAACCTGGATACTAAAGGTACTCTAAATAATATGAAACGGTCTTTTTAGTTGTGAAAGAATAAAAGAATATGTTGTACTAACGTTACACTTGCTAAGCAATCAGTCACTTGCATAGGTCGATCAAAAAGCACTCTGCATTAAAATATTCGATGCGCGCGAAAAAGCGTAATTGCTAATTGGTTATTTTCTGCCTTCGCCGTATGTGGGGGTAAGTAGACGTGAGACAGTTTTGTCTTGGTGTGCGCGGTACAATTGAATAAACAGAGCTACCCGACAGTCTGCAGACAAAATTGTCGGCGGTTCAAGAAACAGCTCGTAGACTGTTTTGTCTTGCCCCTGTCTTGACTGGCAGTGTGCGCACTTTCATTCATTCAACGTATCCGTCAGACCAGACAAAACAGTCTGCAGACAAAAAGTCTGCAGTGTGCGCCTGGTCTAAGTGTTAGCATTGGAAATCAGCATCACCCTCTCGTTGTTTACCCAAATGAAGTGGATCTTATTTGTTGTGGTAGTGGAATGTTGTATTGTTGCGTTCCGATTCGTTTAATGTGGTTTTGTTTGTAGAATGAAAAGAACTTGCTCGATGTAACGTTTTTGCTTACGATGTACAACCTCAATCAAAACTAATGAAACATTCAAAACCGTAACGCTGTAGTCAGAGAGAGAAGATACCGAGTGAGTTGAAGCCTTATGGCGAGCGAATGTTTCCGAAGTCCGAAGACCCACCCACCACACGTTCACACAAATTCTTCTGTCGTGTTGGTTAGTCCGATATAAATACAGTATAAGGATTACACAGCAGCGCAACTCTCATGAAAATATTAAATTCGCGCATAATATCCCGCGCAAGGTCTGAGTCGCAATCTCGGGATGCAGAGCTCATTCATTCACGGCTCTGGTGCCGAATGGATCTTTATAATTATGTTAATGCACATTATTTATGCCTTGTTATTTTTTTACCACGTCCACTAAACACTACAATTCGACCCAGGTGTGTGAGCACATATGAGTTTGCAATTTACAACAATGTCGCTCACACTTAAAGCAAAACAAACAATTCAACACATCCCCTTTAATCAACTCGAGTTCAATGAAAATCCAGTAGAGATCAAAGAATATTAATGATATTATTAATATAAGTTTTATAACCCTAAGGCCAAGCGCATACATACAATTTTTACCACGACTAAACTTTAGTCGAGTAGTGTGTTTGTTGCGATTTCAAGTTGATTAAACTGTTTAGTTGTTAGTTGTTACAGAATTAGGTGTATTTAGATAAAGAGATCTTTTCTGCATTCATGCCCGCAGCGATGATTGTATCCATGTAAGCAGTGGTGACACTTTTTTATACGCACACGGCGACTCGGCATTAGTAGTCTGTTATGCTTCGGGCACATCTGCGTTAACGTCTAACGGCATTCTAACGGACAAGAACGCGACAATTAATGAGAGAAAAATTAATGCGCTAAGTTTTACATTGGTGGTTAACGTCATTATTTGTCCCACATTTCGCTCCGGAGTAGCCGCAGTAGTGGTATTTTACTTGAATATTGGCAATTTTATCTTAAATGTCAAATATCACAGGAGTTCTATTAAAATATTTTAGCATTTTCCGTTTCCTAACATTCAAAAATTATATTTTAAATTAGTACTTGAAATAATGAAAGAAACCTGCAATCAAAACTAAGATAGTACGTGACTAAAAACACGAGATGTCGCTGTTTTCGTGCAAAAAATGTATGTTCTGTCTTCCTCACATATGTCTTTCTTTATCTTTGGCAACAACTATGCGATACGTTCGCCGGCAATCCGTTTGATGTGTATCAAAAACCGCCAGCCCAGCTATCGTCTAGCGCGCAATGCCATTCTCAATACCGTTACAAAATTAGTGCCATATATGCCAATAATCCGTCGCTACACTATCGTTGTCGGAGCCACGCTGCGTCTAATGTGCTGCCTAACGTGATTTTTCACGTCTAACTTGACAATAATTGTATGTGTAGCGACTGATTAATGGCAAATTAGACGTTAAAAATGACGTTAGGCAGCACATTTGCCGTTAGTGTGGCTGAACCATTAGAATGCCGTTAGACGTTAACGCAGATGTGCCCGAAGCATTATCCACCCCCCCCCCCCCCCACCCAAAGGGTTACAATTACCACTGAGTTACATCGCCTTTGCTTCGTAAAACTACGTGAATTCATTTGCTCATGGTATTTATTAAATTTTAACACTGCTGAGGCGTGAATGAATTCCAGATTTGAGTTAATCTTTGTTTTAATTAGGGGACGGTTCTAGCCGGGTTAGCTCGCAACTTTTTTTTCATGATATGCCAAAGGGTTTCAATAGGAGATAAGTCGGGGCTGTTAGACATCCAATTTAGCAATCTAATATTATGTTGTGACAACCATTCCTTAACTATTTTCGCCGTGTGACACGCAGCACCATCTTGCTGAAAAATATATTCATTTTCGTCTGTCTTCAAATCTTCATTGGATGGAATTAAACTGCCTCTAAGAATTTCTATATACAGGGTGGGCCAATAGTGCGTATTCGGAAGATAGCGACTTTATTATTGCATATTCTTAAAATCCGTGTGCGCTAAGACTTAGATGAGATATAGCTTTCATGATTTAAAATTAGTTACGATTATACAGGCTGTTTCGTCTGAATATGCACACCCAAAGTTATGTTTATTTAAATGGAACACCCAGTATATTATGAGCTCATCTGATTCGCCTTTAAAAATGTAACAATTTTTTATAAGATGAGTACGTACCTAAATGTAATACTTTTCGAGGTATTGGCATTTAAACGTAAAAATACGGTATGTTTTGATACGCTGTAGATACGTTGTTTATTAAAATTTTATTTTGTAATTTTATAGGAATATTACATGTCTTGTTGGCAGTAAAAAACCTATTTTAAAAATAGGTCACATACTTTTTACAGGGTGAATCATAACTCGAATGCCTATTTTACTTTGATTTTTTAAATGGAACACCCTGTATATTATCATTAATTCTGACACATCGTAGATTAAGCTTTTCAGTAATATGCGGTTTGGTATACGTTACACATTGAATTCTTACATAATGACACTTCAAATTCGAAACTCTGTAATGCGGCGTTTATTCCAACTTCTAACGGATTATTTCCATGACAAATCATTCATTTTAACTGAAAATTATTTTAAAAAGTTGTATTCAATCTGATTTTAAGTTTTTAGTTTGTTAGAAATGAACATTATCATTTGAATTGCTTATTTTATGTACATTACTTAATATGTATCACAAAATCTTTTAAGCGGACACTAAATCGCGCACTATACACTTAACGTTTCGCAGTCGTTCGACAGCTTCGTCAGAACGACTGCGAAACGTTAAGTGTATAGTGCGCGATTTAGTGTCCGCTTAAAAGATTTTGTGATACAAATTTCATCGGACAAGAACCAACTGTAAATACATTACTTAAATAATTAAATCATTAATAATATGATTTTACATTAAAAATAAAATTAACAATTAATTTAATAAATGTTCGAAATGCTGGCCGTGTTGTTCTTCACACAACTGTTGGGTGGAACGATGAACATTTTCCAGCATTTCCGCATTAATCATGGCAAATGCGTCCTTTATCCTGTTTTTCAGATCGTTACTAAAAAATTGTGTACAATTTCGATATAAGCCATGATATGAATTAATCAATTATTAATAAATTTTAAAATAATGTTAGATATCTAATTTATTAAGTTGCTGCGGGTTTTGCAATTTTCTTCTCCGTTGTAAGGAGCCATCCGGTTGAAGTGGATCACTTTGGGCTTGCCATGCGGAACCTTCTTGATGCGGTAGATAATAATAATAATAATAATAATAATAATAATAAATTGTCTTTATTGACATCGTTGATCCGTTTCATCACTATGTGAGGACCTTCCCAAGATGTCTGCAATTTTGGGGAGCGACCTCGACGTCTTTGAGGATTATAAAGCCAGACCAGCGCTCCAGGTTGGTATCCCCCATTTTGAGCATTGATGTCATAATGCTCCTTCATTCGGTCGCTGGCTGTCTGTATGTTGTGACGTACTTGATTGTGAATGTCGTCCATTCGTTACCTTTCGTGTAGCTTTTCACTTCTATACTGTCTTCGAGAAATTTAATATTGTTTTCATTTATTTTACATGGAAATTTTGTTGTCTCAGTTAACCATTGTTGAACATACTTTAGCTCTTGCATTAAATTATCGGGTTCCACGATAGATGTGTGCATAGTATTCAGTTTTGCAAACGTAATCGCCTCTTCTAATGTGTCTAATAATTCTTGTATCACACTTGCAGACATAAATAACTGATCATAAACGGTATTAAAAGTGAGTAGGGTCATGGTTTTAGCGTCTTCTAATTTTGTATTGTTCACTGTGTGTTCCAATTGCATTATCCGTGATTGAATAACTAATTGATTACTGATCAGCCCTTTAATTGTGTTATTAAAACGTTCGATGGCCGTGGTTGTTAACGAGATTTGTTCTTTCATTAACGTCTTCATGTTATCTTGAGAGTTTGATAAGGTCTCTACAGCATGATCATAACGCTGCGTATCCGCTTGGTCTAAATTTCCGGTAATACATTTGATTATTCCCCCTAATCCATTAATGAGTCCTCTTTTACTCCTTTTCGGTTGCTGCGGTATTATACTGTTTAAAGCTTTCTCTATGTTTTTAATTTTATTATTTATAATATATCTATAATTGTACATTTCTCTTTGATAGTTTTTCCCATTTCCACTTGATAATCCCATTTCTAAATTATTAATATTATTTCTCAATGCTTCTATTTCTACTTCTATTTTTCCTAAATCTGTAGTCCTAATAAACTTCCAATAATCTATTACATTTTGCTCTGATCCTAAACGTACTGGATACATCCCTGGATTATTTTTTATTTCCTTGATGATGTTGGCTTCGGTGTCCCAGGGACAGCACCTGCAACAACAGGATGTCTTAAGTTGCGTAGTGCCACTCTTCTTGTTTCATTGCCATCCTTTATTTCGGCAGTGTAATCGTTGTTCACTTTCATTAACTTAAATGGTCCTTTATATTTTGGCGTTAACTTATTTCGGGTATTGCTTAATATTTTTTCGTAATCTTTTTGATCTACGCGAAATACCTCGTGACCTTTCTTGTTTTCGTTTTTCTTCTCTATTACTTTTGTTTTGTTAGTAATCATTTCTTTATGAATTTTCTCGTAAATCTTCTGCATTTTTTCCTTATGCGCATCGATGTATTCCTGATATCGCTGATGGGTATAATCTAAATCAAACAGGTTTCTATTATGAATGTATCCAAACACTAATTCGTTTGGTACTTTATTCGTTACCGAATGAATTGTGTTATTGTAGGCAATGATTGCATACTTCATTAATTGATCGATGGGTTCTTTATATTGTTCTTTCAACATCCGTAAATGCTCCATGATCGTCAAGTGAAACCGTTCTATAATTCCATTTGATTCAGGATTATGCGGAGTAATAAAATAAAGTGAATTACAATTTTGTGTAATTTCAATAATTGTTTTACAGTCTCGTTATTAAACTCAGTTCCATTTTCTAAAGTTATACTTTCTGGAGTACCGTACATTCGAAAATATTCCGTAAATGCATTGGTCACGTCTACAGCATTTTTTCCAGTAATTTCTATGGCCTGACCTAATTTTGAAAACGCATCCACAATAGTTACAATATTTCTAGCTCCTACGGAAAGTGTGTCGGCGTGTAAACATTGAAATGGTCGCATATAGGTATCGGTAATCATTAGCGGTAATTTCGGAGGATTTCTTTCATATTTGCTAACCTTGCAAATACCATATTGATTGATGTATTTAGTAACACTCTCTTTTAAATTGTTCCAATAATATTTTCGCTGCAGCTGTTTTAATGTTTCGACAATTCCTCTGTGATTTGTCTTACCCTCATGATAGTTACGTATGAGGTTTTCCTGTTCGTCTTGATCATTAACTACAATTAGTTTTTCTGTACATCTTAATATTTTGGGTCCATTATTTGAGAAATGTTTCGCGTAAACCGTGCAGAGACATTTATAAATTTCCTCGTTGCAGTATACATAATATGTTTTACTTTTTGTCATAAATTGCTTGATGAATTTTAAAATTGTTTTTCCTGTCGATTTTTGGGTATTTTGACGTTATAAATTATTTGATTTTTGTTTTTATTAATTTCGCATATCAATTTAACGTAAGGGTTTCCTGAATGTGTACTTGTGTTGGTTTCGAGTCAATGGCTTCATTTAAAATTTCGATGCTTTGTGTCGGCTCTGTAGTGTCCGTAGAATCTATTGTCAATACATTTTCTTCGCCACTAATCCTTGTCTGTTCAATTGATGGTGCTGATAAATTTTGAATCACTTCTTCCGGATTTGGTGTATTAATTTCCCTTGATGTGGAAGGTTGTTCAAGTTCTTGTAACAATTTGTCTAATTCTTCATCAGGTTCACTATTACCGAATCCGTTTCTAACGCGTTTATTTGTATACGCGATAATGCGTCGGCGTTAGCATTTTGTTTACCGGGTTTGTGAATGATTTCATAGTCAAATTCTTGTAAACGCAATCTCCATCGGATTAATTTTGAGTTAGGTTCCTTTAAATTAAACAGTCATGCTAAAGGTCTATGATCTATGTAAATTTTGAAATTTTGTCCGTACAAATACGGCCTAAAATATTTGGATGCCCACACAATGGCTAGAAGTTCCTTTTCGATTGTGCTGTACTTCGATTCAGTGTCCGATGACGTACGAGATGCATAGGCAATAGGTTTGTCTCTTCCAATTTCTCCTTGTGATAATACTGCACCTAATGCCACATTCGATGCATCAGTCGTGAGAATAAATGGCTGATTGAAATCCGGGTATTTTAAAATCGAATCGTTTGTTAATATTGTAACGATTTTAAGGGTTTTATTAATTTTTATTTTAAAACAAAACACGAAATAGTTAATGAACTAATTTATTTAAAAGTAACACTAATTTATTTATAACTTACAATAATTTATTTACAAGTTTATGTCTGATTTATTTTAACAACCGAGCGAACGTCTACCGAACTTTTCATGCCGAACTGTCCAACGCTGAATTCAATTCGAACTCCCGGTCGCGTGCTTTATAAGCCGGGGTTGTTTTTGGCGAACATTCAAGTACGCGACAGAATGTCTAGGGTTGATTCCACCGCAGATATGATATCGGAGCGCCCGAAGTTTCTGGTCTAAGGCGCGTCGGCGGTGATGCAAGAGACAGACTGACGCCGGCTGCTGTCGGTGAATCATTACACTGCCCCCTTCTTAAAAACGTTTCGTTTCGGAGCTGCCTGTGGGTGGTGACTGCAGACTAGAACTTCAATTCCTGTTCCTTTGAAGATGACTTCTATCATGCTGCGAACGACCCTCCAATCCAGCTTTCCAAATGTTGCGATAGTCGGGCTTACCGCTTGATGTTCTCTTGGTGACTAAGTAGTACACGTGTCGTCTTTGACCTACGTCCGTGTCGATGATCTGCAAGCTCTTGCCCACCATGGGATGCTGTCTTCGGAGTTCCTCGACCTGATGAAATTTCTTCCGGAAGACCTGGGCTATCCCCTTGGACATTCTTAGGTCTTCCGTCATACAGTGGGCCAGACTGTACTCCGGTGGTACTTGAAAAAGGTCTTGCTGCCTCTCTGTGATTACTCCGAATCGTGCCTTACTTCCGGTAGCGTGATGAGACATAAAGGTTTCGAAATTCACTTCGGAACCTTGCGTCCTTTGTACGGTCCCTTCATTTTCTTCTCCGTTGTAAGGAGTCATTTGGTTGAAGTGGATAACTTTGGGTTTGCCATGCGGAATTTTTCTGATGCGGTAGATGACATCGTTGATCCGTTTCATCACACTATAAGGACCTTCCCAAGATGTCTGCAATTTTGGGGATAGACCTCGACGTCTTTGAGGATTGTAAAGCCAGACCAGTGCTCCAGGTTGGTATCCCCCATTCTGAGCATTGATGTCATAATGCTCCTTCATTCGGTCGCTGGCCGTCTGTATATTGTGACGCATTTGATTGTGAATGTCGTCCATTTTCCTGCGTAGACCGCTCACGTAGTCTTCGTCGGTAGGGACCTCACCAGGCTTCACGCCGAACTTCAGGTCGCAGGGCAGTGTTGGCTCTCGCCCAAATACCACTTTTGCTGGTGTCTCTCCTGTTGTCTCATGAACGGACGAACGGTATGCCAGTAGGAAAAAGGGAATGTACGTGTCCCAGTCTTTGATGATCGGAGACTACCTTGGACAAATGTCGGTTGATGATTCTGTTGAATCTTTCCACCATTCCGTCCGACTGCGGGTGAAGTGCAGTGGTTCTGGTTTTCCGGATGCCGAGCAGAGTACACACGTTCTTGAATAAAGCCGATTCCTTGATCTGAATGCAGCTCCATGGGCGCGCCATACCGACTGATCCATTCTCGGACAAGGACTTCAGCAATAGTTATCGCCTCTTGGTTTGGTGGGGCGTATGCTTCAACCCACTTGCTAAAGTAGTCCATCACCACGACAATGTACTTATTTCCACTATTTTTTTGTGGAAATGGGCCGGCTACATCTATGGCAACTCTCTCAAAAGGACTTCCCACGTTATACTGTTTCATGGGAGCCTTGCCTCGTCTATGGGGGCCGTTACTAACTGCGCAGACTACGCACTTCCTACACCAGTCCTTTATGTCTTCCTTGCAGTTCACCCAGTAGAATCGTTCGCTCACCTTTTCCATAGTCTTCTTGATTCCTAGATGCCCTCCCGAAGTTCCATCGTGAAGCTCCCTCAGAACTTCCGGCACCCTATTCTTGGGGATCAGTAACTGTGTCTTCTGTTCCGTGCCTTCCTGGTTCTCGATGGTTCGTTTCAGAAGACCATGATCCAGCACTATGGAGTCCCATTGCGCCCAGTACGATTTTACGGATGGTGCACACGGTGCTATCTCTTCCCAAGCAGGCCTTGTCTCCCTACATTTCCATTCCAGCACCAGTTTCAAATCCTGATCGTTCTCCTGGTCTCGTCGCAATTCTTCACTTTGCCATTTGTCGTCTACGACGGCCGTCCTCGCACTCGTGGCTACCTTCTCCTCTAGACGACTACAGTGCTTACAGTCTTCGGCAAAAGGTCTTCTCGACAAAGTATCGGCATTTCTATGGCTAGTTCCGGCCCGATGCTGGATTTCAAAATCGTATTCCTGAAGTCGTTCGATCCATCGTGCGACTTGTCCTTCAGGATTCTTGAATCGGAGGAGCCATTTTAAAGCGGCATGGTCCGTCCTCAAGAGAAAGTGTCTGCCGTACAAGTACTTGTAGAAGTGTTCTACCGTCTTTACCACGGCTAGCAATTCCCTTCTAGTGACGCAATAATTTCGTTCCGGTTTTGATAGGACTTTACTGAAATAGCCGATCACCTTGTCTTGCCCATCTTGTATCTGGGAGAGTACGCCACCGATACCAACGTTGCTAGCATCTGTGTCTACGACGAACTTGCCTTCTGGGAGAGGGTAGCTCAGAATAGGAGCACTTATCAAGTACTGTTTTAGTTGTTCAAAACTAATTTGGTAATGTTGGTCCCATTCAAACGGACGTCCTTCTTCGGTGAGTTTTGTCAGCGGTTTAGCGATATCCGCAAATCCGGGAACATAGCGACGATAGTAAGTGCATAGGCCTAGGAAACTCCTTATCTGGTGTTTATTCTTGGGAGTTGGCCAGTCTTTCACGACTTGAATCTTTACTGGGTCCACGGCGATGCCTTTCCCATTAACAATATGGCCTAGATAATTAACTTCCTTCTGGAACAGGTGGCACTTCTTGAGACTAAGCTTCAGTCCAGCTCCGCGAAGCCGCTGGAACACTCCTTCCAGATTCTTCAGATGGTCGTCGAAAGTTTTCCCCACCACAATTATGTCGTCCAGGTATACCATGCCCGTTGTCCAGGACAGACCCTTCAGAACCGTCTCCATCAGCCTCTCGAATGTCGCTGGGGCATTACATAAGCCGAACGGCATCACCGTGAATTGCCATAGACCCATACCAAGGGAAAACGCCGTTTTTTCTCGATCTTCGGGCGCTAGTTCCACTTGCTAATAACCACTCTTTAGATCCAAAGTCGAGAAGATCTTTGAACCAGCTAGGGTGTCCAGGGTGTCATCAATCCGTGGCAGAGGATAGCTATCCTTTTTGGTGACGTTGTTGAGCAATCGATAGTCTACGCAGAACCGTGTGGATCCATCCTTCTTTTTCACAAGCACCACTGGTGACGCCCATGGGCTGCTTGATGGCTCAATCACATTGTCTTTTTCCATCTCGCGAATAATGCGTTCTGCTTCTTCACGCTTCGCCAATGGTAACCTCCTTGGAGCTTGACGGATGGGTCTCTCTTCTCCTGTCTCTATCTTGTGTTTGACGATGTCGGTTCTTCCCTTAGGTCCATTTTCTACCTCGAACACATCTTGATAGCGACACATCAGATTCTTTGCTTTTGACTTTTGCTTTGGAGTCAATTCCTGGGTCGTCGACATGACCATTTCCAACAACTTTTTCGGGACTTTCGTCTCTTGTACGTTTGATTCTATTTGGCGGAAAATGGAGGACACCATGGCGCAGCTTCCCAAGATCGTTCCTCTCTTGATGTTGACCGGGAAACAGTTCACATTCATTAGGCGGACTGGTATTTCCTTCTTTGCTGTCAACAACGTTTTCCCAACGAGAACTCCTCTTCCAATCTTCTGATCGTCAGTATTAGGTTCGACCATACCCGGCAAGACAAAATGATTGCAGAAGAATCTGTGTTACCTACTACTGCCAAGGAACCGGAGAGGCATGGCACTGGTAATATTTCGCTGCCACCAGCTACCCCAGCTCAGGAGAACTACCTGAAAGCAATTAACCAAATCCGGAAATGGGGATGTCATTTTGATTGTAAAGACCCGTTAGCGTTTCTTGAGAGAGTTGAAGAACTTAGAGAAGGCTACCAGTTAACAGAAGCTCAGATTTTACGAGGGCTGCCTGAGTTACTTCGCGGCGAACCACTCCTTTGGTATCGGAACAATAAAGTGTCATGGTTAGACTGGCAAGATTTTATTAAAAGTTTTAAGCAATATTATGTACCTCGGCTTCAGCAAGAGCAGCTTGAACAAAAAGTACGAGACCGTTTGCAAAGAGAGAACGAGCCATTTCTAAGATACACTACCGATATCCTAACACTTATGCGGAGATCAGGAGGCTTTTCTACCAATGAACAGTTAAATCGCACCTACAAAAATATGCTTCCTAAATATATGCTATACAGGGTGAGTTATTAAGCGCCCCTTCTTCCATAGCTCATTTATAGAACGAGATAGAATTTTTTTCTTTTACAAGGACATTCTACCTATTGAGCACTATAACCTAAAATTATTTTGATACATACAGAGTGTAACATAAAATAATGTCAGCATGCAGCGGGATTTTTTTTAATGGAACACTCTGTGTATTTTCCTATAGAAAGATATAACACTCGATCCTCTAAACAGCAGCACATAAAATATTTATATTTATTTAACCAATTAAGGGTAAATTAATATTTTATTGAAAACGGTCTGATTTTCAACTTCTCTTAAAATACTAACTGTAAACGTATCGTTTGTCGTACGGGAATAAAAATAGGTAGTGTTATAAATTAAAGTATAGGGAATAACCCAGATATAAATTCATTTAGTTTCATTTGTTTTTTCAATTGTTGAAGCCTGTGTAATTGTCAGATTTTCAAATTTCCGTTATTCAATTTTTTTAAATGCAACCCCCCCTATCTCTTTTCACGAATAGATAGTGTTCATGTTCCTCTTCAATTCTGTTATAGGTTTTCTGCATCTAATCCTTACAGTTTTTTGCTATAATAAACTTTTTACATTTTACTCTAAAATCAATATTAAAAGTTATTTAACGTACCGTATTTTAATTTCTTTAAGACAGCGCCCTCTATTTCATAAAACAGATGGATAATATCAAGTTTACAATTGATTACAGACTCTTATTACATTATAATCATCGTATTTTTGTTATAATATAGTCCTTTTACTTTGTTTTAATTAAGAATGCTTTAAAATTGATTCGATGTAGTTCCTAAGCTTCAGTTGTCTTCACTAACATTTGATTTAATAAAATCTGAATACTTGAACAAAAGAAATTCACCGATTTTCATTTATTTGTTAGATTATTAATTTATTATTTGTATATTTTTTTTTGAAGTACAACAATTTTTACATTAAGGTAATTATTTGTAAACACTGATGTTTTCTTTTGTTGTAAACCACATCGAATCAATTTTAAGATATTGTTAATTACAACAAAGTGAAAGAACTGTATTACAATAAAAATACGATGATTTTAACGTAATAAGAGTCTGTAACCAATTGTAAACTTGATATTATCCATCTGTTTTATGAAATAGAGGGCGCTGCCTTAAAAAAATTAAAATACGGTACGTTAAATAACTTTTTAATATTGATTTTAGAGTAAAAATGTAAAAAGTTTATTATAGCAAAAAAACTGTAAGAATTATATGCAGAAAACCTATAACAGAATTGAAGAGGAACATGAACACTCTCTATTCGTGAAAAGAGATAAGGGGGGTTGCATTTAAAAAAAATTGAATAACGGCAATTTGAAAATCTGACAATTACACAGGCTTGAACACTTGAAAAAACAAATGAAACTAAATGAATTTATATCTGGGTTATTCCCTATACTTTAATTTATAACACTACCTATTTTTATTCCCGTACGACAAACGATACGTTTACAGTTAGTATTTTAAGAGAAGTTGAAAATCAGACCGTTTTCAATAAAATATTAATTTACTCTTAATTGGTTAAATAAATATAAATATTTTATGTGCTGCTGTTTAGAGGATCGAGTGTTATATCTTTCTATAGGAAAATACACAGAGTGTTCCATTAAAAAAAATCCCGTTGCATGCTGCCATTATTTTATGTAACACTCTGTATGTATCAAAATAATTTTAGGTTATAGTGCTCAATAGGTAGAATGTCCTTGTAAAAGAAAAAAATTCTATCTCGTTCTATAAATGAGCTATGGAAGAAGAGGCGCTTAATAACTCACCCTGTATATTCGTCGACGAGATATCTCTTCAATAAGTGACCTTATAGATCGTGCCAGTGAATACGAAGATATTTTGAAACTAAATCGTGAAAGCGAATCTCCTTTGAAACCTGAACGAAAAGTCAGTAACGTGAGTATGTCAACTCACCCAACAAATTATAACCGTGATACACATTGTTGGCGTTGCAAGCAACGCGTCCATACACGAATGAACTGCCAGCAACCGTTTAAGAAATTTTGTTCCTACTGTGGGTTTGACAACGTCCTTACAAGAGACTGTAATTGTAGAAAACAGGCGGGAAACGCCAACGGGGCCGGGCAGCCGAGAAGTTACGTTCGGCCCCAAAAATAAAGTTGATTTACACTCCAAGACCTCATATTAAAATCAAAATTTATAAGAAGAGTTTTTGAGCCTTGCTGGATACCGGATCCGAAAAATGGTATTTAAATAAGCAGATTTTAGAATTAAGCAAAAGGAATGGTCAGCGTCCGATCCAAGAAAAAACATCGGCACGCCTTGCTGACGGTAAAGAAATCACAATTCAAGGAACGTTACCCATGACATTTGGTTTTGCGAATAAGTTATACCACCACAATTTCTCCATAATGTCTAATTTAAAAGTCCCTTTACTTTTTGGAATAGATTTAATTAGTAAACTAAAACGATTCCTCCGGCACCTAGAAAGCTAGTCGCGGCCGACGTTTGTCACGTTGCCTCTGAACAGAAGCAAACAGAAGATGAAAAAAACGAATTTTTTAAAAATTTTGTCGAAGCTGAAGTAAGAAAATTCGACAACATCACCGGTCCGACACATTGCATACAACACCATATAAAAGTCATGAACGCCACACCTATAAAACAACGATACCGACCGCGCAATCCTGAAATGCAAGCTATTATTAATGCTGAAGTAGAAAAAATGGAACGTGATGGAATAATAGAAGCAGCACATAGTCCTTGGAGTTCACCAGTCGTTATAGTACCCAAGAAGGATGGCAAACCACGTTTTTGCGTGGATTTTAGAAAAGTCAACGAAATAACGGAGAAAGATGCTTATCCTTTACCACAGGTTCAAGCTACTTTAGACAAGTTAAGAGGCGCGAAATTTCTATCTACTCTCGACTTGAAAAACGGCTACTGGCAAGTCCCCCTTACTGCAGAAAGTAAGCCAATTACTGCCTTCACCGTCCCGGGGAAAGGACTTAAACAATTTAAAGTAATGCCTTTCGGATTACATTCAGCAGCCGCAACCTTTCAAATATTACTCGACCAAATAATAGGACCTGAACTTGAACCGAATGCTTTTGTTTACCTTGATGACATCATCGTCGTTAGCAAAACTCTTAGCGAACACATGCTGCATCTAAAAGAAGTTTTCCGACGTCTTCGTGAAGCCAGACTTAAGATTAACCCAGAAAAGTGTAAGTTTTGTGTAGACAGCCTGCGATATCTCGGTCATATTGTAGACCAAAACGGCATTAGGACCGACCCCGAAAAGGTTGAAGCTATTTCTTCTATGTCACCTCCCAAAAATGTTAAGGAAGTCAGGCGTTTTCATGGCATGGCTTCTTGGTACCGACGTTTTATTCCTGATTTTTCTAACATAATAGAGCCTTTAACAAAACTTACTCGAAAGAATGCAAAATGGACATGGGGCAGAGAAGAAAATAATGCCTTCCAGAGAATTAAACAGAAGTTAACGGAGTCTCCTATTTTGGCCTGTCCAGATTTTTCACAAAAATTCTTTTTACAAACCGATGCAAGTGACGTAGGGGTAGGTGTTGTACTCACACAAATATTAAATCAAGAAGAGCGAGTAATTGCTTATGCAAGCCACACATTTAACAAAGCAGAACGTAATTACAGCGCGACGGAAAAGGAATGCCTTGCGGTTTTGTGGGGAATACGGAAAATGAAAGCGTACTTAGAAGGTTATACTTTTACTGTCATTACTGATCACCAATCTCTGAAGTGGTTACAACATATTGATAATCCTACTGGCCGACTGGCTTTAGAACTTCAACAATTCGATTTTGATGTGCAATACCGACGTGGTTCTTTGAACAAAGTCCCCGACGCACTTTCACGTCAACCTTTACATAATCAATCCGGAAAAGATATCTGCGTTATTCAACGTCAACCTAAATGAAATTGGTACACAAAAACTTTGAGACAAGTAAGGGCAAACCCAGAGGCATTTCCAGATTTTTGTATTCGCAACAACAAACTATATCGCCATATTTTAAATGCTGTAAACTATAATGAAGTCCTAACAGAAGAAGAATGGAAATTGTGCGTTCCTACCGAAAAACGTAATGAAATACTTCGTCTTTTTCATGACGAACCAACCGCCGGACACCTGGGTATTGCAAAAACCATCGTCCGTCTCAGTAGTACAAGAATTTTTTTATTAAATTTTTTTTCTTTTAATTATATATTATGAGTAAATAGGTCACTATTAACGAATATTTGAGGATAAAAAAAAATTCCTAAATTTCCAAAAAAAAATAAACGATGGTGTATTATTTGTACCACCATACTTAACGAAAAAATGCAAAATTTTAAAACATATAATGTAAACAACGGTACTGAGCATTTTAAAACACAATAATTAACTTTCTTATTTAAATATTACTTATTTTCTGTGGAAGGATTGAAAACACACCTTTTCTTTGCCTAAACATAGGGGAACTTGACATACAGTACATTCCCAATTAGTTCTGACATCCTTTTTCTTTGTGCTACAAAACGCGCATCTTCTGCGAGTCGTTCTCACTGGTTGATGCATGCTTTCTGTCAATCTTATTGCCTCCGAAACTGAGGGCTTATGTTTTTTTAAAGTTGTAGTGAGTTGAAGCGGCAAAGATCTTTTTTTGACAAAAGTATTGGCAATCAGCTTTTCAGATACTTGTCTTCGAAAATCTTTTAGACTTATTTTGGGCAACTTGTCGTTATTATACAAATTGTATAAAATGAAAGCATTTACCAGAGCGGCATCTAAAAAGAGGAAGAATATTCTGTGCCACCATTTATGACTTTTCCTATCAACACCATAACACGCTCTTCTCTGGTCAAATTTGTCTACAAAATTCATGTTTTTGTTGTAATCTAGCAATAACATGGGACAGGGAATTTGAACAATAGATCCATTTTTCTCCTTTCTTCTAACTTCCGTAGTAACAGTAGGATAATGGTAATTTGAAAGTAAGTGAACAGATCTCTTATCGCGCCATTTTACTGCGGTAATACCGGTATTACTTACGAACCACTGAAAGTCTCCTCTCTTTAGTTCTTTATCTGGCTTAAATTTAGGCAGGTTCTTACGTGTCACATTTACTGTGCCACAGGCAAATAATTTGAGCTGATAAAGGTCTTGCATGAGTCCAACAAAAACGAAAAAATTATCAAAAAAAATACGATGATTTTTATTTATAAGCGGTGTCGTTAAAGTTTTGACCACCTTGGCACCCAAATTTTTTTCTCTTTCTTGATCTCCGGTTTTTCCAGTGTATATTTCAAAATTCCAGCAGTAACCGGTTTGATCAGCCAATGTCCACACTTTATAACCCCTTTTGATAGGTTTCTTCGGTAAGTATTGTTTGAGGGAAGAGCGCCCTTTAAATCTAATCATAGATTCATCTACAGCAATGTTTTCATGAAGTTGTAAACATGTTTGAAAATTCATCTTTAGAGAAGTAAGGAAAGGTCGGACCTTATAGAGTTTATCATAATTTTCACTACCGCGTTGAGGTATAACACTGTTATCATTCAAATGAAGATGGGTCAATATCCAACCAAATCTGTGTAACGTCATCAATTTACTAATGTACGGATCATGGAGATCTGGAGAAGAACTCCAGTGATCTCTGTAACTTGGATATTTCTTTATGCCCATCAGGAGATTCATGCCCAAAAAAGTTTTGATTTCTGTAAGGTCTGTCTGTATATATGATTTTCCGGTAGTCTGAAATTCCTGTTGTGCATATAAATTAGTTTGAAATACGATATGGTTTAGAATATCATCAGTTATTAGCAAATTGAAGGCTTCATACGGATTCAGGGTTGTTTTATCTTTTATGAATTGAGGTAAACCAGCATCGTTGACAAATGGTTCCGCCGATTTGACATTACGGAAATCATTTGTCCAAGATATTTCATTTGTATTTCTGTATTTTTGTGCCAGTTTTGTTAATGGAATCGTATCTTCTTCATTCCATTCATCGCTTGTTTCACTATCCGATTCAAACAACACAAATTCATTATTATTATTAGTATTCCATATATCATTGTCGTTTCTTTGTAAGTCTTCATTATCTTCATTTTCTACTACGAGATCACTATCATCATCAGATCCTATGTCAGATGGTATGGAAGCACAATCATTTTCAAGTTTGCTTATTTCATCATACAATTCATCCTCAGTAAGTCCGACCAATTTGAAATTTAGAGGTTCGCGCCTTCTATTCATTATGTAATGTGGTATGGTGGTATAATTTATGAACTCTAAACTAAAAGTAAAAAATTGTTATAAGGAAAAGGTATTAACTACGCAAAAACTAGTCTATCCGCGCCTTCTATTCATTATGTAATGTGGTATGGTGGTATAATTTATGAACTCTAAACTAAAAGTAAAAAATTGTTATAAGGAAAAGGTATTAACTACGCAAAAACTAGTCTATCACCTGCAACCGTGACTACTTTATAGGTTTCACTCAATTATTCAGATAGTTTCGAGATAAAAAGGCACATTTAAGACTGCTGAATATCTGCATGTATAGGGGATGGCTTGTCACTGTGACACAACTGAGTAAAAATCGAACGGCAGTTATTTAATTTGAATCAAAATTCACCGGTAGACTTTCTGTACTCTAATAAGATAAATGCAAAAGTGGTGTGCATTTTAAACCGACGTTCTAGTCTTAGAATAATTATTATTTTAGTGGTACATATTTTACACCAACGTACCATATACGTAACAAAAAAAGTGGTTCAAATTGTAATCCACCGTACCTGAAAGAGTTAAGGAAGCTGCCACATACGTTAGAAAGTGCGACGTCTGCAATAGATATAAGATGTCCCAGCAACGTACAGGAGGGTTCCTACATCCAAATTTTTCTAATGATCCTTGGCATACCGTTTCTGTCGATTTAGTAGGCCCGCTACCGCGTTCCAACAAAGGTTACATTTGGCTTCTGGTCATGCAAGATGTCTTTACAAAATGGATTGAGCTTAAACCACTTCGTAAGGCCACCGGAGATGCTGTAACTAAAGTAGTAAAAGAAGAAGTAATTTTGCGACATGAATGCCCGTCTGTGATTATTACCGACAACGGTAAACAGTTCGTCAGTAAATAATTTAGTCAATTGTTAAAAGAATTCGGAATCAATCACCGCCGTACTCCTCCGTATTCTCCTCAATGTAATCCCGTTGAAAGAGTTAACCGAGTCATCAAAACCATGATTGCCCAGTTCACTTGTAAAAACCATCGCCGATGGGACGAACGTATTAATGAAATACGTTTTGCTTATAATACTGCACAGCATGAAACGATTGGTTATTCCCCAGCATACCTTAACCATGGCCGCGAATTACAAAGAACTAACCTAATTACTAGAAACCGTGATAGCCGTAATCTCGAACGAAGGCATCATGACTTGTCCGATGCATTCGAGGTAGTACGAATCAACTTAACGAGAGTCTTTCACCGCCAGGAAACTTACTACAACCTCCGACGCCGGGAATGGAAACCTCAGATTGGAGATAAGGTTTGGAAAAAAGAACATGTCTTGTTGGATAAGAAGGCAAAAATTAATGCAAAACTGGCTGCCAAGTTTGCCGGCCCGTATACCGTTGGAAAAATAATTTCACCTGTGATCTTCGACCTAAAAAACGAAAATGGCCGATGGATTCGACACGTTCATATCCAGCATTTAAAACCTTTGTCCGTTTCCTAATTACCCGCAAACGTTACCCTTCTCTAAATCTACGGACCATTGTGCTCATGCGTGATATTTCCCTTACTTTACCTGCGTCAAAATTTTGCCTATAAATAGGGGACACGCAAGGGGGTTAAGAGCATTCGTTCCAGTGGTAGAGACAACAAGATAGAAGAGTGTTTATTAATTGGTGCTTGCAGTCGAAAGCCGACGAGGCCAAGACCACCGCCGACATCAAGAGAAGTGAAAAAGGGTAAGCGGGCTATTTTGCTAAATGAACCGCCCATATCCAGGAAAAAAGTTCGTTGTCCCCGAAATATGACGCGAATTGTTAAGGAGGCGAAGTTGGAGGCCGTAAAACGTAAAAATATGTTTACATCCCCGCCACCGAAATCTGACCTTTCAAAGCCTCCTCCCGCACCCGCAAGGGACAAAGGTTTCAAACGGCCAAGGTGCGCGGTCCGATGCCCCCCTTCTACCGTCCTCCCACCTTCTTACCGGCCATTTTCTGCGTCGACCGCCAGTTCCGAGAAGGAGAAGACAGATCAGTCCGGCGATTTGTTAAGGATGGACGAGGACTGGGTTTTAGACTTGGAAGAGGCACTTGGCCTATGCGACAATGAAAAGGTCGCAAAACCTACACCTGCCGCAAAACCGCAAAGTACTCCTATTTCCCCACCTTTGACGACGACCCAGGCTCCCGAACCAGTTGAGGACCCTGCCGTTGGATCTGGTCACCGTGGGAGTCTACGTCCGGTGATCTACGAACGGAAGGCTCCAGGGGAAGTTTTCAATTGGTTCCGACTCCCTACCGGAAGGTTCATGGAGGTCCCTGAAAGGGCCATTCGTCACCGCGAGTTTAAATGTAGGTTTGAAGGTGAAAGATGGCATCTCCGGTTCGACCACCAGGGACACCTCCGATCGTATCGGGACCTTTCGAAGTCAGAGAAGGAGGGGAGTGTAACAAAGTAAATTTGTTATATGTGTTTGTAAATATGTAAATATGTAGATATGTAAATAGATAGGATGTTTATTTTAAGTTTCGTTCCGCGATCGCGTTTAGTTTTGGAAGGGGATCATTTGAGTGGGGATCTCCCTCCACGCTCCGACCGTATATGAGGATGCGTTTGCTCAGCTTTAGATAGGTCGTTCTGACTTCGTGCGCCGCGACAGTGTTGCATTACCGCAACTCCACTAGTACCGTTCCCAGTTCTTTCCTAAACTCGTACAAGTGACTTGTACACATCCAGACTTGAACAAGCGACTTGTTCTTTCCAAACTCGTACAAGCGACTTGTACACAGCCAGACCTGAACAAGCGACTTGTTCTTTCCAAACTCGTACAAGCGACTTGTACACATCCAGACCCGAACAAGCGACTTGTTCTTTCCGTGCTCGTACAAGCGACTTGTACAAATCCAGACCCGAACAAGCGACTTGTTCTTCTACCCTCG
Organism: Dorcus hopei; assembly: GCA_033060865.1. Taxonomy (NCBI): domain Eukaryota; kingdom Metazoa; phylum Arthropoda; class Insecta; order Coleoptera; family Lucanidae; genus Dorcus; species Dorcus hopei. The sequence goes on along the minus strand of JAUPFK010000011.1, from coordinate 280,357 downwards.
TACAAGCGACTTGTACACATCCAGCCCCGGAACAAGCGACTTGTTCACTCACCCTCGTGTAAGCGACTTACACATATCCGGCTTGTAACAAGTGACTTGTTATATCATCCCCGTACAAGTGACTTGTACATTACATTCTCCGGAACAAGTATTTAGTTCACTCCGAACGTACTCCGTATCGTGATCACAATTTCCGTTTTGCAAAAGTACGACCGTTTAGTGCGAGATTTTTTTTTGGCTGTAAATATTCTAAGTTTGAAATAAATTTCCGTTGTGGAATCCCGTCTTTTATTTATTGAACCCGGATTCCGGCGAGCAGACCCGGGCCTGACCTACAGGAAGTTAAGTTAAATGAAGTGGGAAAAGAAGGCGGCTCGTTACACCTTGATGCTACAAATTTATATGGTTTCGCAATGTGTTCGAGGTTTCCATTGGGAAATTTTACTTGGTTATCCACAGATGAAATTAATAATTTAAATATTTTAGAGTTAGAGGAAGATTCAGATATCGGATACGTTTTCGAAGGGGATTTGGAATATCCTGCTCATTTACATGACCGTCATAATGAGTAATGTGTAAATGATTTACCATTTTGTCCTGAAAACATTATTCCACCGAATTCAATGTATAGTAAGCTTATTTCAAATCTTTGTAATAAAACTAATTACATAATTCATTATTTAAACTTGAAACAATGTTTGGAACATGGTTTAGTATTAACTCGAATTCACAGAGCAATTAAATTTTCACAATCTCGATGGTTAAAAATGTACATAGATTTTAATTCCAAGAACCCAGCCGATGCAAAAAATGAATTTGAATTCTTTTTTAATAAATTGTTGAATAACAGTGTTTTCGGAAAAACTATGGAAAATGTTGAATGAAATTGATATTAAATTAGCAACGCATTGAGAAACACGTAATCGAAGTTTTGATCGCGAAACCAAACTATAAGTCAAGCAAAATTTTTAGTGATCATTTAGTCGCAATAGAATTAGCTAATGTGCAAATAAATTATAATAAACTTTTATATGTGGGATTTTGTGTTTTAGACATATCAAAAACGGTGATGTACGACTTTTATTATAATTTCATAAAACAAAAGGATGACAATCATGCAAACTTATTATATACAGATACGGACACTTTAATATTGAGTATTAATACTAATAATGTAATATAAAACAGATATAAAAGATATAAAACCGAATTTAGATAAATTTGATACTTCAAATTATGCAGTAAATAATGTGCACGAAATGCCTCAAGCAGGAGAGGTAGTAAAATCATTTATTGGCACAGCCTGCTGCGTTGACCTTATTTCAAACTGTACTAAAAGAGCGAAAGGTTTTAAAAAATATGTAATAGATAAATATTTAATTGTAAATGATTATAAAAAAATTGTAGAACAAGACGGTTTTATTTATAGAAAAATGTATGTATTTCGTTCTGATTTTCATGCGGTATACACAGAATTAAAAAACAAAATTGCACTATCATCCTATGATGATAAACGTTATATTTTAGAGGACAAAATTCATACTCTGGCATGGCGGCACTACAAATTAGCTGAAATCGAAAAAGATAGAAAATTAAAAGAATTAATTCAAGGTTTGGAGAAAGAATTGGAAAAAATTAATAAATTGTAAATAGAGTATAAGTATTAGTAAGTTGTAATGAACCGCCGTCTTTTGCTTCTTCGGTTAACTCAGTTTCCTGCCGGTCGGGTCCGGGTCTGCTCGTCGGAGTCCGGGTTCATCAAATAAAAGACGTGGTTCCACAACGGAAATTCATTTCAAATATTCAAATAATTACAGCCACAAATTGGTTTAATAAATCTCATTCTAAACGGCGACACAGTGAACTAAATGCTTGTTTCGGAGGGTGTATAAGTTGCTTGTAAGTTACTTGTTTTGAGTCGAAATTGTGCAAGTCGCTTGCACGAGTGTGAGAAAGAACAAGTCGCTTGTTCGGGTCTGGATGTTTACAAGTCGCTTGTACGAGGTTGAGAAGAACAAGTCGCTTGTTCGGGTCTGGATGTGTACAAGTCGCTTGTACGAGGTTGGAAACAACAACTCGCTTGTTCGGGTCTGGATTTGTACAAGTCGCTTGTACGATGTTGAAAAGAACAAGTCGCTTGTTCGAGTCTGGATTTGTACAAGTCGCTTGTACGATGTTGGAAAGAACAAGTCGCTTGTTCGGGTCTGGATTTGTACAAGTCGCTTGTACGATGTTGTAAAGAACAAGTCGATTGTTCGGGTCTGGATTTGTACAAGTCGCTTGTACGAGGTTGGTAAGAATTGGGAACGGTACTGGTGGAGTTTGCGATAATGCAACACAAACGCGGCGCACGAAGCCGAAACGACTTGCTAAAGATGAACCCACACAACCTTATATACGGTCGGAGCATGGAGGGAGATCCCCACTCAAATGATCCCCTCCCAAAACTAAACGTGATCGCGGAAAAATCCTTAACTAATACCTAACATATTTACATATACAGGATGAGTTTTTAAGCGCCCTTTCTTCCATAGCTCATTTATAGAACGAGATAGAATTTTTTTCTTTCACATGGACCTTTTACCTATTGAGCACTATAACCTAAAATTATTTTGATGTATACAGAGTGTTACGTAAAATAATGGCAGCATGCAGCGGGATTTTTTTAAATGGAACATCCTGTATATTTTCTTATAGAAAGACATAAGACTTGATCCTCTAAACAGTAGTACATAAAATATTTATATTTACTTAACCAACTAAGAACAAATTAATATTTTGTTGAAAACGGTCTAATTTTCTACTTCTCTTGAAATACTTACTGTAAACGTATCGTTTGTCGTACAGCAATAAAAATCGGTAGTATTATAAATTAAAGCATAAGGAATAACCTAGATATAAATTCTGTTAGTTTTATTTGTTTTTTCACATGTTCAAGCCTGTGCAATTGTCAGATTTTCAAACTGCCGTTATTCATTTTTTTTAAATGCAACCCCCCGTATCTCTTTTCACGAATAGACAATGTTCATGTTCGTCTTCAATTCAGGTTTTCTGTATCTAATCCGTACAGTTTTTTTACTATAATAAACTTTTTACATTTTTACTCTAAAATCATTGTTAAAAAGTTATTTAACGTACCGTACATTAATTCCTTTAACGCAGCTCCATCTATTTTATAAAACAGATGGATAATATCAAGTTTACAATTATTTACAGACTCTTATTGCATTATAATCATCGTACTTTTTATTGCAATAGAGTCTTTTCACTTTGTTGTAATTAACAATATTTTAAAATTGATTCATTCTGGTTCCTAAGCTTCAGTTGTCCTAATTAACATTTGATTTAATAAAATCTGACACACTAAATGAAATCATCAGTGTTTGCAAATAATTACCTTAATGTAAAAATTGTTTTACTTAAAAAAATTATACAAATAATAAATTTATAACCTAATCATTTTTTTTGTTCCAGTATTCAGATTTTATTAAATCAAATGTTAATTAAGACAACTGAAGCTTAGCAACTACATCGAATCAATTTTAAAACATTGTTAATTACAAGAAAGTAAAAAATTGTATTATAACAAAAATACGATGATTACAATGTAATCAGAGTCTGTAAGCAATTGTAAACATTGAATTTATCTATCTGTTTTATGAAATAGAGGGCGCTGTATTAAAGAAACTAAAATACGGTACGTTAAATAACTTTTTAATAATGATTTTAGAGTAAAAATTTAAAAGTTTATTATAGTAAAAAAACTGTACGGATTAGATACAGAAAACCTATAACTGATTTGAAGAGGAACATGAACACTGTCTATTCGTGAAAAGAGATAGGGGTGGTTGCATTTAAAAAAAAATGAATAACGGCAGTTTGAAAATCTGACAATTGCACAGACTTGAACATTTGAAAAAACTAATAAAACTTAAAAAAAAATATATCTAGGTTATTCCTTATACTTTAATTTATAACACTACCGATTTTTATTGCTGTGCGACAAACGTTACGTTTACAGTAAGTATTTCAAGAGAAGTAGAAAATCAGATCGTTTTCAACGAAATATTTATTTACTCTAAGTTGGTTAAATAAATATAAATATTTTATATGCTACTGTTTAGAGGATCTAGTGTTATGTCTTTCTAAAAGAAAATATATATGTTCTATTTAAAAAAATCCCGATACAAGCTGCCATTAGTTTACGTAACACTTTGTATGTATCAGAATAATTTCAGGTTATAGTGCTCAATAGGTAGAATGTCCTTGTGAAAGAAAAAAAAATCTATCTCGTTTTGAAATTGAAGAAAGGGCGCTTAAAAACTCACCCTGTATACATTTCAACAAATTTACTTTGATACAAAGTAAATAAAAGAGAGTAAAATATGAAGACATTTTATTTAAATATCACTTCTTACAGTTGTATTTTTCTATTAGTTCTGGTATTAAATTGAGCCAGCCGAAATTTCCTTGCATGCTAAATTCTTTCCACATTTTGTTTTAATGTTCTATTAAATTGTTCAACTATCGAACTTTTTAAATCAGAATATGTGCTATAGTGATTAATTCTATACTTCTTCATTAAATGTTGAAAGTCTGCATTGTAAAATTGTTTTCCGTTATCTGTTTGTAGATTTTTCGGTATAGAATTTCCACCTTCAGATAAAATCGATTGAAAAGCTTTGGTTACTTCTTTACCCGTCTTATTTTTTAAAGCTATTCCCCAAGCATATTTAGAAAATGTGTTGATCACAGTTAAAATGTACTTGTATCACAGTATAAAGAACACAGTAGCGCAACTCGCTTGTCGGCACTTTGATCTCTTTACTGGATTTTCATTGACCTCGAGTAGATTAAAGAGATATGTCGAACTGTTTGTTCTGCTTTACGTGTGAACGATTTTGTTGTAAATTGTAAATTTACACGTGCCCACACACCAGGGCCGGATTGTAGTGTTTAGTGGACGTGGTAAAAAAAAACAAGGCATAAATAATGTGTATTAACATAATTATAAAGATCCATTCGGTACCAGAGCCGTGAATAAATGAGCTCTGCATCCCGAGATTGTGACTCAGACCTTGCGCGGGATGTCATGCGCGAACTGAATATTTTCATGAGAGTCGCGCTACTGTGTAATCTTTATACTGTGCTTGTATCCTTTGTTTATCATTGAATAAGGAAGCATTTCAATTAAGTCTGCTTGGAAAAGATCTCTGAGACCTTTTATTATAACTCGACGACGATGGTTTGTGCAGTTCATCAACAAGATCACGTTTTACATTCGATAATAAATTAGACACTTTCAGTTAGAATTCGTTTTCTTATAATAAATTCAACAAATAATGTAGTTGTACAAATTAAAGCTGTACAAGCAAATGAGATTTTATCTCCCACGTTCAACGTTCTTCCAATTAAAGTGCCAGTGCAATCTATACCGTTGATTGATACTTTCTTGCTGCTAGGTTTATGAAGGATGTTTGATTACCTCTAGTTGAAAGAATAAATTCGCCTTGGGCATTTAACTGGTCACTATGAAATTCCAATAATGTTTCGTAAAATAATGGTGTAGCAGAAATATGTTTCATAACACTGTGCTTGTGAATATGTCTTCCAAATTCCAAGGGCTACAGAATAATTTTGGCTTCTTTCAATTGTTCGATAATAGCTATAATCTCATTGGTATGTCCTGTATGACCTGCAGATTGATGCTTTCAATAAACGTAATCGTTCTACTAGTTACTAGTTCATTAGGATTATCCCAATATTGATACTGTGTACACCTGTTAGGTATAAGTTGTTTTTCTAAAGCTCCACCTTTTTCGAGCTTCGAGCCCACCAAACGTTTGGTGGTTTTCCCTGCATTATTGGTTTTATAATATTCGTATACTTATATCCTCTACTTCCAGATATTCGCCCAAAACGATCATAATTTACTTTAAATGCATGAGTTCTTCTCAATACATCTCTATAGTCCCGTACATCGTGAAATGTAAATTTCTCAGGAGCTTTCTTAAAAATCAGTTCATATAAACCTTTTGTACCCTTATATGTCAAGTCTCCTATTATAAGATCACGACCATCAAACGTAAGTTCTTCGGTACCAATAAACAATTTCCCATCATGTTTTCTTACACCGTATTTGGTGTCAAATTCACTTTCCACATCAACGTTAAATCGTGTAATATAATCACGTGGTAGCGGATCAATTTGTTGTAAAGTAGCCTGTACCTTTGGTGATTGTAATTTAGATTGTAGTATTGATTTTCGTTCTTCTAAAAGAGGAATGGAACGGGATTCAGTCGTTCTTTCGAATTCTAAAGACTACTTCAATAAAAAAAATAAGATAATATTAAAATGTTTTCGACGTCAGCACTTATAAAAATTGCTATACTATTAGATGAAGAGGAACAGGAACAAATGAAACAAGGTCAGAAGCGAAAAAGGCGTTTTTGGGTTCATGATATGCTCAAAAAGCGCAACGAAGAAGGAGAATTTGTAACTCTACATACTGAACTGACGAAACCAAATTTTTCGCGTATTATGGAATGTCTATACATGAATTCAATATTTTATCACAACAAATTGAAGGAATATTACAAAAACAAAATACCACCTTCCGCGAGTCCATCCCACCAGATCAAAAACTTGCAGTATGCTTAAGGTAAGATTAATAAATGTGCCCAAAGAGTATCATATATTTCATTTTAATAATATTGACATACGGTAATATTATAATAGTAAATATGATCATGATTCAAAGGTGTTCGATGGCGAAAAATTTTCGAAATAAGACGCGGTGGGTGAAGAATGGTATGACTAAGACATTGAAACATTTGAGCATGGACGAGATGGAACAGAAGATGATGAAGAAAAATTTGATGAATGGAATGTATTAGGCGATTCTAGGGACAGTGGAACTTGTGAATTGCTAACCTGATATACTGGAAAATTTTGAATATGTTGCCACTGGCTTATAGACAGTGTCTTTCAAAAAGTGTGCTACAAGAAAGCACAAAGTTTTGGAACGCATTGAGATAATCACTCATAATCAAATGAAATAATTGAGAAATAAGAACAAATTTCGTGTTTTCCTATTCATATTATTTTGGCGGACACTTTAATCCCATCAGTATTTCCTAATGTAATGTGTATAAAGAGTGATTCACAATAAAATGTGATTTTTTTATTTTTGAGATAGGAGACTGTAATTTCATATTTGGCTATAACTTTTAAGTCTGAACAACTTATTCTTATGATATTTTCTTGTATCTTGTAAAAAAAGGGCACTTTACTCTTAAACCGTCTTCGTTTCTCGGTGTCCACGCTGTATACCACTCAAGATAAATTTGATAATCTGACATTTCTCAATTTGACTTTAAGGGATGCAGAAACGTTCTGCGACAATAAATTTTATAAAAATCGATAATAAAAAAAAATCCCATTTGTAGCACACTTTTTGAAAGACAGTGTATGTAGCTTCAATGTCCGAAACAATTCCAAAAATTTTTGTCTTCACTAGATGCTTGTCAGCGGGCGAAAACCTTTTTACAATAGCTTTAATGCTTTCAAAAAAGAAATCAAGCTCATCTTTAGCTTCAGCTTTCTTCGTTCTCTCCTTTTATAAAAGGTACTTCATCAGAGTACCACCAGCAGTATGAGCTTGGGTTGAGACGTTAGCAATGGACTGTTCTTTTTGGTATTTTTTTTTTGCATTACGATTCCGATTTTGTAAATGTTGTGACGTATTGGACTGATGTGGTGTATCGTTGCTTCGCAATATACTTTGGCTATCACGAAGTAAAGTTTCATCTTGGGAAATATTAAGAGCTTGTGATACATTAGGATCGTGTGATACCTGAGGATCTTGTGATACGTCAAGATCTTCCGTTATCTGAGTATCATACTCAGTGCCTTCGTCATTTGTTAAAACACTGGGGTTCTCAGTCGTAACTGAAGTCAATCGCTCTTTATCTTTCGTGCAAGGATGAAGAAATTCTAGTATGACTCCATACTTCCATCTTGCTTTGGGGTCTGCAGCTTGTCCTGTTTTTTTTTACAAGATAGAAATTTCCTGTATTGCCCACGAATTGCCTCTCACCGATGCTTGCATTCTTGGCCGTCTGAAAACAATAATAATTTTTTTTTTTTTAGATTTTTGGCCACTGGAGATTCTTATCAAACCATTGCATTCAGTTTCCGATTGGGACATTCTACAGTGCATGCCATTGTCAATGAAGTGTGTAACGCAATCATTAACAACCTACTGCCAGTTTATATCTCTACACCACATAAAAAAGATTGGGAAAGAATTGCCAAAAAGTTTTGGACCGCTTGGAACTTTCCTAATTGTTTGGGAGCCCTAGACGGCAAGCACATTGAAATTATTGCGCCTGCTAATAGTGGTTCTAATTATTTCAACTACAAAAAAACATCTTCTGTTGTTCTGCTTGCATTAGTCGATGCTGATTACAAATTTCTGGTAGTAGATGTAGGGTCTTACGACAAAAACAGTCATCTTTGCAAATCTTTGCAAACTCGAGACTGGGAAGACAACTGGAAAATGGCTCATTGGACATACCTGATAGAAGACAACTCCCAAATTCCGATATAATAGCACCTTATGTTATTTTAGGTGATGCAGCGTTTCCGCTAAAAATTAACCTTCTGAGACCTTTTTCTGCGGTTCAAGTACTCAGTGATATCGAAAAAAGAGTTTTCAATTATTATCGATATTGACGTGCTAGACGGGTTGTGGAAAATGCCTTCGGAATTTTAGCACAGCGTTTCCGCATATATTTCAGAAAACTTCATTGTAAACCGGGCTACGTCGAAAGAATAATTCTTACGACATGCATTCTGCATAATTACCTGTGTAATACCGAGTGACTTTTAATGATTGAAAATTATTTTATCAGATTGGCAACACTTTTCAATGTTTATGTTGGTGAACTTGAATTTCAAATTCAAAATATAGGTTGGTACAGATTGTCAAATTCGAATAAATATTGGCGTTTGATATGTCATTGACTTATTTTTCACGTCTGAGTAAACTTTTTGTAGCGGAATTTGTTGTCTTATAGGTTTAAATTCAGCTTTATTTACACTATTAGGTTGTTTAATAAAATAATTAAAATTTTCTTCTTCAAGTACGTATGACATTGCTTTTTCAATATTTTCAGGATTTCTGAACCGCACGCGATGACCAATATCACCTAATTGCGCTATCCCCCGTAAATGTTTGTAATACCGTATCATTATGTAGTTCAGTTTTTACAGCCCGCGTTGCCGCGTTATTTTCACTCATTTTAACTTTAGTAAATAAAGATTTAGTATATCTTCACACCGCATACCGAAACTGTACCCTGTTTCACCCCTTTCCATTTTCAGTTGCATTAAATCTTGTACTAAACAACGTTCTGATCTCTGATCACAAAAGTTCAACTGCAAAAGCGATTTTAGGTTGTAATACTTTCTCTACTTCCTACTAATTGTAAAGCTTTCCCGGTTAATTTTGATTGAAATAATCTTAATAAAAATTCATTAATCGGATCAGTGCCTTCATTTTGGTTTGCAAAAGTATTAATTAAATATTCGCAAGAATTTATGTACATTGAAAGTGTATTTGGATTGCCGTCGTATTGCGATATAAGATCTACATGATTTTTTGTTATATCTTTAACTGTTGGTTGTGCCATTTTAACGGAATTAATATTTATTGAACTATTTCCTACGCTACTAGAACTATTGCTAGTGCTTATGTTACTTAAAATACTACTTGGCAAATTTTTATTGCAAGATGTAATTTTACTTTTATTACTACTCGCTAAGTTTGAATTATTTAACGACAAAATCATTAATGATTCGAACAGATCATCGTCAGATTTACTTATTAATTATTTACAATTAAAATGTATTTCGTAAATACGTAAAAATAAAAGCTTTGTATTTTGCGTTTATTCAGCGATAAATGCGTTCAAAATCAAGCAAATAATGGAAAATAACTCACATTAAAAACATCAGAGAATACATCTGTTTTTTTCAGGAATTCGCTGACTTGTTGCTTTTCGTTTTCGGTGTGGTTCTTTGTTGTGTGGGAATCGATGCTAGATGCCCTGGCGTCGATGTGAGATCGCCGCGACCGATGTTGAGGTCTCCTTGTTCGTACCTATGTTAGGCTCCGTTGTTCCGATGTTAGGATCTGGATCTTCAGCACAAAACGTTGAAACGTATCAATCACTTCCCAAATTTTATAGTCGGCGATTGATTGCTACTGATCCTGCTGACTGCGCCAGTTAGTGTTTTCGAAATCGATTTTAGATTTTTAAGAAAACACGAAGTTACAAAACTAAACTTTACTGTGCGAAAGCTTAGATTATGTAATTACAGATGCTGCTGTTATCATAACTCGCGTAATTAGATTCCGCGATTATGCATTTCTTTTTAACGCTACTAAGAAAAACGTGATATATTTAATTTCAAAATTTTTACCAATAACGAACATTAACTTTTAACATATGGATACACGACAGAAACCAAAAACTCGATCACAAAGCAAAGAAGACGATAAAGATAAAAATAAATTAACAAATTACGACAGAAATAAATTTAGAAAAAGATGCATTTTTTCCGAGTGCCAGAAGCTCACTATTAGGTACCGCGTTCTCCTGTTCACACTCCACCCGCTAGCGCAAGTGAATATTTAGACCCTACGGTTTCTCCGATTTCGTCTGTAGTTACTGCTGCTAATTCGCCAAAAAATATAGACCAAACTACAGAAATAAATAAATCTAAAAATGTTTCCGATAATTCTAAAATACCCCCGACGCACAGTGCACTATTTCGCGAATCTAGCGGGACAAAAGTCAAAAAATGAGCAAAGGGAGTATTCTCCTTTGAAGTTGCAGAAGTGAAGCTGATAAACCAAGCAAGCTATTCACAAAATATAATAACGATAAGCGGCTTGTGTCTCTTATTAATCCTTCGAAAAAAACAAATAATTATGTTTATGTCAAAAGTGATTTGTAATTCTTTTCCTACGAATTCAATTGCGAAAGGCGTTTTGGAAAAGTATTTGCTTGTGATAACTTTTTACCATGGAAATTTTACGGCAAGGTATGTACCATATAGTTTATTATGTAAAAGGAAATTCTGAGGCATTCATATTTAATGTGGTTCCATGATTTTATGTTACTTAAATAGCCAGAAATTAATTAGAAGTATTGATTTCATTAGACCGCCAAAATTTTTGTACGTTTTTATACATCGTCATTTTATATTTTTTGCAATCTTGGAATATTACTCATTTTATAAAAGAAAATTTTTAGTGCAATATACTGCGTCTTTGAAAAATATCTGCATTTTTACAGATACCCTACTAAATGTCTCAAGAAAGGAACTGTATGAAGTATTAAAAATTGACTATAACAACCCACGAAAATCTCCAGTAAAGCTTGAAAATACTCTTTTGAGCTACCTTCAAACAAGATTTAACATTCATCAGGATTCCCAACAAATATTAGAAAAATTGCACCGGATTATTCATTTATTTACGATCGGATTCAGTCAAAGATGGAAATTGTGCCATCGAAATAAGAATGTGTTTTTAAAAAAATATCATGATTGGTTGAATTCTAACATAACAATAAATGATCTCAATTCATCCAGCACAAATGTTACACAAAGGGCGAAAAAAGTTGGACTGCCGAAAAAAGATTTTAAGTTATGCGGCTTAGGCCCGGTCTATTCATCTCTCAGTAAAGTGCCAAGTTATTACTCGACAGATTAGCGCAATGCATTTGCCTGTCTTTAATCTATCCAGTATCTTACTGGCCACTTACTGAGAGATTAATAGACCGGGCCTTAAAGTCAAAAACGAGGAAAGTAAAGTTTTTGGTCACAGAACATACATTAAATGAGTTAACTCACGCCACCAGTGTTAAATTGGGACAATTTGGTAAAAGAGATGCTGCTTGTATATTGAAGCAATTGACTTCAAGTTCCAAACGGGCAACTAAAGTCAAGAAATTTTTTCAAGGAGCAGCGCGACGAATATCTCAGTATACACCTAAAGATGCGCTAGCTTTAATAACTACAACTAAATTGAGCCTTCGAAAATATCAAATTATTAGAAAATCATCACTAGAAAAAGGTCTGAAAATATATCCATCCTACGAACAAATAAAAAAAGCGAAAGAAATGTGTTATCCATCTATGGATGACTGCCTAATAACTTGAATCATTTGTTGAAATTAAGTTACAATCAATAGTTGATTTGACCATTAAACGACTCTGTATGGTGCAAGAAGAAGTATTACATACTATTCATGATGACACCGGGAGAATAATAGTAAAAAGGTTAACAATGATTTTGAAATGGGGTACTGATGGTAGTGGAGGGCAAAGCAGATGTAAGCAAAAGACAAACACAAATGGATTTGAAGACGCAAGTATTTTAACAACTTCACTAGTGCCTTTGCAATTTTACGGTTTCAATGAAACGAACCAACGAATTATTTTATGGCAAAACCCACGACCATCGTCAACGTCGTATGCAGGCCCATAAGATTTAGATTTACCAAGGAGACTGAGCAATTAGTTTTAGAAGAGTTTGAAAGTGTGAGAAACCAAATTGCAACAATTCTACCTACCTTGGTGGAATTTAACGGCCGGATCCTTGAAGTAACTCACAAATTTGAAGAAACAATGGTTGATGGTAAAGTATGCAATATTTTAGCATCAAACAGAGCTACTCAAAAATGTTATATTTGCCAAGCGACTTCCAAAGACATGAATAACTTAGAAATGATTGGACGTCGTAGAAATAATCGGGAAGCATTTTCCTGGGGCTTGTCTACGTTACATGCTCAAATAAGATTAATGGAATGTGTTATACATACTGCATATAGATTAGACGTGCAGAAATAGCAATGTCGTAAACCGGAGCAGAAAGAAAATGTCGCAACTAGAAGAAAACTCATAATAGACAGATTTAGATTGGAAACAGGATTATTGTTAGATACTCCCAAACAAGGAGGAGGCAATACAAATGACGGCAACAATGCCAGAAGGTTTTTTAAAAATGCTGCCGTAGCTTCTGACATTACTGGAGTTGATCAGTCTTTGATTGAGCGATTTTATGTAATATTACGCACTTTGACCTGTGGGTATGAGATAAACGTACCAGCATTTAAACAGTATTGCGACGAAACCGCGCATTTATACATTTCACTGTACAATTGGTATCCCATGCCAGTTGACAGATGTTCGAAGAGGCCTTGGAGTCACGTCATAAAGAATTTCGAAAAATTAGACTTGAACACTCAAGAAAAGTATCAAGAATCATGGCAAATACAGATATACTGCACAATCTTTTAATAAGTTCAGATCCAATAATCACATCATTAAAGCCAAAGGAAAAAAGTAAGATAACAACTATTCATCCTGAAGTTATGAAATTGATACAGCCGCCAATAATAGAAAACGTATCTGAGGAAAATGGAAGTGATTCTCATATTAGTGGAAATAGTGATTCTGAAGATACTAGCAGTTGTGACAGTAATTAAATTTGTTTTGAGTCTTATTTCATAACTGTAAATGAATGTTGACTACAATTAAATTGTTTTATCGTTACAAATAATTTTGTCCCGCTAGATTTACAAAATAGTACACTGTGCGACGCCCCCATTAGCAAGTTTTCCTATCAACAGTATATTGCCCCCGAAATTGAATTTGACCGAGATAATAATTCTTCGAAAATGTTCGATTCTCTGTTACACTTAAATTTCGCCCTTAATGTAGTGGCGATATACCATTTAGCAATTTCGTTTTCGCACCGTGGCAACCCTGATGCCCCTTCTTTAAATCGCTATGGGGGAAAACCTGCGCGCTGTGATCGTTGAGTTCTCATAGGTCCTGAATGCCCCATGTGACTCTCAGGCCGCCTGTCATTGGCTAGCGTTGGTAATCCCTGTGTGTCGAATCGACCTTCGTCATCCTTAACCCGAACGGGTCCTCTTTCTCGTTCGAGCTTTGTGGCGGTGTGACGTTCTTTTTCGCGTGTGTTGATTTTAACGGATTTCTTGCTCGTTTGGAGAAGTAAATCAACTGCAGCTTTGCTGTAATACTATTTAACACCGCCGAATAACGATTGGAGACTGTTTTAATCTCCTTACCAAGCCTGAGACTCCAACTCGCTCAGGTAAAATATATGACGACGCATACCGATCAAAATGGCCGCTAACGCATATCATTTCTTCTATGTAGGCTTCTTCTTGGCTTTTCTATTTGGGTGCAAGTTTCAGCGCAGGCTATTAGACCAGTCCTTTTGGCCTAGTTCTCCGGGGGCGCTCCTGGCCATAGTCGTATCGAGATCCGATCGAGAAAACCTGAGCCACTATCTTGATCTAAGCGGGTCCAATTCCAGTACAGGCAATGATTATAAGAGTATATTAAGATACCCAGCCTTATGCCTTTAAGCGTGACCGCCGATACAAGAGAGATATAGATGGCGCTGACGGTATTTGACAATTGAGGGATAGATGGCGTGAAACTTTAGCTAAAATGTGGCGATCTGTAATCTCTCTTGAAAATGAAACTTGTACAAGAGGTAAGCGGCCAAAAGCTCCAGACATTGTGGGACCTGCGCAGACGGTTTTTTAAAAATTTGTTACATTCAATTGGATTAGAAGACTTAAAACGTCGAGTTTAAAATAACGAATAAAAACTATACTTTACATAAAGTGTTTTTAATGATATTAGCTTTTACGTTTTAAATTACATTCCTGATACCTATACCTAAACGAGTTTCGTATCAACATGTCGTAGTCCAAAAGTGATTGCATTAATTCATGAAGTATTTTATGAAAATGACTAGAAAAAATTTCCGAATTTTTAAATATTAGTTTTATTCTTAGAATTTCGAAAAAATAATTTAACAGAAAAAAATTTCATCACATAGGAATAGTGTAGCCTTTATCAATCGAACGGAATTTAACGCCGAGAGAGCCCGAAAAGAGTTCGAAGTAAGATAGCGCCTTATACTGCTTACATGGTACATGTCGCTAAATATGCCGACGTAGAGTACTTTCACAATAAGATAGATGTAGGCGTGGCTATGCGACGAATGTAGACGAATTCGAGACAGACGAATCCAATTTAGAGATGTTTTTAATTTTGCACTTTACATTTCTAATTTTTAAGATGGTTTTAATTTATACATGTAATTTAGTCCATTATCCCTTGAGAAGCATATTTGATAAAGAAAATGTGTTTTAAACTGAAGTATTAAATCAAGTTATGTAACTAATTTGAACCAAACCACGTGGTATTGGTATTGTGCCATCTTTGTCACTCTTAGAGGATGCTCAGTCTATCTTTATCTTTCTTTGCACTCATTTTCGTCACAGTATTCTTCAAAATCAAGTTGAAATAGACAGTTGAATTCGAGCAAGAAACTATGTTGATTACTTCTTATTTTATTATTTATTGTGAACCAATTTTTTATTTTTATCAGATTACAATTAATTCTAATAATACAATAGACGTATAAAATTAAAATTTTTAAGTCTATGAATTACATACATAGGCACATACCGGTTGTCCACTTGCCAATGAGACATACACAGTGGCGTAGCTAGCTGACCAAGGGCCCCGTGCAAAAAGAAATCAGGGCCCCCAAAATAATTTTTTAAGGTTTTTACACGTATCTAGAAAAATAAGTAAAATTTGGACAATTTTTGAACAATTTCTCGTGATTTTTACATGCAATTAGAAAAATGAACAAAAATTATGACTCTTTTTGTACATTTTTTTGTTGTTTTTACACGCATCTAGAAAAATGAACACAAATTATAACAATTTTTGTAATTTTTTCTAGAAGCGTAAAAAACATTTTTTAGCTAGAAATAATCCACAAACTTCTAAAACAATACTCTGCTAACAGATTATGGCGATTTATAAATGTTTTGTTTCCAAAGCACAAGCACTTTTGATGATTTTGTAAAAATCAAAATAGCTTCTTTATTTATTAGTTTACGAAAAAATAACATTGGACAATTTTAATTAAGAATTTTATTTCTATCGATTGGTAAAGTACAGTTAAACTCGGACATAACGAGGGCTCAAGGCTCTTATTGCTCGTTATATGCAAGTGCTCGTTATAAATGGAAAAAATATATGCATATGCAAAATATATGCATATGTGAACACCAAAAGAATTTGGGACAACTGTACTCCTGCATTTTTGTGTTTATTTAATAAACTAGTAAGTTTGAATACAATTTTAAACAATTTATTTTGCTTGTTTTATGGTAATGTAAAAAATACACAGAAACAAAAAAAAAATTAACAATTAATTCGTCGTATTTAGATTTTTTGTCGGGCATAGTACATACTTCTACATCAAACAAAAATATTTTAAAATTTTTTGAAATTAAGCTCGCTATATGCAAGGTAAAACAAAAAAAATTACAAAATTGGCCGTTATAAGCAAGTTCTCGTAATAAACGTACTCGTTTTGTCACAAAATCTTTAAACCGGACACTAAATAGCGCATAAAACACTTAACGTTTCGCCGTCGTTTGACAACTTCGTCAGATGTGAAAAATATAAAAAATATAGAAAATGACCATAACTTTGATACTTTTATGGAGCATCTAACAACGATATAGAAATGACACCATTCCATTTAAAAAACAAAGATTATTGCCTTTCAACTGTTGCCGAAAAGGAAATAGTTTTACTGAATCCTTGTTTAATGAAAAGTAAATTTTGTTACTGCGGTAGATATCTTCCACTTAGCTCGCAACAGCACCACAATATCTGCTTTCTAACATTCGTCGTTATTGAGATATTAATTATCAAAGTTATATCCGTATTTTCCAAAAACCGTAAACAAAGCCTAATATCTTAAAAACTTTAGGACTTAGGTATAGGTTATCAAACTTTCCCTAAAATAACCTGACAAGCTCAAATTCGTTATAAAATATAGGGTGTTCCATTTAAAATAACGAAGTAACACATCGTACAGTCAAACTGGGACATCCTGTATATTCGAAAATAATTTTAAATTATGCGAAGCTTGAAAGGATGATACTTTTGTATAAAACATTTTTTCATATTTTCAATAGAAACGGCGTAAATGAAGAAACCCGGTTAAATGCCACACACTGTATGTAATTTACCATATCTAGAAACAGGACTTTTTAATTTCCTCGTTATAACCAGTGCTCGTTATAAGCAAGTTTCACTGTAATATAAACGCTGTTCCATCTAAAAAAAACGTCTTTTTGAATTCATAAACGCGACTTTCAATTGTTATTCTAACTGCGTCAGTGTAATCAGTGTGAAAACTACTGCTAGTTTGTTAATTTAACCGAATTTGTAGCTTTTGTAATAACAAAGTTAGTATGTAATAGTGCCGACTTAAGTTTGAACAGAATGTTTAATTATATACTTATTATTACATAATTTTATAATTTAAAATGTTTGAACAGAAACACACTTCGCTTAGAACCATTTTGCCATATCCCAGTAAACAAAATAATATCACATCAACGTGAATATGATGTGCATATCATACTTGGGACATCCTTATTTTTGTCGAATTAACATCACAGTAACATACATACATATCACGGTTAATGACCGCCTAATGTGACAAAATTGAAGGATGTAGCAAATGTAACATCATATGCACCAGTGTTGGGCGTAATCAACTAACTTCTTAGTTAAATTGATTAGTCGATTGAAATTAATCGCGATTAAATCAATCGCAACCAATTTCAATCGCGATTTATTCGTTAGTTGTCAATTCGATTAAAGACGGCTAGTTGCGAATCTTCAATCGTTAGTTCAATCGCAGAGATACGATTAAAATTTCTCCGCACTGCGCAAGTAACGAGGAATAGCGGGTTCGTGCCTAGGTGTTGAAAATAAAACAGATTTTATTTGTTGTTTACAACACTTGCAACAATTTAACTGCAGAATTTATTAAATCATTAAAAGTAAAATCTTTTCGATTTTGCTTAATAAGTCTTTTTAAGAGGAATTAGTTGAAGTAAAGTTTTTTTTTTTGGTTTAGATAAACTATAACTTACGTGGACTACCAGCGTACTCTCGGTTTCTCTGATTCGTATTTATAACCTGTGAGCAACTAAAAATCAGATTAGGGCAGACGGTGCAACGAAAATGTATGTCTGTGATTAAATGAAAAGTCAATAAATTTGACAGTTCATGAATGTATTACATTAATTAATTCAGTTAATCACAGACATACATTTTCTTTGCACCGCCTACTCTAATCTGATTTTTATTTGCTCACTTTTTATAATAAAAACAATGTCCACTCTTCTATAATTTTACAAAGCGGTTTATAAAAGATCGAAATATTAATTGGATGGTTCATTTTTATGTTGTTAGAAACTTTAGCTATAATTCCAGAATTGCGTCAATGCTTGTCATATTAATTAACTAAATTTTAATGTGCAAAATTTAGTTCGATTCACTATTGACTAACTACAACTACAGTTTGCCTGCTCGATCTTTGCAGTTATGTTAGCAAATTATCAACTTAAAATAATAATAAAAAGTTAGCAAATAAAAATCAGATTAGAGTAGGCGGTGCAAAGAAAATGTATGTCTGTGATTAACTGAAATAATTAATCTAATACATTCATGAACTGTCAGATCAGCTTACCGCCGCGTTAGTAACAGACATACTTTTTCTTTGCACCGCCGACTCTAATCTGATTTTTAGTTGCTCACAGGTTATAACTTATAAATTCTATCATTATTTTAACATTCGTATTAGATAAGAATAAAAGAATATGTTGAATCGTTTCTCGAATCGGGAAAATATGGCGTAACTGCAAAGTTGAACGGAAGAACTGTACGTTATCTTTCATAATTTAGGTAAAAAGAATTAATTAATTAAGACAAAAGGTCACTAAGGAATAATAAATAATATGAATGGACAAACAAAATATGTATTTTGATAAATTTCAAATACAACAAACTAAAGCATTGAAATTAAAATTAAAAAAAAATCGAAATCAAAATTAAAAAAAAATCGAAATCAAAATCAGAATATCATGGCTTGCTAAATAAATTATGATTTATTTCTAGCCTATCCCTATTTAAATCTCTAGCTACATACATATATCGTCCTCCACAGAACGCCAGTTCTGGGAAGTTTATCTAAAATACTGAATATTGACAATATGTCGACAATGTACTCCATCGATTCTTGTGATTGTCACAAAAGAGAAGAGTGAAATATTAAGTAATTTGTTCAGATTTTTTCACTTCTTTCTTGCTTCAGTATTAATTTCTTATGTGATTATTAATTAAACTAATGAAAGCGGCAGTCGGATCTCCAGAAAGCAGCGACATTGTAAGAATATTGGATCAAACAAAAAAATCAAAGAATTTTTGAAGTCGCTCGGATCTGTTAAGGTGTCTTATTCATTTAGCAAGCCTTACAATAGAGTTTAACATATTATGAACGACCTTGTTGATTTTTTAAATAATTCATATTAGATTTCAGCACAACACGTTTTTCAAACATCTCATCACATAACCTATTTGACTTGGGAAGATTTGTCATTGTTGCAAAAGAAAATAACTGGGGCGGATGAAGGGATAGGTGTATTGTATTTGATGAATATGTTTTTTATTTCAGGGTACCTATTTAATAATTTCACGTCCTGTTCTTCCTCTGCCAAATAATGTGCAATGAGAAGATCTGATTTTGATTGTGGCACTAAATTTTCCATTTCGGAGTCCGAATCAAATTCAAAAAAGTCTTCTTGATTATTGGGTTTCTTGTATTGGACCACATCTTCTTGTGACTTAGCCATTTCTTTCGCCACAATTTCTTTCAAGAGAGCTTTAAGTCTTATTTGGTGCATTACATTTATACAAGAAAACCATTTATTTTTAAATCTTGGCAATGTAAGAGCCGCTATTGCAGCTTTCTCTGCCTCAGGTGTTAAAAATTCAAAAAAATTCTTGAATCTTCGTTCTATACTTTGCAGATAAGTCTTCACAAGCGGTCCACAGTAAATAAAACTTTCCTTCGTCAGTTTTTCTAGCTTTTTCCGCAAGGATAATAAACAGGGTAGAAGAATACCGTAATACAAACAACTTTCCCCTTGTAATATATCTATGGCGTCTGCGATTGGTTTAGAACATAGCAAAAACTCTTGAATATATTGAAATTCCTCATCTCGTAAAATATCTTTTGTTGATAATGCTCTGTGCAATTGTCCGGTTTTCTCTCTTATAGACAAAATTTGTTTTAGAGAATCGTAAAGACTGTTCCAACGTGTACTTCCTGGCTTACTTAAGCTATGCCCTAATATCCGTTGTATGATTTCGGCTGATTTCGGACGTCCTCCAGCGTTCCATAAAATATTACATTTCGCTATTGTTTTCTTATGCATTTCCGAAAGCTGATTACCTTCAGATTGCAGCAATTTATTTGCATCAGTGGTAGCACATAAATTTAACGTGTGGGCACAACATCTTAAATGAGACGGAAGTTCAACTTGTGTAGCTTGACTGTGACTATCATCTAACAGATCAGAATTTGATTCGTCTTCGTTTTCAATATGTTCAGAAATATTTATATTTTCTTTATTGATCCCGAAATGCAGGAAAGCTTTTACAAAATTGCTACCATTGTCCGTTACTGTCGCCAATACCTTGGAACTGTCTAGATTAAACTCTAGATGTATATCATCTAACATTTCTGCTATTCGGTCGTAAGAATGAGTACCGCTAAATCTTCGACACGTTAATGTCACAGATCTTCTGGTTAAATTTGAATCAATCCAATGCGCGGTAACACCAAAAAAGCTTCTTCTTCGAGCCGACCACATATCTGCTGTTGTACAGACATGAGTTACTGATCGCAATTCATCTTTCACGTCATTGACTTGTCTAGCATAATAATCATCTATGCGACGTCCAAGACTCCTTCGGCTAAAAGTTTTTATTCCATATGAAGAAATATTGAGATTACTAATCATTTGTACAAAATACGGATCATCTATTGTGTGCAAAGATATCATGGAATGAATAAAAAATTTTGTCAAGTCATCTTCAAATTGTGTTTGAGATATAATAGTGCTATTATTTTGCTTTTGTGAGGTTTGTGTCTTTGAGGGTACCTTTTTTTTAGCTTTTTTGACGATGTGTATATATTGTTTGTATTCGTCAACTGCGCTCTGTCCGTGTTTTCTTTTTAAGTGACTAATGAAATTTGATGTCGAACTTGAGAAACCACTTACTTTTACGGTCTGAGGTAAACACTTCGTACAAATGCCAACATTTTTTGTATCAGTAGATTCTTCTGCAATATGTTTATAAAATTTTCCATCCAGAATAATCATTCGGGATTCAGCCTTGGAATCGCAAATCGAGAGAGATCCCTTTTTAGAAATAGAAGAGTTAGTGTTCACAAAACAAACACCAGAGTCCTGTTCAACAATTTTAAAATCATTATCACTAATATCCACATTATCACTGATGATTAATAAACTGTTTTGATAGAAAATTTCTTCCATTTCTCGAAATATTTTATTGCCAACTCGGGGCGCGAATCGAAAACTTTCATCTATATGACTGTAAGATCTATGTATATTAGCCCGGGGGCACAAGACACACGTGCAAATGTTATTTTCTTCTTAATACAACATTAATATTAATTTTATGTTGAAGATATTTTAAATTTGACAACTTTATCTGACAGTTTATTCTCACAGTAACAATTGCGATCACAATCGTTACTATGGCAATGAATTGCCAAATAAAGTTAATTGAAGATGAAAAGACCGGGCCTAATGCGCAAAATTTAGTTTGATAATGCAATTCTAATAACTCCAATTTAGCCTAAGAAGATCGAAAATTGCAAGAATTGCAAGCACTTTTTAGTTTAGATCCGTTTAATATCCGCTCTTATAAAATCGACTTTAAATATTTCACGGCTACTATGAAAAATATCGATTTTATAAGTACGGATATTAAACGGATCTAAAATAAAAAGTGCATGCAGTTCTTGCAATTTTAGATCTCCTTAAACTAAATTAAGTTATTAAAATTGCATTACCAAGGAATCAAAAATGATAACACAAAATTTTAGGTAAAAAAAAGCCTTGCACCAGAAACGTGAAAAATCGTCTCAAATTTTCTTGTGCATGCAACAGTTAAGAACCCAAGAGCAAATTTGATTCTTTTAAATACTTTTTATGGATATAAATGAGTAAGCTAACCACTCTTAAGAATTAAACACCAAATGCCCATTTACCGCTTCACATCTTCACAAAACCGAAAAAATTAAAAATCTTCTTTTTTCAAAATCTTATGCCGCAGAAAATTTTACCAAGCGATATATTTTATAACTTATCGGATCCTACTAAAATTTTGTCTAATATGTCCAACAATTTCAAATTATAACACTTTTTTAATTTTCGTATTTTAAATAGGTGCCATTTTTAACCACACTAAGAATTGTTCATCGGATCTGTCCTGCTTATATTTGGTTATCGAACATGCACAAACTATTGGCGCAAAAAGTTTTTTAGAAAAATCAATAATAAAATTTTTTCCCATATGGTGCGAACTTTTTGGCGGTCACTGTATTTTAATAAATTTTAAATTCAACTACAGCATTGAAATCAAAATATCATGGCTCGCTAAATAAATTATGATTTCTTTCTGGCCTATCCCTATGTAAATCTCTATACATATTACAAGACAATTTATAAAACTTTCCATCAAAAATAATCATTCGGGATTCTGCCTTGGAATCACAAATCGAGAGAGATGCCTTATTAGAATTAGAAGAGTTACTGTTCACAAAACAAACATTAGTGTCCTATTCAACAATTTTAAAATCATAATCACTAATATCCACATTATCATTGATAGTTAATAAATTGCTATGATCGAAAATTTCCTCCATTTTGGTTACATGTCACTGCAAGTATTTTTTTGTGATAAATAGCAGACTAATATTCGAAATATTTATGAAAAGTTTAACTAGCGACATCCTGCGATCGCTTTTTGACCTAACATTGCATTAGGATTGACAAATTGAAGCCAGTTTGCTACATAATAAGTAATCCTATACTAGGCGGCCATGCGTGCTGTCAAAGCTTCTGCTGACGAGACTCCAAATAGGGCCGAATCAGCTGTACAGAGGATGCTCGAGGAATCCACTGCAATCAAAACCGACTTGCAACTAAATTTTTTAAGAAATATTTATAGTTTTATTGCCAACTCGGAGCGCGAATCGAAATATTAGCCCGGGGACACAAGACATACTTCCAAATGTTATTTTCCTCTTAATACAACATTAACATTAATTTTACGTCGAAGGTATTTTAAATTTGACAACAAGAAATGCCATGAATCTTTCATTGCGAACGTACAGTGGTCAAAATACTTTTAACATAATAAATTTATTTGTCTTTTCTGCAAGCTAAGTACACCATTTTATACTCTGTTATTATTCGTTTTCATAAAATTGCCCGCGAAAAGTAAATATGTTGTATGCAATTCCGACAATTACCTAATCACCGAACTTTAACTTTTTAATTGTAATTACGATTACGATTGATTAGTTGTAATCGTGGCTTACAACTACAGTCTGCAACTAACAATTAATTTTGTCAATCGCAACTAACGATTGACAGAATTAATCGTAGTCATTTAATCGTCAATCGAACTAAATTTTGCCTAACACTGATATGCACATCAAAACCTCATAACATCCACGTAGAAGTAATGTTAAAATAATGACGCATTCAAGTAAAATTCAACGTTTAGTTGACGTTTTTATACAAGCGCCCCAAAAATGTATATAAAGCTTCAGGTAAACGTATTCCTCTGCAATTTGCTGATTCTAAAACTGCAAATAACATGTTCTGTGGTGGCGTACTTATCTTCGTACAAAAGTACGTTAATAAAGAAAATGTTATTTGCAGTTTTAGAATCAGCAAATTGCAGAGAAATATGTTTACCTGAAGCTTTATATACATTTTCATCAGTACAGGACATTTGAAAATATAATATAGGTATATATTCGTACTCTAAAAATTAACTATAAATAAGATGTTATCCATAAAAGAGAATATTATTAATATCTTTATTGAAGACATAAAAATATACACAAATAAAAACAATTCAGTAAGTATATAAAATAATTTTTTAATTCTGTATCTGATCTGAAAAGAAAAAGAATAACATTATTTTTTTAATAAATAAAAATAAATACACATTTTCGTTAATGTTCTACAATTTAAAACAAAATAAAGAGCAATAAAAATAAAAATACTTACGCACTATCTAGGATTGCACAATATCACAGCACAATATTCTATCGCCCGTCTACATTCAAACCTGTGATTCAAACGCAGTATACGAAAGCGAAAGTGCGAAACACCTAGGAAAGAATTTAAACGAATAAATCATAGAATACCCTCACACTCATAGAATAAACGCATTCGGAGAACGCAGTGGCTGGGAAGGTGGTGTCTTCGCATCAACAGCGAAAATACACGAACAGATGTCATACTTTGAAAGTGTACGCAAAGTTGCCACAATGTTACAAACATGTGTACTTTTTGATAATATTAACATTGCATCTTTGTGTAATTGATGTTATATAATTTTTATGATATAAAATTAAAATCACATAGACATCAAAGAAAAACATCCCAAATGTGACTTAAATACAACATTTTGTGATGTCCCCGTGATGTTTAGTGTTTACTGGGATGATAGCTACGCCACTGGACATACATAGAGATTTAACATGAGGAAACAGAAATTATTTTATTTTATCTGCCTAAATTCATATGCATTTGTAGGTCGTAATCGGAAAGATTTTGATTATTAAAGCATTTTGGTATTAAACTTATGACATTTCAAGTGTTAATTATTTATAAATTAAAGAAAAACTAATTAAAATTTTTAATTATACTTAATAGCATATTTTAGCAACCAAAATTAAAAATTCTCGTGGTCAAGGTGTTTAAGTTCAAATTTCGTAACCGTAGGGTCGTGAGATCAAACCCAGCCCATCACATTTTTTTTTACTTTTGACAAATCAGTTTTACTATCACCTTT
The DNA here is from genome assembly GCA_033060865.1 of Dorcus hopei. Classification (NCBI taxonomy): domain Eukaryota; kingdom Metazoa; phylum Arthropoda; class Insecta; order Coleoptera; family Lucanidae; genus Dorcus; species Dorcus hopei. The sequence continues at coordinate 255,226 of JAUPFK010000011.1, read as the reverse complement.
GTTTGACTGAAAATTTTATTATTTTTACCTTGTTCTTTAAAAGTCGGGATGGTCCATCGATATTCTATACAATATGGTGATAACTTCGAACATCTTTTGTAGTGGACAATGCTGATTAAGTAGTAAATTACTAGATTTTAAAATAAATTAACCGTTTAGTGTAATAAATAAAAGATTTATTATCTCGCTTATGAGACGACTTTTACCAAGGCGTTTTAAGGTTTATCGACTTCTTCTGAGGTATACTATCGCCCCCTAAAAGGATATAGAGAAGACCGTAAACACCCTGTATAGGGTGTTCCATTTAAAAAAAAATATAACTTTAGTTTGGCACATCCAAACGAAAAACCCTGTATAATTGTAACTAATTTTAAATCATTCAGCTATATCTCACCAAAGTCACAGCGCAAACGGATTTTAAGAATATGCAATAATAAAGACCCTATCTTCCGAATACGCACTAATGACTCAACCTGTACATTTTAGGTTAGGTGGTAGAGCAAAATGCAACTTTTGTTAATTTTTGAACCTCGCCTATTGGTTTCCATATTATAACATTGTACTCATAAGGTTTGTTCGTTTGTTCTGCACTTTCTACAATTTAACTCCTGTCACGAGCTTGTGGGCTCGGGGGTTGCGTAGCTCAGGGTTGGAAGGGAGCAACAGGGGTCACTGTAAACTAATACATTAAGAGCAACAAAGATTACCTTTATTGTCTAAAAGTTTAGAGACACAGATCACTGTACTCCTCCGAAGACGATCAGATAACTGATAATCATTACAATAAATGCATGGATTTATATACTAAAGATGTACGTGATGTCATGACCAAAGGTCCACGAAATTCGGTGGACACGCGTAGTTACTAAGCCGGAAAAGATGTTGTCAGGATTTCTTACGCGGTTACCAATTTATTTAGATCGCAAGCTAATTGTTTTTCGTTAAACTAATTACACATTGCCCCAGTTATTTTACTTCGTCGGCAACTCCGATGAACCTGCAAGTTCAACGACAAAGCGTTGGAAGTCCGGTTCGCAGAGTGTGCAGATTCCGCAAATAACTCAGGTTTACGAAAGCATTTTAAAACAATTAATAATTTCCAAATTTCTCGTAATCGTGACAACCTTCCTTTCTAAGTTTGCTCGACTCTGAGCAAAGAATTTTATACGAATTAGTCATGATATCAGTACACCTGTAAACAAATACAAAATGAAACATTCACATGAATAAAAACACTCGTAAGCAAAAAATATAAACAAACCCATAAGGAATGACAACAAACCTAAGCATAAAAATGTAAACACACGTAAGCATAACGTATTTGCGAATGAAATGATTACTAAAATTATATTCCTTTATGAATTTAAAGTAAATTCCCCCAATTAACTAAAATTATTCCCAAACTATCTTGAAAATAAAAAAAGAAAAAATTAAATGATTATACACTGTCATCCGATAAGATTCTCAGATTAAGGTTTTCCAACGAAAGTCTGGTAATGGCTCCTCCTTCCGCTACCTCTGCAATTAGTTGTGGGTTTCCCATCTTCCTTGGCTGAGCTGGTCGATCCTTTTTCGGCTTTGTGGAAACTTCAATCTCTTCATATGGTCCGTCCATATCTTCAAAGTTACCTCTGCTTGCACCTGCTAATTCATGGAGAGTTCCATCTTTTCTCCGGGAGTTTCTTGATCCTTTGACGGCCTTTTCTTTAGGTCGTCCACATTTTTTAGCATGCCTTTTTCCTCCCTCCACGTCTCTCTCATTCAAGGGTTTTTTGGCCGACGCTTGATGAGTTTCCTGACGTTTCTTCTTGTTCTGCAGAATCATTTTTATACACAGGGCTAATAACACCAGCAGGGTAATTACAAACGTAGTAGTGGAAACATAAATTATGATTTCATGTTCTATTTCATATCCATGGGTGGGCGTAGCTAATACCATTGCACGGGCGGGTGTTCTTCTTAGAAGAATAATTACAGCAATGGTTAAGACGATGTTCCATAACAAGAAGATGGTGTTGCCATGAAAGGAGTTTTGGCTCTTCCGTGACATCTTCTCTTTTATTTCTTCCATCAAACTTTCAAAGTGTACTTGGGACTGACTGGTAGTGATGTTTAAATGCGGAATTGTTAGACTCCAATTTTGATTTACACATTCGCTCATATTGGTGTAAGTTGGTTGTGACCATATGGATGGCTTCATAACAAAGGTCTTCAGATTGGTCCATGTAGCTGGTAGAATGTGAGTGACATCGATGTTGCTTATTCCTTGGCCACAGGGAAATCTTGTAGCGATGATGACTTCTTTCCCTGTTATCAAACTACAATGACAAGGTATATTGATTTTTACTGCTCCCTTCTTGGCATCGTGTTGGGGTTCCAGTTTGGTCGTTTCGTTTCTACACTTGATGGTCGTATCTTCTGCTGGATGAGTAATGATGAATTCCGTGTCCGTAAGTTCGGTGATCAGCATGGTATGACCTTTATGACATCGGAATGGACAGTATTGGCTTATTTCTTCTACAGTTGCTCCTCGGAAGAGTAGTTTAGCACATTGTGGTCCCTGTAGCGGATCCGACGAAAAGCGAGGCAGGAAACATAATTTGTCGTGGAATGGCCGGCATTGATGTAAATAAGCGCCTGTGATCGACGCTAGTGATTCCAATCCAAATTGCTGCTTTCCTACTGCTAGATACAGGCTGTTGTGGTTGACCACGCAGGTGCTGTCCTTCCAAGCGAACGGTGTTGATGTTAATTTGTAGAGAGTCCATTGTCTTGATTTGGTCTTTGTTGGAACTTTGACTGTGATTGTTAGCTGATTACTTCCGATGCTGCAGTCAGTAATGGGCAGCTGGTAATATCTTCCGATGTTCTCTACTGGAATGACCAACTCCTGTTCTTCTTTGGATAGTGTCATGTCCAGTCTTCTTAAATCATTACTTAGTGCGTCCGGATTCACCATTAATATTGGAAGCTGATGTCCTTTGCACGAGGAGATGATGGATGTGAATTTGATGGAATTACTCAATGCGTATAGACGTCTGACGTTCATGAAGATGTGATACAATGAACGGTGTACTGCATTGGATAATCCACGTCTTGTTGTACGATTCTCTTCGCTCAGTGCTTCCATGGCCTTGATTCTCCTTTGAACTATTTCCATCGAGTTTGTCACTTGGTATTGATAATCTTGGAATTTTTTGGAGTTGGTTCCAAAATCTTGTAATTCCTCTTGAAGTCCCTTGGTTAATCTTTTGATGTTTTCTTCAATATCTTCGTCTTCTGATATGATGTCATCTAATTGATGCTGTGTTGCTACGCCGCAACACCAATTTAGAGCGTCACCCATAAAGTTAAGTGACCTCTTCGAAATATTTTCTGTCATGTCTTCCACTTCACTTTCTGGGAACTTGATTTGAAATTCGCTAAAGGTCCACCCTTGCTGTAGGATTTTTAGTTCTTGGTCCAGTGCGAATCCTAGTTGTTCCAACTTTTGACTCATTTGACATTCGAGGGTCTGGTTTGTACGACATTCGATGTCTTTAACGTAGTTGGCGTCGAAGTTGGATGGTTTCCACGGGGCTTGGTATATCACTGGCACAGTTGCTTCATAGACCATTGTTTCCGGTAGTGGTTTCCAGTGAACTCCAGCAGTGATTTCCACGACTGCTCCAATAGGGAAGGTCCACATTAGGAAGAGTAGGATGACTTTCGCAGGTTGGATCATAATTGAAAAGGAAAAAAGGAAAAATGTGTACGTATAAGAAAAAATGAGATAAGTGTATAAATGGATAAATTATAATTAGGAATTAATTTTTTAGGACTAGGTTTATTGGTATACTGGTCATGGCAGGGGAGGACTTCATGCCAGAGACTACATCCATCTCGCTGCTGTCCTCTCGTACGACTTGATGAAGTTGATGACGTTGGACACTGAAGGGTTGAAGATCTGCGGTGATATGAACTTCGGAACTACTGGTGTCCTGGCAGACGCGAGAGCATCAGACAACGTTGTATTTGCCATTCTGCCCTGCGGAGATGATGCTTGGAGTAGATTTTCTTGCAGTTGAACTCTCGGAGCCTCTTCTTCCGCTTCCGTTGACGGATTTTTCCTTCTCTGGTTTATTTGTCTGAACGGCAAGTCGAACAGGATCTGTCGCTGTACGAGATGCTTGGGAGGCTGATCGGCGGTGTCGTCCTCTTCTTTGGGAACTGCTGCTCTGCTGCTGATGTTTTCTACCCTATGATGTGGTGCAGAAGGCGTGCCCAGGAATATTACGTCTTCGTATGATTCTTCTGATGAATCTGTATTGCTGCCTTGGTGCGGGATGATCGTGTCGGATGAGTCTTCGAGGATGCTGACTTCGGAATCCTTGCAAACTTCTGTACTTCTATGGGGTGGTTGAAACGATGACTCGCTAGGCTGTCCTGGTGATTGTGTCGTTTTCGCTTGGGCCCTGGTCCAGTAAGGTGCTGACATATGGGAATTTCGGCGCCTCCACCATGTCACGAGCTTGTGGGCTCGGGGGTTGCGTAGCTCAGGGTTGGAAGGGAGCAACAGGGGTCACTGTAAACTAATACATTAAGAGCAACAAAGATTACCTTTATTGTCTAAAAGTTTAGAGACACAGATCACTGTACTCCTCCGAAGACGATCAGATAACTGATAATCATTACAATAAATGCATGGATTTATATACTAAAGATGCACGTGATGTCATGACCAAAGGTCCTCGAAATTCGGTGGACACGCGTAGTTACTAAGCCGGAAAAGATGTTGTCAGGATTTCTTACGCGGTTACCAATTTATTTAGATCGCAAGCTAATTGTTTTTCGTTAAACTAATTACACATTGCCCCAGTTATTTTACTTCGTCGGCAACTCCGATGAACCTGCAAGTTCAACGACAAAGCGTTGGAAGTCCGGTTCGCAGAGTGTGCAGATTCCGCAAATAACTCAGGTTTACGAAAGCATTTTAAAACAATTAATAATTTCCAAATTTCTCGTAATCGTGACACTCCTTTACTCTAGTTTTCTTAGTCCTCCTTACATTATTTTATATACACTACCGTTCATAAGTATTTGGGCATCCATAATTTTATAGAATAATTTCAGTTCTTTGGCAATTTCTCGATTACTTTTGCCAGCTTTATGGTGAGCTATTATAAATGCACGTTTCAATGCTCATTTCAACGCTCATCTCCTTTCTTTTAGGCATTTCGAACAGCTGTAAATCTGTATTTCGTTCAAGACGTTATTACTATGAATGCGGATATAAAACCGATTGTAAATTAGATAAGTTACCCCAAAGCCTGGGAAAGAATATTATAAAAGCGTTTCATAGAATATGATAAACCGAAACTCCTTCCAGGAATTTCCGCAAATTATTTTTATACTGTCACTAAATAATTTCGCAATCTTTCCAACTCGCAAAATAAAATCTCACTTTTAACACTTATATCATAAATAACTATTTTCTACAAACGCTATTAAAAATTGAATTTTTAACCATGGCATACTTCAATTAAAAATGCAAAATTATGACAGACGCGTATTAAAAGTGATTTATTTTAACGCTAGTGTTAAAAAATAAAGTTGACAGTCGTTTGATTATGAAGATAATTAAAAAACAATTAAACTAAACACACATTATGGTGTTTTTAATAATCGAAATTGGTAGTTTGACTGGAATATCAAAAGTTACTGTGCAGAGTGTTTTGAAAAAGCACAAGCTTCATCCCTATATTCCTCAGAAAGTACATGGTTTAGAAAGAAATGGCGTGAATCTTTTCCGCATAGCAACTTACATTTGCACACTCAATTCTTTCATTAACATTTTCTGCAATATTTGCCGGTCAAAACTTAAAAGTGTTGCACATTATTGAATTTAGAAAAAGTAGCTCTACGAGTTACAATAATAGAAAATATACAGAGCCATTTAAAAAATAAAAGTTGACAGTCGTTTGACCACGAAGATAATTAAAAAAAAATTATTAACCACACTTTATAGTGTTTTTAGTCTCATTTCATTTGCTTCTTTGTTTTTTAAAATTAGTCCATAAATAAAGGAGTTACGACTTGGGGCGTTTTTTGTAAGACAGCCTATATAAGAATCTGGAAATAAAGGTCCATTATTATTATTATTATTTTTAAGAAAGGAGAATAAGATGAAGTGGGGTAAATGTGATAAAGGGGCAATTGTGATAATGTGTCATAATTTTAACGCAAATTCATTACTCCTGCTGCCATATACTTTACAATTCTTTAAGCTTGTATGCGAATAAGCACAACACTAGATGGAACGAAATTACCTGCTAGTGTAGCTGCAAGCGGCCAGACAGTCGCTGGTCATAGCACAGGTCATAATATAAGGTAACACTCAAGTTGACATGTGTTTAGCAATATTCTTGATCGAGATATTTTAGTTTTGTAAAAACCAAAATAACTAATAAACTACAATAATTGTTATACATTAGCTCCATTCCATTTCAAGAGAATTATTCATAGGTAGATAGACATCATTATCACATTTGTCCCAAACGCTGGGATAAATGCGATATACTGACATCGTATTAAAAAAAATTACCCAACATTTTTCAAAAAGGAACTGAAAAGGCATCAGTCCTGGTATCAATTAGGAAATATATTTAAATCATGATAATTTTTTTAAAAATGTTGATTCCATCAAAATTATTAGTTTTAGCCTTTTCTTCGTGAACTATTTTAAAAAACCATATCACATTTAGCCCACTTTACCTTAATTAATTTAAGAGAGAATCACTTAAAGGGAAATTTTGAGAAGAAACACTCATACTTATTGTCAAAAACACATTAAATTATTTTCCTGTTTTGTGAGGAATTGTAACAATGTATCATAGAATGTTCAACTTTGTTTCCGGTTAAACAACATTCATGGAGAGACTAAAGGAGGAGGGATGACAACCATTTAACCGCAATGGACATGGTGAAGCTACCTGATTGTGTCAAACCTGAACTGGTCGATTAAGAAAGAACAGGGCCATCCAAAATTAACCCAGAAAACAGGTCGTGTGCGTGAAGTCAATCATCAGCAAACAGTTATCATATCATAAATGACCATGCAGCAATGTGCATAACAAACAACTTCTGATAGCCAGGGCAACCAGGGAGAAAAAAAGGAAAAAACTCACCAGGGATCCAAGGTTGATTAATCATCACCAAACTGCAAAAGAAGCTAGAAGAATACCTTCGCGATGTATTCACAAAATATTTTATTTGTTACAGTTCCATCCCATCTTATGTTCCTAGTTTAAAAATTATTAGTAGAGGTGGGCGATACGGGAAATTGTGTATCGAATTCCGATACGATTTCTGTATCGATACGTATTGAGTATCGGCTACCGATACGTATCGATATGTATCGAAATATCGGATCGATATATCGATACGTTTCGAAATATTGAACACAGGTTTAAAACTTTGGTGCAAAAACCGGGTAAGATCAGTTTTTCAAGTCTCGAGAAAATTAAAATAAACTAAATATCTTCTAAACGGTAAAATAAAATGAATTTAGTTTAACGTTATTGCTTAAACTTATGATAAAAAATCCGATATTTCGATTCGTATCGATATTCGATATCCGATATTTGAATTCATATCGATATTTCGATACGTATCGATATGCGATACAGCTGAAAATGTGTATCGATACAGCTGGCATATCGATACGTATCGATATATCGATACATCGACCCAGCCCTAATTATTAGAAGTATATTAAACTGTTTTAGATTGGGGCATTGTTGCAAGTTGAATTTCGTAATTCAGAAATTAAATTAACGAATTTCGTTGAATAACAATTTAGTTGAGCATGTAAATTCCAAACATTCTTTGCAGTCTGATAAACTGCCCTTGTTGCTCCCTTAGAGCTGTTAGTCTAACCTGTGGTCTAACTTGGCCAACTAAAGGCAGATTCATGCTCGTACGCAGAATATTATGTCGCAGAATTCAATGGGTGCGCAGAACTATCCACCTATGCTATTTTATGTGACCGTTCTAGTTCACGCGCAGAAATTTGTGACGCAGTAGGCAGCGCGTTTCAATAGATATTGATGACGCAGAAGTTCGCAGAAGTTTAACTTTCTACGCGTATTTACGTTGTTGTGGTTCATCATAACCTAAAACGACGGCTGTGGATGAATTTCAATTAATTAATTATGCAAAAATGGTGCTGAATATACGTGCACTATACATGTCAAAATTAAATTATATTAAGTACTATCTATCATCAGTTGAATAACCTCTCAACGCTTAGTATTTACGTAAATTTGCATACGAACGAAAACCCGCAATGGTTCTCTATTTACGAACAGTTAAATCTGCAGCCGAGTGCAACATCAAATCGCGCGTAGTTCTGCGACACCACGAATTCGCATACGAGCATGAATCCGCCTTTAGAACTTCAGATACACGGACTTATTTAAGGTTCAATTAATTATTATTCGTGCTAAGTACAATATCGGCATTCTTGTTCCATTAAGCGAGTCATGCAAATATAACAAGTGCTTAAAATGTCTGTGTTCTTGTTGCCTTCTTTATCGTGCATAGTTTATATTGCGAGTTTTGTGCAGATGCTGCAATAATGATTCCTCGGACGCCTCCAGTTTCATAAGAAAATATTGAAAATGTTTCTGACATAGGGTGAAAAATGTAGCTGCACCTGTATGTTCAGCATATCGCACCTCCAGAAGAACAACGACTCAAGTGCAAAAGTGGGAAATCGCAATTGGAATTTTTTTTTTGCGAGAGTAACTACAGTGGCGCAAGTGAACCTTTTGAGTACATGAAAATGAGATAACATTATGGCTGTAACCTTGTTTAACAATGTTCTGTGGGATATCCGCGTTATTTCTTATAACACTGCACAATGGTGGGGTGTGAATGTGAGGGATGTTCCAGTTACGTCATTGTTCGTCCAGTATAAAACACGTTTGGTATTTAAGACACAAGTTAATGATTGCATTCTAGGTCATAAAAATTTTATATTTAGCAAAATAAAGGTTACAATATTGCTTATTTCACAAGCGAACAAAATAATAATGTAATATAAAAATTTTCGTAATATTTTGGGATAATATTGCCATCTAATAAACTCTGTAAATCTTTCTTTTTATTTTCAGCTATCGGTATTTTTGCGATGTAAGCCGACTTGATGTTAATATTTTGCGTTGCCCCCGTATTCGAGGAGCGCCTCGTTGTAATATTAGCTGATGTTCTAAGGGGAGCTTTATTCCATTCGGGCTGTTTATAACACGTTTTATAAAAGTAAACATCGCTGCCCTTTACGAATCGAAACATTTTAACATCTGAGATTTTAATCTGTCCTCCGTCTACATTTTTTTTTAAATTGAAACACAAATCGTCGCTGAGAGATTTTAAATCAATGAAATCCTGAAAGCTCAATTCATGAACAATAAAAGGATTGCCTGTTTTTTTAGAACTTCTGATTATGGAAATTAACTGATCCGGGACGTATATCGGACCAGACTTCTTGGCTCTCTTCATGGCTTTTTCTATAACGCTATGGGCGTTATCACCTTCATTCTGGGTATGTCCTCGAATGAGGTATTTGTGCGTAATCGAATTTACCTCAAATTTTTCTAATGCATATAGGTACATTCCAATGACAAATCTGTTCTTTTGCTGGCCACAGCAATTATCAGAATAAAGAATTATGTCAGCACCAGGTCGAGTTGTTGCGAGCTTTTCAATGTACATTAATACACACGATCCTATTTCTATCGCCCCTCTATGGCCCAATCCTTCATGCCAAAAAAAACACTCAGTGTGATCATTTTTCATTTCTGTTATCGTAAAATTGAAACAATTTAAACGTGACTTGTAAAAAAACGCTGATGTTTCTCCTCTTGGTACCGGTAATACTGCTTGTAAATCATAAACCAGCACAATTGTATTATTTCCTTCCTCATCTAATTTCTTTTTATCATTGTCTTTTTCGGCCCGACTTAATTTTTTTTCCTCTTGGTGTTCTTGGTAGGACATTTCTAATTTAGTTTTCTCCTCTCCTTCTGCATTCTTATAGGCTTCACAGATGTCACATTGGTCGTTTTTTGGTGTAAAAAAACCAATATTATATTCGGTGTTAAATAAGCGGGCGTATGTATCGTAACTTGCTGAAGGTTTGTGTTCAGAAGTAAGTTTCTTTTTATAATCCCTGTGCATTTCAGCAATAGTCAAGCCTCCATCTATGAATTCTCTTGAAGTTTTAGCCCTGAGATAGTGGCTTTCTACTCGCGGAATTGAATTTATATGCGCTTTTATAGAATCTAGTACTTCTGGGTCTGTTTTTCGTTGTTTTCCGTGTTTCCCACGTTTGTCTTGGGGTATGATTCCTGTTCCTGTTGTTCTTGATGTTGTTATGACGGTTCGAATTTGTCTTTCACTAATTCCGAGAGTATTGATTAAGAAAGTTTTGCAGATTCTGATTCGTTGTCCATTATTTTGCAAATAGAATGCGCAATTTGGTTTCCTGGGTTCATTGCTTGATATTCGACGATATTTGAGCTGTAGCTGTTGAATACATGAACCCAAAAAATCACGTTGTCTTTGTAAAGAGGCCAGTTTCCAATAGTGTTCAAAAAGTTCAGTCCTTGCGTTGTCAGAAAATTTGGTAGAACATGAAAGAATGCAACGATCAGAACATGGTGGACCTATTTTTCTTTCTTCGACGACTTTTCCCGTGCGAGATGTATAACTTTTCCCCGCATTTTTTAATTTTTTTGCTTGATTTTTCTTCCACTGTTCAGGTTTTCGCAGTCTTTTTTTTCCTTTTTTCACTGGTGAAGATACTGATTCAGTATTAATGTGCCCTGATCTTAATTGTCCCCTACTTTTTTCTTCCTCATCTTCCTTGCTTGATGACTTAGTTTCCGTAGATGAAGACGATCCTTCGGTTTCTGATGGAACAAACTCATCACTGTCATCTGTCCCACAAATGTTTTCATCTTCTGATTTGTCGTCTACGCAGATTGTTGAACATTCTTTTCTCAAAATATCCTTTTCTCCAAATATTTCGGAAACATACACAATTTGAACATTGTCCACTATTTGCATCGTACTAACATTACAACTAGATGAAGCAGACTTTGATTCAGCATCACTCAAAATAACAGCCTTATCAACTGGCTCGACTATAAAATCTTGTATCGGAATTGATTCTGCAGCGTCAGTTAATTGATATAAGTCTGGCTCAACTTCATAAGTTGGTAATGTCACATCACCCTCCACCGAATCCGCCATAGTATTTGACTCTAACAATGGAACAACTCTTGGGCAATTCACTGCCGTATCGGTACTTTTCAATGCTAATTCCAAAATGTATTTAGTACGGCTGCCCATTTTGCAGTAAACTGCTGAAAGAACATAAATACTAGACACTAGTCATAAGCTTTAATGAAATATGAATCATATTTTTAGGGCAAAACTGACAGAATGTATACTTACGTCAACATTAAGTAATCAAGTTAAGGCTTTACAGTGACACGAAGCACACTTACGTCGTTATTCCACAGGTTTTTAGCTCACTGTCTTAGCACAAGGAACACTTACGTCGTTGTAGAACTGAAGTAGCACATTCACGTACAAAAATTAAAATACAACTGAATGTTACGTCGGTGTTCCTCTCAATTCTATAATAAAATAAAAAGTGACAAAATTCTCCCTGAAGATTTTTAGAAGTACTACAGTTATGTCGTTGTTCCCAGAGAAAGACAACTACTTTTTGATTCGTTTTCCTTATTGAACTAAAAATAACCGAATTTTGCACTTACGTCATTGTTCTTCTGGAGGTGCGATATGTTCAGGAGGCAAGTACATTTTTGATTGTTTAAATTCGCACGAGCATTCTTGATCATATTCCTGGCATTTGCCCTGCTGTTTCTTCATGATCTGCAATATTTAAAGAACCGTTTTAGCGAAACACCGTCGTGCAAATGCTTGAGTAAACTTACCCCGTACAGCAGCTAATCGGCATTACATCCTGTAGTCTTACGACAATGAGTTTACTCCTTATATTATACTCTGCATAATTAGCTTACTCCTTATGTCGTTTGTATTATGTTGTTAACGAGCAACAATAATAATAACTAACGAGTTACTGTATGTACTTTACTAAGATCACGTACATTAGTGTATATGCGTACACAGTGTTGCCACACTACTTATTACATACAATGTATATATCATTTAGTATCATTTATACTACATCTCCCCTTTTTACATATAGTCCCTGTATTTAACTGGTTTGTTAATAATACGACCTGTTCTTGTTTTGTATTGTCTATTCGTTCCTGTGTCACATGTTTCTTCTTTTTTGTTTTCTTTTGAGCTTCTTTCGTCTGTTCTTGGGCTTCTTTCGTCTCTTCTCGAGCTTCTTTCGTCTGTTCTTGGGCTTCTTTCGTCTCTTCTTGGGTTTCTTTCGTCTGTTCTTGGGCTTCTTTCGTTTCTTCTTGGGCTTCTTTCGTCTCTTCTTGGGCTTCTTTCGTCTCTACTTGGACTTCTTTCGTCTCTTCTTGGTATTGATATGGACCTTTTGATTTCTAATTTATTTGTCGACTGTTTTAAATCTACTCTGTTTCTTCTTATTATGTTCCCTTCTGTGTTCTGTATTAAATAAGATCTTGGAGTGGTAAACTGTTGAATCACTTTTCCTGGTGACCAGTTTTTATGTACTTGATCATATACTATTACATTCTGATCCATTTCAAGTTCTTTTAAGTTTTTAGCTGTTTTGTCATAATTCTTTCTATTACATTCTTGCCTGAAGCTTAGTTTTTCTTTTACATTTTTGGGAATTTCAGGTTTCAATAATTCCACAGTAATTGGTAATTTTGTTTTACAGATTCTATTCATTAGTAACTGAGCCGGTGATAATTCTATGTGTTTTAAAGGTGAATTTCTGTATTCTAATAAACTACTACAAATCTCTTTATCTCCTTCCAATGACTTCTTTAACATTTTCTTCGATATTCCTACAGCTTTTTCTGCCAAACCGTTGGATTTGGGATAATTTGGACTCCTTGTAATTACCTCAAAATTCCATTCACTTGCAAATTTCTTCATTTCTTCTGATCCAAATGGTATATTATCACATATCAATTTATCAGGACATCCAAACCTTGCAAATATTTCCTTTAATTTGTAAATTACTTCTGTCGATGATTTATTTCTAATTTTTTCTATTTCCAGCCAGTTTGAGTACGCGTCCATTACAACTAAATAACTAATGTTAGCATATGAGAAAATGTCTGTCGCTACTCTTTCCCATGCCCTTGTCGGAATTTCATATGATTTTAACGTCTCTTTTTGATTACGATTTAAATACTTTTCACAAATTCTACAGTTCTTAATAAATTTTTCAATGTCATTATTCATATTTGGCCAATATAGTAATTGTCTCGCTCTTGCTTTAGATTTTTCTATCCCAAAATGGCCATCATGAATTTTTGTTAACATTTCATTTCTTAACTTAGTAGGTATTATTATCTTATTATTTAGAAACACTAATCCATCAAAAACACTAATATCATTTCTAATTTTCCAGTAAGACTGAAGTTTCTTTTCAGTATGTCTTTTATGTTCAGGCCAACCTTGATTGCTTAACAGGATAACGTTCATTAACTCTTCATCTTCATTGGTAGCTTCTTTTAATTTTTTAATTTTTTCTGTTGATGTCGGTAACTGTCTTATTAGGGTATGTACTTCAAACTCTAAATCTGTTATATCTTGAAATTCATCTTTTAAAAACGCTCTGGATAATGTATCTGCAATGTATAATAATTTGCCAGGTACATATTGAACCTTTAGGTCATAATTTAATATTTTTAATCGCATTCTTTGTAGTCTAGCCGAAATTTTATTTAAATCTTTTTTAAAAATTGATTCAAGAGGTTTGTGATCTGAGTTTACAACAATATTTTGATGTCCATAAATAAAAGAGTGAAATTTTTCTACTGCAAAGACAATTGCTAGAAGTTCTTTTTCTATTTGTGCATACCTTTGCTCTGTAGTATTTAAACTTCTTGAAACAAAAGCAATTGGATGTTGGTCTTGTAACAAGCATGCTCCTAATCCATCCTTAGATGCATCACATTGTATTACTATCTGTTTTTTTGTATCAAAATATGATAGTACAGGAGCCTCTACAAGAGCTGTTTTCAAATTTTTTAAAGATTTGTCATGCACCGGTTTCCACATCCATTTTACATCAGATCTGGTTAAATGTCTTAATGGAGCAGTAATAGCTGATAAATTTGGAATAAATTTTGCTACAAATTTGGCCATTCCTAAAATTCTCAATAATTCTGTTTTATTTGTTGGTGTTTGCATGTTAAGAATTGCTTTTAAAAACTGGTCATTAATTCTAATTCCATCTTTAGAAAATATGTATCCCATAAATTCTACAGATGCTTTCTTAAACTGTAATTTTTGAAAATTAAATTTAATACCGTACTTCAGTGCTCTATCTAGTACCCTTTTTAAATTGTAATCATGTTCTTCTTCTGTTGACCCTGTTACAATAATGTCATCAAAATAGATCTGTACTCCACTGATGTCTCCAAACAATTCATAGTTTTTTTTATAAAATACCTCAGGAGCTGAGTTAATTCCAAAAGGAAGTCTACAAAACTGAAATCTACCAAATGGAGTGGCTAAAGGTACATAAATCTGAACTTGCATCATTTATTGGTACTTGCCAATATCCATCTTTCAAATCAAGAACTGAAAAATATTCTGACTTGTTTAGTTTATAGCAAATGTCTTCAACTGTTGGAATGACAAATTGTTCTCTCTTAATTGCAACATTTAGTGGTCTTGGATCAAGACACAGTCTTAAATCCCCATTTTTCTTTTCCGTAATGACTAAAGAATTCAGCCACTCTGTTGGTTTCTCTACAGGCCTAATGACACCTAATTTTACTAATTCTTCCAATTTTGCTTTTAACCTATCATGCAAACATATTGGTAGACGCCTCATTGGTTGAATATGTGGTACTACATTTTCTCTTAAACTAATGCTATAACTACTAGGAAACTTGCCCAATCCCTCAAATACTTGACTATACCTTTGTTTAATTTCCTCTACATCATTAAACTTAACTTTTAAACTATCAACTCATTAACTAACTTCATTTCCGTGCATCCCTTAAGACCTAATAATGGTACTTGTTGTTTAACATTTACTCTTACAAATTCTAACAATTTCTTTTCCTTTTTAGAAGCACACTCTAATTTTGCTATACCTAATGGTTTTATTTTAAAGTCCGCATTGCCATAAGCTATTATGTTAAAATCTACATTTCTAAGTATGTCTAATGCTAACACAATTATTTCTGCCCCCGTGTCTAACTTAAAATTTACAGTCTTTCCATTTACCTGGATTTCTTGAAACCACACATTCTCTTTTACCTGTTCTACACTGTTCATTACATGCTCTTTTGCACTTGTTACAGAGTCAATATAAAATTCACTTACTTCTTCACTTAATCCTTTCATTTCCTGTGCGATTTCATTCACTTTCTTTCCTTTAACCTTCCTTTCAACTTTGGATTTACACATCTTCGCAAAATGGTTTTTCTTATTGCACTTAGCACACGTCTTCTTGTAAGCTGGACATTTTCCATAATCATGTTTGTACCCGCAGCTGCCACATGGTTTGTCATGCTTGTCATTTACTTTTTCTTTCATTTTTATAGCATGAATTGTACTTTCTGAATGCATTGCTTTTGCCTGCCTTTTACTGGATTCCACTGCTTTACAGAAGTTCACAGCCTTTTGTAGATCTAGGTTCGGTTCTCGCAGTAGCCTTTCTTGTGTCTGTTTGTCGTATATGCCTAACACTACTCTGTCACGTACCAGACTTTCTTCATCATGGTAGTCACATGATTTAACTGCTTTCTTTAGTTCAGTCAAAAAGTTATCAAATGACTGTCCTTCTTTTTGTACTATGTTATTAAATACAAATCTCTCAAAGACTACATTTTTCCTTGGTGCACAGTACTCCTCAAATTTTTCTAAAATTACTTCTAACTTATTTTTGTCTTCTCCAGCTTTAAATGTAAATGTATTATATAAATCTAACCCATCATCACCTATTGCGGTTAATAAGATTGCAATCTTCTTCGTTTCTGGTTTTTCTGACTCGCCTGATGCTTCTAAATATATTTTAAACTTCTGTTTAAACTTTTTCCAGCTATTGGAAACATTAGCATCAAATATTATTGGCTCAGGTAACTTGATCACCATATCCATTTTTCCCGCCTTTTTTTTTAGGTTAACTTTCCTTTTGCAAGAATTTGGTGCCTCACCTTTCTAATCTCTTTATGCCTTACACGTGCCTTTTTCACTAAAGGTATCTAGTTTCACCTGACACCATGTATTATGTTGTTAACGAGCAACAATAATAATAACTAACGAGTTACTGTATGTACTTTGTTAAGATCACGTACATTAGTGTATATGCGTACACAGTGTTGCCACACTACTTATTACATACAATGTATACAGATGAAACCACTCCAACTAGGCACAGAATTTAAATCGTCAAGCACCGGCAGTCGCTTGTATGCTAGCGTTTGGATTACACGCGTTGCGATCACATTACAGTATTTCTCGTTATTTTTGTTTTCATTAGGGTACTTTACCTTTTATTTCAGTTTTTATGTCATAAGGCTGTTATCGGTTTAGCATTCTTTTTATTTTATTTGTACTTTTTTAGTTTCCCAAGAACAAATTTATTTATTATTCTTATTTTTAATTATCGTATCAACAATGGAAATTTATAATTTACGTGAATATTTACATTTCTATTAAACAATTATTAATATGTTTATACGCAATGTAATTACGTATCAGATTACAAAGAAATGAGATTTTCTCGAGACCGCCGCGCGCCGACCGTTTCGAAAGGATCGCACGCTCACACTAAGACTGGACTGCTTCGTGAGCACTCGGGTGTTCCTACTTAATGTGGCGGAATCTGTATATCATTCAGTATCATTTATACTACATCGTTTGTGGAATCCGACTACTCACAACTGCGAAGACTATTTTCACGGCAAAGTTTGGGCAAAAGTTATATTTGTTTACGAATACTAGCGTGTCACTATAGGATTTGAGGTTAGACTTGATGATAGGCACAGATTTATCAAGTAGCAGATTCCATGTAAAGAAAGAGGAATTGATATTAACTTTAAGAATGAGATGGTATATACACCCATTTGAAAAGCATTGTTCATTCTAATCATACAACCTGTGAGCAACTAAAAATCAGATTAGGGCAGGGGGTGCAAAGAAAATGTATAGGCGTGTTCTTTTATTCAGCCAATTGATTTAATCGCTTCATCGGTGTGACGTCATCGATGAATGTCAAATAAGCGACCGATGACTACAGATTGCGCTGAATAAAAGAACAATCAGCTGATAAGTGGTGTTGTTGATAATTGGAATTGGAATACAAGTAAATAATTTCTACACTGAACGTTTTATCTTTATACGTGAACATAACTGGTATTAAGCATTCTTCATTATTTTCATTCATCTTTATCAAATAACGTTTTGATGTTTACAAGCATAACAAATTTTTAAAATTTTAGATAAAGGGAGGCCGTGAAAGCAAAACGTATGGCGTAAAATTAGCAAATACAACAATTTATTCAAAATAATATTTACAAAACTTCAAAAGGCATTCATCATTGAACCAAATTTTTGCAGTGATGTTAACCAAAACGTAGGTATGAGTTAATTTAAGCTGTATGTTTTCCTCTTCACGGCCTCCCTTTATCTAAAATTTTAAAAATCATACTGTATAACCAATATAACCTCTACAATGTTCTCTCCCCTCCCTAATTCATCGGTTCATCAGCAGTAAATCCAGATGACTCCGATGAGTTTTATGGCGTTTTCGATTGAGATCAGTCCTAATCCGCTCTAGTGCAACACCCATCCAGATCAGTTCATGACAGAATTGCACTTGATCGGATTAAATGTGCTCCGATGAACGGTGATTGATCCGCTTCACAGATACTTTATGTGCAATCCAGTTCAATCGAATCCGCCAATTCTTGATCCCTAAAAGAGCAACAGCCATCCGAATACGCCACCACGCCACCACAAGTGCTCGCTCTATATGCGCATGTGCAATTTGATCTAGAGCTGCTCGGAGCAGTCAATCGAAAACGTCATTAGATTACCTTATCGAAGAATAAAAGACCAGATTGATAACTTTAATCGCAAAATGTATGATGAATAAAAATACGCTTTGATGTTTTTCCAATGAGTGCGCTTAGCTCTTCGATGAATAAAAGAACATCACTTGTGTCTGTGATTAAAAGCAAATTTTTGAATGTATATGAACTAGAGCTACACGCTCAATACTTGGAGCAGCATTATTTGAATCTTTAAAAAATTCATGGTAGCAACGACGCACTGCTTCACGTTCTATTAAAGTTAAACGGGATGAAACGTGTTCCATTTCAAATAAAACTCAAGCTCCTACACAATGTACATACATACAAACCTGAACTCGAAAAAGCAAATTTTCATTACTTACTCCAAATAAATATATCTTGAGAAAATGTGCCTTGAAACAGACAGATTTTTCGTAAATGAAATCAAATGAAACAAAGAAATGCCAAGCACAAATACGCAAATTATAAGACGATTTCAATATACGTCAAAAACAAATTGACAGCAGTAGTTAGGGATGTTTATTTATTATCAAGGATGCATTGCTGCAAACATAAATTTGAATTTCCAACGCCTACCGAGATGCCATTCTTTTTGAATTGGAATATATTTTGTAATTATCATTAATTAATCAAATGAAATGTTACTTACCAGACGTGAAAGGATCCAATTGATATTGTAAATATTAATTTCAACCATTTTATTGTGTATATTATGTAAATATTTGTATTTTAAAAATTAGAAAACACCACCAACAGCGCCCCCCTTGTGGGTACGCCCAACTATAATCAGGTTCCATAATCCCTATGGGATGTCTTATAGCATTTTCGATTCACCAGCACCGGTTGCACTCAGTTTATTTGCATCTTCTTTTAAGTTCATGTAATAACACAAGATGAAGATACTCTGAGTGCGCATTGTGGTCAATCGAAAACGCTATTATATTTGTCTATGTCAATTCCTCTTTCTTTACATGGAATCTGCTACTTGATACATCTGTGCCTATCATCAAGTCTAACCTCAAACCCTATAGTGACACGATGTATTCGTAAACAAATATAACTTTTGCCCAAACTTTGCCGTGAAAATAGTCTTTGCAATTGTGAGTAGTCGGATTCCACAAACGACATAAGGAGTAAGCTAATGATGCAGAGTAAAATATAAGGGTCGTAAGACTACAGGATGTAATGCCGATTAGCTGCTGTACGGGGGGGTAAGTTTACTCAAGCATTTGCACGACAGTGTTTTGCTAAAACGGTTCTTTAAATATTGCAGATCATGAAGTAACAGCAGGGCAAATGCTAGGAATATGATCAAGAATGCTCGTGCGAATTTAAACAATCAAAAATGTACTTGCCTCCTGAACATATGCTGAACATACAGGTGCAGCTACATTTTTCACCGTAAGTCAGAAACATCTTCAATATTTTCTTATGAAACTGGAGGTGTCCGAGGAATCATTATTAAAGCATCTGCACAAAACTCGCAATATAAACTATGCACGATAAAGAAGACAACAAGAACACAGACATTTTAAGCACTTGTTATATTCGCATGACTCGCTTAATGGACCAAGAATGCCGATATTGTACTTAGCACAAATAATAATTAATTGTATCACAAACTCTTTTAAACGGACACTAAATGGCGCACAAACACTTTACGTTTCGCTATCGTTTGACAGTTTCTTCGACGGCGAAACGTAAAGTGTTTGTGAGCCATTTAGTGTCCGTTTAAAAGAGTTTGTGATACAATTTTCATCGGACAAACACCAGCTTTAATTAATAATTAATTGAACCTTAAATAAGTCCGTGTACCTGAAGTACTAAATTGGCCAAGTTAGACCACAGGTTAGACTAACAGCTCTAATGGATCAACAAGGGCAGTTTATCAGACTGCAAAGAATGTTTGGAATTTACATGCTCAACTAAATTGTTATTCAATGAAATTCGTTAATTTAATTTCTGAATTACAAATTCAACTTGCAACAATGCCCCAAGCTAAAACATATATACTTATAATAATTTTTAAACTAGAAACATAAGATGGAATGGAACTGTAACAAATAGAATACTTTGTGAATACATCGCGAAGGTATTTTTCTAGATTCTTTTGGAGTTTGGTGATGATTAATCAACCATGGATCCCTGGTGAGCTTTTTCCTTTTTTTCTCCCTGGTTGCCCTGGCTATCAGAAGTTGTTTGTTATGCACATTGCTGGATGGTGAGTTGTGATAGCTGTTTGCTGATGATTGACTTCACACGACCAGTTTTCTGTGTTAATTTTGGACAGCCCTGTTCTTTCTTAACACGTTGACTGCGTTACATATCCCCGGAGTCCTGTATGCTTCTTTACGCTATAGCGGGAATGAAATTCACCAAACTTTCGTTCTGTGCGGAAGCCATAACTTGCTTATTTCTTAACCGATTTTGACTTCAAAGGTATCATTATAATTGTTGTACTCTACACAACTTAATTACATACATTTTTTTGTACATATCGCCGGGGATATGTAACGCACAGTAGTAATATTAAATTAGTCCCTGTGCGGAACATGCCCGGCGATATGTACATGAACTCAGTAAAACGATGATTAGTCGTGAAGTTGATAAAAAAGTTCGTCGTCTAATAATAATAAATTTCTGCAACGATTGCCCAAACAAGCCAGGGTTTGCTGCCTTCCACGTTTTAATAAATATTCCACATAATTAGGTGTTTTTTGTATTCTTCTCGATTTTTCTTTATGAATTAACAAAATTCTTCTGTTTTGGATTTTCTTTCAAAGCAAATAAGTAAGTAATAATTGAACGGAATTATAGTCAATAATCCTATTTTAATAATAAAGTCCAAAATGCAATATATTCTTTATAATTTTTTTTTTTCATTTAAACTGTGGCCGTTTAAGTTCCGGTTTAGAAAATAAGTAAATAGTAATATTACCTTACAGATTTCTCAGTCCAGAAAGTCTAATATTTATCTAACAATGAACTAGATGGCACCTTGTTGAATACTTACCTACATATCCCCCGCGATATGTACCGCACAAAAATAATTGCGCACTACAGTACCCCGGCGGTATGTACCGCAGTCAACGACAAGGTATGGTTTACATCTCCCGCAGTCAACGTGTTAATCGGCCAGTTCAAGTTTGACATGATCAGGTAGCTTCACCATGTCCATTGTGGTTAAGTGGTTGTCATCCCTCTCCTCCTTTAGTCTCTTCATGAATGTTGTTTAACCGGAAACAAAATTGAACATTTTGTGATACATTGTTACAATTCCTCAGAAAACAGGAAAATAATTTAATGAATTTTTGACAATAAGTATTTGAATGTTTCTTTTCAAAATTTCCCTTTAGGTGATTCTCTCTTAAATTAATTATTTCCCTTTCTTAAAAATAATAATAATAATAAACGGGCCTGACTTGTGTTGATACTGGATTAAAACGTTTACTCTTGTGATAACAATTAAAAACTGTATTTAATATTAGATATAAAAGGTTCGTTCCATTCGTCAGGATTTCAAGTTCTGAACCGTTCAAAATCCTACTGAGCACGAGCAGTGTACAAAATTAGATATAAATTTCATACTGCGCATGATTTGAACGATTCAGAACTTGAAATTCTGCCAATCGGAATAGACCTAAAGACAACTATACACGGTGTCACAGAAATAAGTACATTAATTAAAACTCGTCAAGAGCACACTGAGTGAAAATTGAAGTTGGAAATGATGTTATACGAGTCTCCTTTAAATCGTCAAACACGTCACCCGAGCAAGCGGAACCTGTACAGCGTGATTCAAAAGGGTCGCACCATCGCTTTGGTGTAAATACAGACCATTAACAGGAGCACAAATATGTTTTCAGAATTTTTTTGCCATGAATAGTTTTTAAGATATGAATGTTTAAAAATAACGCAAATAGGCAACGCTGCACCTTGTAGATGCACTTACAATCATAGATCATAGGTACCCTCTTTTTTGTTGACAACTGCATATGCGCTGGTTTGTCAAAACCTTTGGAAATAAAATTTGACATAATAATAAATGTCATTGACGGAAAAACGTCGTTGAAATGCTCGTCGATGTATTACATAAGGGTTTTCTATTGCCCAGTAATGATGATTGTGCATGTTAAACACACCGTCAAGAGTGAAGGTACATTCATCCGTCCACAAAATCAGATTTTGAAAATTTGGATTCAAATTGATTTGATCCAGCATCCAATGGCAAAAGTTAATATGAAGAGGAAAATCAGCTTCACACAGAGCTTGCACTTTTGTATAGTGGAAAGAATTTTTAATACACGCTGAACAACATTGTAATTTACATCACAAAATCTTTTAAGCGGACACTAAATCGCGCGATTTAGTGCCCGCTTAAAAGATTTTGTGATACAAATTTCATCGGACAAGAACCAACTGTAAATTGTAATTTACGTTTAAATTTCGTCCAATATCTCGAATGCTGACGTTAGGATTGTCTTCAACGACTTGTAGAACAACTTCCTCGACTTGGGGAGTTCTGGCGGAGCGTGGCCTACCTATCACTTCATGGATTACATCCAATCGACCTGTTTCCCTCACACGCGGATCAAGCCGTTGAAAAATATTTTTGTCTGGATGTCTACGTTCACCGTATCGTTCAGCATAAGCTGCTGCATCCCGTCGAAAGTTTCCTCCACACTCTCCCAGAAGAAGATACATATCACAGTATTCATTTAAAGTAAACATTTTGAATTTGAATAAATTCTTCAAATCAATCAAAAAATTTGTGTTTCAAAATGTGAACATCATTGATAAATTTTATTTGTCAGGTCACGCTATGGTAACCATAGTAAAACCGAATTTTCGGTGCACCGTTGCCGGCTTGACTTCTAAAATAATGTTAACATTTCCAAAGACTTTTCCTGCTTTATTACTTAATAAATATTATGTTTTATTAGCAAGGATAATTTTACAGGTGTTTATCTACACCTTTCATTAATAAAAACATAAAGTTACATTATTTAATTACTATAAAATCAACATCAGTTTCGTAACTTTGAAAGCCTATATCTTCGTAAAAAAATCATCTAGAAAATTTTTATTTACACTTTTGTGAACAAATAAGTGGATCTAAAAACCACCTAAGCGATGGTGCGGTCCTTCTGAATCACGGTGTATAATCATTACACTTAAACAATTAATTAATTAATTGAACGCTAAGATCGAATCCGTATGCCTAAATTATCCTGATTGGCCGAGCTTTCCAAGTCAGGCAAACGGTCCTAAAAGAGCTGAAAGGGTTCTAGGGAAATCGCAACAGGAGCAGAGAAATGCCTAGTAAAATTTATAAAATATATTAAAGTTACTTACTCATAATTACACTAATCATACTTAACACTAAATTAGACTTAAAATAAGGGCACTGATGCCTAACCGCGACTTCTCGTACAGATCACAAAAATTCCCCCTTTTCCCGGTAAAAGAGTTTTTAAAACATCGGGTCCCCACCTACGCTAATTATTGCAAGTCGCATCACTTAATTGAACTATGATCAAACATGTTACAAAGTGACCGAATTAACGCGGTTGTCGTACTGCAAAGAATTATCGGAATTTACATGTTCAACTAAAATGTTTGTTACTCAATAAGTCGATAATTTTAAGTTTTCCAATTATGAAACTTGACTTGCAACAGTGCCCCAACCTAAAACAGTTTAATATACTTCGAATAGTTTTTAAACTAGTAAAACAAGAAAAAAAAAATCTGGAACTGTAACAAATAAGAGAAAAATTGCTAATACATAACTGGGAGTAGTCCTCGAGCTTCTTTCTGGAGTTTGGAGATGACCACGTCGATGATGGACCCATTGATACTTAGTGAGCTTTTTCCTTTGGAAATTGTGGTTGTCATGTATGCCAAAGAGCTGATGTATCTGGAAGGCTGATGTGTCTGGCAGGCTGATGTGTCTAGATGGTGTGTTATGACAGTTGTTTACTGTTGATAAATTTTTCACATCCAGCATTGCACAGTGGGCCAGAAGTGAAATCTAGCTGGACAAAATTACTACGATCTTAATAATTGTATATTTATTACCTATTATTTTTTTTATAAAAGAAAACGAATTTGTAAGTTCCAAATTTATATTTACAGACAAAATATATTGTAATATTTGTATGGTAACATTTTTATATATTTTTTTAATTACTTTCGCCATCCTCTTGGTCAAAATATTGGCTCTGTTCAGAAGCGATTTCTATTTTAGATGTCGTGGGAGCTATGATAAGATTTTGTATATCATGTGTTAATGATGTAAAAGGTTTTTCTGCAAAAGGAGTGATATGAGATATGACTGGATCTGATGAAATTAATAACATATTTAATACGTCTTGCATATTTGCTTTTCTTGAAAATTTCCTTGCGTGTTTTTCTCTGAATTGCTTTAAATGTTTATTTCTCGCTTCCTGGGCTTCTTCGGAAAACATTCCAATAGGTAAAATAGCAGCCTCAATAATATCACTTCCATGAATTAATATTTTGTGCAGAGTTACTGGCATGTAGAACCAAGAATATAATTTCAAGTATAACTGCGTAGTTTCAGAAACATATTTATTGAAGTTTTCCAAGTGAATGGGATATCCAGTACTAATAGTACGAAGAATTACAGAAAATCTTGTAATTATTTCCTCATTAATACCTGTTAGATTTAGCTGGATTAAGAAAAAATCGGCGAGCAGTATTCCCATCATTTGATGTACCACTTCCTTCTGCTCTCGGTTGATCTACTATTAACCCCATTTCTACCTTAAATTTCTTCTTAATTTCGTCTTTTCTTTTTGCCATCGCTTGCTTATCGCTTTCACCCCTTATTTTTTGATAGTTAAACGGTACGAAATATGCAGTAAACATCCAAACAACCTTATCCACGCGTGCAATTTTGTGCTATTTTGGTCAACATATTGCTGTGTTATTTCCTTTCCTAGGATTTAATAAATTTAAATGAAAAGGATACACACGCTGAATTTGTTTTATTTTGTGAAATTATTTTTCTTTCGGCTTTTGATGCCACATTTCTATCGTGTTTGTATAACAGGGTCCTTTAGAGTTCTAAAAATTAAACTTTCATTAAGATTTTTCTTGTACTTATATTTTTAATTTGTTAAATGCAGATGGAGGCTGCTGAGTTCGAGGAAGCCGTCAAAAAGCTTCCTCGTGAGTTCCTCAAGGACCGAAGAGGGAACAAGCGCCGATATCTGCTCCACTTTCCTGATGGGGGCAAAGTAAAGATGCTCAAGGTGGAGGCACTTCGACTGGGACTGATTGCATGGCCTACAAAGAGCTGAATTAGTTGGTAGTACTTTGCATTGTATAGAGTTACATATTTTTTAGTTAATTATGTTAAATTTTTGATTTTAATTTCTAATTTTGAGGTTATGTTTTCTTTTGAGTTAGTTTTTGTGGGCCCATTTTAGTATATAAGTGGGGAAATTTTACCTGTAAATTTAAGTCTTCCTTGGGCAGTGATAGTGGTAACATCTTTTAGAATGGTAAAAGTTTTAAAATTTATTAATATTATTATTGTTGATTTTTGGTCATTTGCACTTGTAATTAACGTGTCGTATACAGGTCAGACTGGTTTTCACATCTGATACGTCAAAGATTCGTTTTGAGGAAACACAACACGGAATAATTACGTGCTGGTTTTGTCATACGAAGTTAATGCCCGACACAAACACCATACTTTTGTTATTTTTAACGTGTCGTATACAGGTCAGACTGGTTGTCATATCTGATACGTCAAAGATTCGTTCTGAGGAAACACAACACGGAATAATTACGTGCTGGTTTTGTCATAAGAAGTTAATGCCCGACACAAACACCATACTTCTGTTATTTTTAACGTGTTGTATACAGGTCAGACTGGTTGTCATATCTGATACGTCAAAGATTCGTTCTGAGGAAACACAACACGGAATAATTACGTGCTGGTTTTATCATACGAAGTTAATGCCTGACACTAACACAACATCTTTGTTTTATTCGGCACATAATAATTCAACAAACCACTGTATACATGCCACATAGTCAATTTACACAACGACACAATAACGTTTGATTGCATTGAATAATTTCTAGAATTCTGAGGGACTCGAATGAGGGTTATTACCTTAACGGTCTCTTAGGATAACATCCCTGTTTGTTCTTGATGAATGCGGGATTGAGTTTAACAATTTCAATTCGTTGGGACAAAGTAAATTGTAATTTTATGTACGTGTCGCAACCCATGATTATTGTTGGTTATGTTTACATTTGCTTTGACGTTTACTATACAATATTGCCAACACCACAATTAAATAAATTTGTTATTAAAAATATTTTTTTTACTTACCCATTTCACCACGTTGCTCATAAACTTGCACAACAACAATTCAATAAATGCCTTCAGAGTTTCATTGCTATTTTAAAATTACTTCATTGCCCAGGAACCCTGAGCAGTGTTGTAACGTGTCTAATAATTAAAACAATAGGCCCTGAGATTTCATTTATTTCAAAAAGGTATATGCTAAATACCACAGCAATATGTTGGTTGAAGAGTTTTAATTTGCTGATTAATTTTTTCAACTTCACTTGTTTTAAGCTGTGGAGTTTCTTTCTCAAATACTATCTTTATAGGCCGACAAAATCTCGTTGATGAAGGCCTGGGATTGTGCCATACAACTTTTTTAATACAACTTTCCTTATCAACAGCATATATTTGTAATGGCACTAAGCATATTACAAAAATAGCCGAATCGCAGTATTTTAAATCGTTTTCGTCAATTCCTGAATATTTTTGTTTGTATTGCCGTTGTCCACTACTTCCAACGCAACCCCACTTAAAAATTGTCGTAATATCCTTACTTGTTGGATAAACTTGGTGGATTACTTCTTCTTGAACTTTGCATAATCTGATTATTGTGTGGTTTACAATTTCCTGTAATTCTATTTCTGCGGAAATATCTGTTATTGTTGTAAAATCTTGGTTTGGATATGTTGCAAGTTTAGCTTCTCTTATTTCATTATATGGGGGATATATATTACAATTTCTTCTCTTGGCGCCAAGTCTAATGTTTGTATAGTGTTTTTTTGTCAAATCGTTTTGAATTATCATCGCTAGTGCTTCATTTGCAGTATAAGAGATGGGTTTAACTGCAATTTCTTTATAAGCCTTTTTATATTTTTTGGCTCTAGCGGGAGATATTTGAGTTATATCTTCTAACACTGTGGCAGCATCTCTTTTACCCATACGTCTTAAAGAAATTTTGGTTGCTTCACAAAGTTCTCCTAGCGTATGTTCCTTAGTCAATTTCTGTACATATCTTCGTTTAGATTTCGTTGAATTTTCTTCAAATTTTTTTTTTAGGTCTTCCTACCGATGACGTAGAAGGAAGAGCTTCAATTTGTGATTCTACAGACTTATGTATCATATCCGAAAATCTAATTTCCTTGTCCAACCAACTTTCATAGCGTTCTTCAAATCTAGGTTTCATTCTTCTGCAGGACTTCCATTTACTTTGATAATTTGCTTTAAATGATGTCAGACGCTTTTTAATGCGCTTTTCTGTTTCTTCTGCACAATCCGTTAAATTAAATTTTTCTTGCACATAAGTACATAAATCTTCAATCGTTGATTTTCGTGTTCGTGTTCCCGATGCGTTATCATAGGAACGTAACCTGTAAGATTTTTTTTTTATAAAAGTGCAATTATGTGCAATTGTTATTTCTTATAGCAGTTTAACGAAAGTTTTTTCTACGTAAAAATATTAATTTTAAGACAGGGTAACGCAGGGTTTTTTTAATAACTGAAAAAATCTGTAGCGCATTAATATTATCAGTGATTGTTTACTAGATTAATTGATAACAGCTAAAACATGCGACGTAATGTAAATAATTGACATTAAGGAAACATACCTGTAGCAATATTCTCCTCCATCTTTCTGATGTAGGTACTTATATATAATTGTTAAGTTTTAAAATTATACAGATTTCCGCACGTAACTGTTTCTTCTCTGACCACACTTCAAGAGCATAAAAGCCGAACTATGAGGGTTTAAATCTCGCTCTACCTGAGAATATTTACCTTCTCTAATGCGGGGTTGTAGTTACTGTCCTTCTAAGAATCGATTTACAATTTTGGAATACTATAGTTTCTTATATTTTGTCCAGCTAGATTTGAATTCTGGCCCATTGTGCATTGGTTTGAACAGCTCTACCCTTCCTTTCATTGGCATCTTCTTGACTCCAGGTTCAACGTATTCTTATGGCTTCACCAAATAGTCCATCTTGTAATGTGGTTACCATCTCTTTTCTCCTTTAAACTCTCCACGAATGTAGTTGAACCGGAAACAAAGTTAAATTTTCTGAGATGTTTAGTTACAATTCCTTACAAAACAAAAATTTGACGACAATTTCTGACAGTTTTTATAAACTTTCTCGTAAGTAATTATTATTAAATAAATTTTCCCTTAATCCCTTATTTCTACTATAACTTATTATATAATCTATCCATACACAAAACTTAGGAAAATGTCACCTTACAATTATTAAATTGGTCATAAAACATATATACATTTTAATGGCCTTCTCCTAAGGGTCTGCAGCTTGGGGTTTGCCTGGTACGTTGCAAGTCCTCCAATTATGCACACTGAGAAGTGTACATCCCCTAGGCTTCTCTCTTTCTTTCTTTTTTGTTTTAAAAATGACGGGTTCTCTTATTACTGGATATCGGAACTAGAGGCAATGGCTCCGAAATTTGTCGAGGCTCTAGGTAATCAAGCTCGGAATGTACTACTACGGGTCTTACTTAATAATAATAATAATTTTTATTGACCATAAATACAAGAAGTATAAGTACAAAAAAAAATACAATTATACAAATTTATGGTCATTGGAACTTGGATCAGCGCCCATATAAATGGGAGCTGTTCTTCCTCCAAGACCCAACCATGAAACGTATTCCTAATAATAGGTGCAAATTTTACAACAAGTGATAAACGTATTACCAAATTCACTATCAAACTACAACCAAAAAATACAGAAATTAATTAAAATGCACTAATTCAGACAGTCACGCGATTTCAAGAAGGACATTATTTGATGTTTAGAAGTTTAGAAGCAGCATGCACATCAGTCGCACGATAAAGAAGCACCATTAGTCAGTCCTAAGATAAATTAGAAAACGGGGGTCAGAAGTTATAGGGTAACTTTTAATCCTCGCCTAAAAGAATGCAATCCTAAGCTTTTTAAATTATGAGGGATATTGTTGTAAACTTTAGCAATACAATAAGAAAAGGACCGCTGAAACAAGGCTGTACGATGGAGAGGGGGGGTTAGCAGACCTTTACTTCTGATATTGATATTGTGCACGTCAGTGCGAAAGCTGATTCTGTCATACAAATACTCTGGACATTTAGTCGTTAATAGTTTGTGATAAAAAACTGCCATGTGAAAATGTCGCCTCTGTCCCATATTCAACCAATTAGCCCAGTCCAAGGTGTGAGAAATATGACAATTACGCTTTATTCCGTAAATAAAACGAAGACAAGCATTTTGAACTCGTTGTATGCAAGATTTGTCCGTGCTATCGAGACACGGCCCATATACAACGTCACAATAGTTAAAATTGGACAGGACTAACGATTCAGAGAGCAGTTTACGCATGCATACACTAAAGTGTCCCATTCATTATCGGATTGGTCTGACAGATTGGTCCGTCCTGACTCGTCCGCCAACCGATCCGCTAATGAATGGTAATGGGCGACAAGTCGTAGATCGGTCAGGGTCGGGTTGTGAGTTCGCTAGTTTGACAACCGAACCTACGACCCGTCCGCGACCAATCCGTGCTATTTTTGTAATGTGTGTGAACTGTCGAGACTTGTCCGACGACTTCAGACAACAGCTGTACAGTTCAACGTCGGTGTGCTAGGTATCAGGAAGTGAAAGTGAATTTCAAATGTCTTTTGAAGACAACAAATCTTTTTGGGAGGAATTTATCCTCCTATATCAAGAAAATCCATGCCTATGGGACATCAAAAGTAAGGATTACCGAAACAAGCGGAAAAAAAAATGCTGCTTATAAGAATTTAATTGACAAATGCAAAGAACTGTTTCCAAATGCGAACAAGGAATTTGTTATTAAAAAAATATCATCCTTACGGGCATCTTTTCGGCGCCAAATAAGGCGAATTAATAGTTCAAAAAGAAGTGGGATAGGAACAGAGGATGTATCAGAAACTACTTTGTGGTACTTCGATTTATTGTCTTTTCTCATGGATCAAGAAGAGTCTCGTTCAGCAGTATCTTCTTTACAAGAAAATAACTTAGATGATCAATCACAGGCTTCAGTAAGTATTTATTTATTTTAGTTATATCTCAAATGACAATATTTATTATAATTCGCACATTTTATTCATTACCATATATGTAATCTTAAATTTCAACTTTACACGGCCCTAAACTTAATGTACAAATCTGTGTTGAAAGTCAACTGCACCTGCATTGTTATAATATTCTTTGTATCCGTTTCGTGCCTCCTTTGCGTCAGTAATCGGAAATTCTTGTCTGGACACATTCAACGAGATTAGTTCTCCATTGGTGTGCCTATCACCTAACAATATAGTTCCAGATGTAATGTCTTCCGTGTCAATATTATTAGGTTGAATGTAAGTAGTACTTTTGCGGCGTAAAAAGTTGTGTAAAACACAGCATGCCATAACGATGTCGTCAACTTTCAAATCTTATCCACTTTAGTAGCTATTGGTGTTAGCAAAACCCTGAATCTATTTGCCATGATCCCGAATGCGTTTTCTACCACACGCCTTGCACGGGAAAGTCGATAATTGAAACACTTTTCTTCATAACCAATTCTGTTGGTTTGTCTGTATGGTGTCATGAAATTTGTCATGAGACTAAAGGCTTCGTCTCCTATAAACACAAAGGGTAATTTGTTTCGAATTCCTGGCATATTGACTGGTTCGGGCAATTTTAAAGAAGCTGTTATCAATAAATTATAAAAATCTCTATTCTTGATGACACCTCCATCTGATATTCTTCCATTAGTTCCACAACTTACATAAATAAATTCATAATTAGCATTTACGATTGCAAACAATACAACACTGAAAAATCCGTTGTATTTATAATAGTATGAACCACTTCCTGGTGGCTGTTTGATAGCTATGTGTTTGCCGTCTACTGCTCCTAAGCAATTTTCAAATTGCCACATGTTCTGAAACTCTTCTGCTACTTCGACCCATTCCTCTTCTTTTGATGGAAACTGAAATTAAAAATAATTCTCGTATCATAATGAGTAGGTATACCTAATTGTGCGTAATTTTCATTTGCAGGAAACCGATTCATACACACAACACTCTGGTCAACATTTAGATTTATCACCAGTTTTGTCACCTGAAACATCTCAAAGTTCAACATCAAATTCCCGTAACAAGCGAACTCAGAACTCTGCAACTTGGACAAAGAAGAAACTCCAATTTTTGGATGCTGTTTTGACAATATTTATTTATATTTTTTGTGAAGAATACAAAACTGACTTGACATTACAAAATTATTATTTTTCACACTTTTTTTTGTTTTTTGCCTGCTTACTTTTTTTTTAAATTAAGAACTGAAGAACTGAAGATGAAACTGAACATGCCGCCGCCCTTTGAAGGAATCACCTTCAAACTGATTGATTATCAACAGGTAAAACACATAATTTTGCTGCAGCTCTCTTGAAAGACCCCTTTGAAGTGCGAACGGTGGCTACCCGGACGATGCCATCAGAACCTGGATGGAGTTTCTCGATCCGGCCGGTCATCCAGCAACTTGGGCGTAGATTGTCTTCCCGAATGAGCACCATTTGACCTTCTTGCAGCTGATAATTCTTGTTGTATTTCCATTTACTACGTTGTTGCATTTCAGAAATATATTCTAATGACCAACGTTTCCAAATATGTTGTTTCATATGCTGAATACGCTGCCAACGTGATAATCTGTTCATTTTAAGGTTTGTTAAATCAGGTTCAGGTAATGAAGTCATTGATTCTCCTATTAAAAAATGACCGGGAGTGAGAACTGATAAGTCATTGGGGTCATTAGATAAAGGCGTAAGAGGTCGAGAGTTAAGAACGGCTTCTATTTGAGTTAATAAAGTGTACATTTCTTCATATGTTAATGACGATTCTCCAGCCACACGTTGAAGATGTCGTTTTACAGATTTTATGCCGGCCTCCCACAAACCTCCAAAGTGAGGTGACTGAGGTGGTATGAAATGCCAATTTATACCATTTTCACTGGCGAAATCAAAAATTTTTCTTTGATGAATTTCAGACTTATATAACTTTCGTAATTCTTGCATTTCCGAATTTGCACCAATAAAATTCGTACCATTATCTGAAAATATGTTGCCTACCATACCTCTTCTTGAAATGAATCGTTGAAATGCGTTAATGAAAGCTTCACTAGATAATGAGTTTACCAATTCGATATGAATTGCCTTGGTGGCAAAGCATACAAATATGGCAATATATGATTTGTAAATTTTACTATTTCGTCTTAGTGATTCACGAAGATGAATGGGGCCTCCGTAATCAATGCCACAATTAAAAAAAGGGCGTGATGGTTGCACTCGTTCTTTGGGTAAATCGCCCATAATATGTTGAATACTCACTGGATAAGCTCTGTAACAATATATACATTTCCGAATTACTTGACGAATAATGCTGCGACCAGAAAGAGGCCAATATTGTTGTCTCACAGCTGCTAAAGTAGCTTGAACTCCTGCATGCATTTGCTTGATGTGTATGTACTTTATAATTAATTTCGTTAATGCGTGATGAGTAGGTAATATTATCGGATGAATTTTATCATAAGGTATATTAGATTTTCTTAATCTACCACCTACCCTTATGACTTCATCAGAATTTAAAAACGGATCCAATGATAACAGCGAACTGTCTTTGATAACAGTTTTCCTTAACTGTAAATGATGTAATTCTAATTGAAAATGCATTTTTTGTACGTATTTGATTAAGCGTAGGATTGCTGTCTTGAGTTCCGATGAATTTAGTGACTTAGTAGATAAATTGCCTTCGTCTTGACGATTTTTAATATTATTGAAAAATCTCAGGATATAGGCAGTTATGCGTACTAGTTTACTGAATGATGAAAATTTCTCAAATATGTCCCATTCAGGCAATACAGCAACAAATGATAAGATTGTTTGATCACGTTGCTCAGGAAGATTTAATAATTGGATATTATTAAATGATGGCCAATGTTCTTTACTTAATAAGAGCCACTTTGGGCCGTGCCACCATAATTTACAATTTAAAATTTGATCAACCGATATTCCCCGTGTTATAAAATCAGCTGGATTGTTGGTGCTTGGTACATGATTCCAGTCATCAGGGCATGACAACTGATGGATTTCTCCAATTCTATTTGCTACAAATGTTTTAAAATTACGTGAACTTGACCGAATCCACGCTGGTGTAATGGTAGAATCACACCAATAATATGTTTTTGCAATATTAATATGTAAAGATTCGGTTACTTTTATAACAAGTTGTGCAAGTAAAAGAGCTCCACAAAGTTCTAATCTTGGAAGTGATATGTTTTTAATCGGGGCAACTCTTGATTTTGAACAAAGTAAATTCACTATGACAAGACCATTTGCATCTGTGCTTCGTACATATATGCAAGCACCGTAAGCTTTTTCACTAGCATCACTGAAACCGTGAATTTCAATGTTTGATTTAAAAGGAATACTACATCTCAAAATTTTCAATTGATTTAACATTTGAAGTTCTGATTCATACTGTTTCCAAGTAGAGTGTACTTCGATTGGTATGGATTCGTCCCAATTAAGTTTTAAATGCCACAATTGTTGCATTAATATTTTTGCTCTTATTACAATTGGACTAAGAAGTCCCAGAGGATCGAAAATTTGAGAAATTCGCGCTAATATGTTTCGTTTTGTAATCTTTGTAAAGGAAGATTGAGGATTTATGGAATATTGTAGATGATCAGTGTTAGCGTTCCACTGAAGTCCCAAAGTCTTAATGTTTTCGCTGTCGTCGAAATTTAAAACTAGTAATTCATTTGATGTGGTTGAAAAATCTGATAAAAGTTGTTTGTAATTTGACGCCCATTTGCGTAATTCGAAACCTCCTTTAGATAATACTTGTGACACCTCATAGCAAATTGTTTTTGCTTCTTCATATGTATCAGCACCTGTTAATAAGTCATCCACATAAAAATCTCTTTTTATGATTTTAGATCCCATTGGAAAATTATGTTCCTCTAAATTTGCTAAATATGAAAGTGTTCTGATGGCTAAGAAAGAGGCTGATGCCGTACCATAAGTGACGGTTGCTAATTCAAATGTTTGAATGTTTTGAGTATCTTTAAAACGCCAGAGTATTCACTGCAAACTTCTTTGTGTTTCATTTACTATAACTTGTCGGTACATTTTTGTAATATCAGCAGTTATTACATACTGATGAACTCGAAAACGTAATAAAATTGACAGTAAATCATCTTGAATTGTTGGTCCTACCATCAGTATGTCATTAAGCGACACACCTGTTGATGATTTCGCGGATCCATCGAAAACGACGCGCAATTTAGTTGTTAAACTGGATTCTTTTAATACAGCATGGTGCGGTAAATAGAAACAATCTGAGAATTGTTTTTTGTCATTAGAAATAGGCTTCATATGTCCTAATGAAATATATTCTTCAATAAAATCTGAATATTGACGTTTTAATTCTTGATTTTTATTGAGTTTTGCTTCCAATGAATAAAATCTCTTTAATGCAGTGCTTTTTGATTCACCTAATTTTAACGCATGTTTTTCTTTGATTGGCAATTTTACAATGAATCTTCCATCGGGGGATCTGGTAACTAAGAAATGATTTTCACAAGCTTCTTCTTCAAGGCTATATTTATTTTTATAAAATGGTTCTTCTAACTGCCAAAAACGCACCAAATTTTTATTTAGATCAACATTAGTTACTAGATTACAGCATACTTTATTTGAAGAAGTAGTATTCAAAGGAAATCTTCCTGAAACAATCCAACCTAGATGCGTTTTCTGCAAATAAGGTCCTGTTTTGGATGTTTTAATTTGTCCACACACATCATTTCCCAAAACAATTCTGCGCCAATTAACATGTCTATGTTTTTTGAAATATTAAAATAAGGATCAGCAAGCCTAATATTATTAGGAATTATTCTGCTTTGAGTGTCAATGTTGACAGTCGGTAATTTTTCAGTTATTGCTTTTAGAATAAGACAATCTAGGTGAGCATGAAATGCATATTGAAACGAGATTTTATTTTTAATGTAGTTCGATGAATTGTCTTAGTGGTTGATTGGTTAATACCAACCACAGGGATGTTGGTAATTGTACGTTTTAAATTGAGCCTATTTGCTAACGATTCGGTAATAAAGTTCGATTGTGAGCCTGAATCGAGTAAAACTCGACACTGATGTATTTTACCATGACTATCAAATACATGTACAATTGCCGTAGGTAGCAATATCTGTAAAAATGACGTACTACGTGCACTGACGTTAGATATAGATAATATGTCAGAATTATCCTCTGTTGATGAGGAATATTTCTCCAAATGTAAAAGAGTGTTGTGATTTTCATTACAATTTTTACATCCACTTGAATTACATTGATAAGCTTGATGATTAGGCCTTAAGCAATTGAAACATAATTTCTTGGAAATGACCTCTTGTTTTCTCTTCTCTGCGGGCATGTTAAGGAATTTATCGCATTTAAAAATGGGGTGTTTACCGTCGCATATTGCGCAAGCAAATTTATAGGTGATCACGTGAGATGTAGTCATTTTTCCGTATTGCGATTTAATAGATCCTGTTTGTAATGGCTTTGCTATAGCTTCTAGTGTTTGACATTTGTGCGAAATAAATGACATTAATTGAGTATAACTTGGTAGGATATCCTTTTCAAGACTATTTTCCCATTCTTTACAAGTTAATGAGTCTAATTTTGTGCTGATAATAAAAATAATTAAATCATCCCATGCATCAACTGGCCGTTCCAAAATAGCTTTAATGTGTCTTTGAACTATTAACCGTTTATTATCATACCGATCTTTCAGAGTATTCCATGCGTTTTTGTAATTTACGGTGGATATTTCAAGAGATTGTATACAATTCGCGGCTTCTCCCCTTACAGAAGATTTTAAATAATGGAATTTTTGTATGTCAGATAAATTGTCATTTGAATGAATTAATGACTGGAACGTATCATAAAATGGATACCATTCTTCGTATGAACCTGCAAATGTTGGTAAATTGATTTTTGGTAACCGAATTTGACCATTTAATTGATGTTCCGAAATGCTGTTTCCGCGATCATTGTAATTTGAATTAGATCTGACGTCTGTGTTATTTAATATGAGCTTCTCAGCATAGCTTATTGTTTGAAAATAAATGGTTTCAAATTCCTCACGCTCCTTTTCGTCGTACTCGGAATCTTCTAATAATTCAATTTGTGATTGTACGTCATTAAATTCTGACAGAGATTGCTCCAATATTTCTTTTCGCTTTTTAAGTTCAATTACATTTATTTCAATATTCAAGGAATTGAGATATGTGGTGAATCTGGTTATAGCGCCCTTTAAATGTCCACGTTTGCGTTTTAAACACTTCAATGTATCTGCCATGATTATATAACAAAATTTGATAGAAAATGCGGTGTGAATATGTAGTGATTCGATGTAAAGAAAATTGATAACTCACGACCTTGCGGCTGTGTCTTCAGCTTTGTTTCTCTATTCTCTCTATTTCAATCTTGATCTTTGACTTGTCTCTCCACTTCCCAAGAAATCTGCCTCTATTCTTCTTGATTTATTCCAAAGTCAAATGTGTATGTTTACTCTCGAAGGACCAAGTACTAATTTCTTATAATCCGGCTCGAATTGACCATGTTTTGACAATATTTATTTATATTTTTTGTGAAGAATACAAAAGGGCGATTCCACGAAAATGTCAACCTGACTCTAGTTTTGTAAAGATTTTCTTATGGGAGTAGTAAATATTTTTTTCATAAGAGAGTAATATAAATTTGTTTAGTATACCTTTACTTTTTAATTGTAATTATTTTATCAATAAAAAAAGTCTATTAAAGTTTACCGAAATTTATACGTAGAACATCGTAAAAAGTTTGCAAGATGATTCATATAAAAAATAAAATTTTAAAATGAAGTAAATTATTATTGGTACTATAGCTGGGAGAGGGTTTTCTTTTACTATCATTCTGAGCAAAATAATCTGAAATGTTTAATGTATTAAAAAAGAAATTGTGAATATTTATACTAAGAAGTGTTTATCGCCTGATTGACGTTAATGCGAAAAGTTTGTTTAATTGATACATATCCTAATTTTCGGGCAAACAGTTTACAGAACGTTTTAGTTTTTTTTTAATTATTTACTTTTTCGTATCATTTTTAATATAACATTTTGCACTATCGCCTGATTGACAGGAATACTGTCGTCTGATTGACGCGGTTTTCTAAATATTATAAAAAAGCCGTTGCAGGAGTAAAAATTTGCAACAAAGATTTAGATGAAGTGCACCTTTCAATCTTCAAATTATTTTACAGAATTCAAATAACATTTATAAATTTAGAGAAATATATGTATATATTGACATCTAAAAGCATGACGTATAAATCCTGTCGCCTGATTGACGCTTACTTTGTTCGTAATTTTTATTTAAAAGAAACAATTTTTTAAAACATTACAAAACATTTTAACAAGTATATGGGATGCTCTTCTATCTGCGATTAAAAGAAAAAGTATTAATTCTTATTATATGTGTAAAATTTAAATATACTACTTCAATAACTGCTATGTATGTCGCCTGATTGACGCTGGAATCGCCCAAAACTGACTTGACATTACAAAATTATTATTTTTCACACTTTTTTTTGTTTTTTGCCTGCTTACTTTTTTTTTAAATTAAGAACTGAAGAACTGAAGATGAAACTGAACAGATGCTTCCCTCAAAATCTTAGAAAAAGAAGATACAACGCAACAGAATGTTACAGAACCACAAGAAATAACATTTGGTAAAAATATTGGTCAACAATTACAGGAAATTGAAGCAAGACAGAAGGTAGTAGCCCAAAAGTTGATTTCGGATGTACTATTTCATGCTAAATTGGGAAATCTTACTGATTCTTCTCTTATTTCCCTGAGTTACCAACCAGCACCGTATCCAATTACCCCATGCGTTCCGCAAGCACAAGTATTTCAACAATCATACACCAATTGTTCAACTTCCATGCAGTCAACCTGTAATGAGCCCAGCAGATCATATACACGTCAACCAGAAGTGTTAACACCTCAAACATTTACCACTTTGACAACTACAAATCAGGCGTCTACAAATAGGGATGTGATGGAAGAATTCTTATGTTTTCAGAAGCGAAATAATCAGTAACTAGTTACTGTCACAAAGTGATTCGCATTCGTTAATTGTTAGAAATATGTTGGAACAATAAAAGGTTTTTCAAAAGTTTGTTTTTTATATGCATCCCTATAAATGAAAAATAATTGTACTTACATGTAAGTATTTTTTCCGGGGGGAGTTGTATATAGCACGACCCGTTTCTGGAATGATTCTTCCAAGTAACTGAGGAGAAATTATACAAGAAAACTTTAAGTCCTCATAACTCCTCCCTGTTGCCAGAAATCTCAAGGTTGCCAATAAACGTTCTTCAGCACTTACTGCTTCTCTGAATAAAGTGTTTTTCCTTTCTATGAGAGGTTTTATTAGAATTAATAATTCTTGAAATGTGTCATAGTCCATTCTAAGGTAATTAATAACGTCAAGTGGCTCGCATGATTGGATACAATTCAATAAACGTAAATGAGTAAATTGTTCCCTCTTCTGCAACCACTCTTTCACCCAAACACGTTTTTTCTTTTTCGAATAACATGATTGTACCAACAGCCAAAGCAACTTTTGCCTTTTTGGAGAATACGGGAGACATAATATGTATCTAGGGCTCACCACGTTCAGTGTACGAATGAGCTCTTTTGCAGGGTTCGTGTCATGTCTTTGTAATGAGTTGACAAACGTGGATGAGTCGCAAGTCGGGTCTCGGTTGGGAGTCGGGTCCGGGCTCGTATAGTGAATGGCCCGCTTTAAACAATCCCTACTGCCAAACAGAACCTTAAGCTTACCAAATGCATTACCCACAATGTTGGTAACTTGATGTTTGAATCTTAATTTCGTGTCAAGAAATAAGCCTAAGTTCTTGATACGGCACTGAGAAAAATGGAATTTTGCGATTTTGATAAAACATCACTCCACATCGATAAAATAAAAGTATAATGTAAAAGTTTAATGCTGTCATGTTATAAGATCCATCTTACTCTAAATTAATCATGATTCTTAGCACAATGAAACTGTTTAAGTTTAAGAATGTAAAATTATCATTCTACATAATACGTAGTGTTAAAATATAATAAACCATAATGACATATTATGCTGAATAACTTAGTAATAAAATGTCATGTCTGACTTTTTGTTAATTACTCCGGTAATTTTATCATGACAGGAAATGATACTCTAAACAACAAACCACATAGTGTTAATTTTGCAGTAGTACGCTGGGTCGTTTTTTAACGCGAATCCGAATAAAATGTTCGGAATTCTTCATAATATAAACGTACTCTTTGGTACCATTTTTCTCAGTGGGTCAACCGCACGTAAAGGAGCTCCACCGATGACCAAGGAAATTTGTGAGGTAATAGCCGCTCTATGTTTATCCTTACAAAAGACCATTACTGAAGATTTTAGGGTATTTATTCTTAGGCCATGATTCGATACTGAATCAGTGTTGCCACCCGTAGCGGAATTCCGCTACTGTAGCGGATTTTTACCCCTTGTAGCGGCGTAGCGGCGGAAACACCATTATTTTTCAAAAGTAGCGGAATCTGTTGCATTTCAATCGGGAGACCACCATCGCTCTACTTTAATTTATATTAACGTTCTAAGAATTGACGATCTTATTCCACATCAAAATTTATATTTTCCAAGGCGTTCATTTAAAAACAAAACATTTTGAAGTATATAAAAAATCAGATAAAGACTCCATATACATAGTATGTATGTTTTCTAAGAATACCAAAGGATGGACAAACAAATTTAGAACTATAGTAGATTTATTTATTTATTAGAAACGATGTCACACATTACTTGCTTTTACAATGTGTATTATGCTAACTACTTTATCGGCCGTCGTGAAACTAGTCACACACACCATTTTCAAATCTAGCCAATAAGAAATCAGTGAGGTCGCATTTTCCGTTCTTTTTTTATTACTCCGTTAATATTTTCATAAAATAAATAAAAATATGTTGTCTTTTAGCATTGTGTTTACCATTACAGAAAACTCTTAGCGTAGCGGTTTTTTTTTTAATGTAGCGGAATTATCGGATCACGGTAGCGGCGGGATATGCTAGGCAGGTGGCAACACTGTACTGAATTAGAAAGTTTTCTTAAATCAGAGTTCATCTGATCTACAGCATTATGTAAATTATTTAATTTGAAAGAGTGTAGGAGCTGCATATCATCTGCATACATGTAGTACTTATAAATTGTTAAGGATTCTAACAAATACGAAGTGTATATAGCATACATTAGGGGACCCACGACGCTCCCCTGCGGCACCCCCGACCCGAGCTCCAAGGATTCGGAGAGAACATCACCAAGTCTGACTCTTTGACTTCTATCACATAAGTAGCTTCTAAAAAACTTTACGCAATTACTATCAAAACCCATATAGTGCAAAATAGCTAGCAGCAATTCATGATTTATCATATCGAATGCTTTAGAAAAGTCTATGAGGACAAGCACAGCGATGCTACCCTCATCCAAGGCGCGAAACAAGTCGTCGGTCACCGCAGCAAGCACCGTAGAGCAACTAAATCCAGGTCTAAAACCCGACTGCACCTTAGGCAATAGATTAAAGTTTCTTAAGTGAGCCCGAATTTGTGCATCTATAGCTCTTTCTAGAAGTTTAGAGAACACTGGTAAGATGCTTATTGGCCGCAAGTCACCATAATTGGAAGGATTACTTTTTTTTGGTAATGGCAAAACTACTGCTTGCTTCCAAGATGTAGGGAAAACACTGTGAAGTATGCAATAATTGATAATGAAAGTCATTACAGGCAAAAGATAGGGGCAACATAAGGTTAACATTTTTAAGTTTATATTGTCTACTCCACAGGCATTGCTTTTCAAAGAAATTAAAATATTATACACATCGTCAACCGAGATAGATGTGAAAGACAGTAACAACTTTTGGATCAATATTATTAGAGTAAAAACTAGACAGATCATCATTAGGTGATGGGTTATCATTGATCACAAAAGAGGAATTAATGTCATTTACATCCGAAATGTGTGGAGGTATAACCACGGGCTTATTTTTATTGTATATGTTTAAAGTTCTAAGATCCCTCCATACGGTGCGAGGGCCATGTTTATTGACACTATACTCAATGTACGCTTTTTTTTCTCTACGTATGGCTGCTGTTGTAAGACTTCGTAATTGTTTGTAATAGTCGATGTGCGCAGGTTGAGCTGTTTTTTTTAGCTCTTTTAAAGGCATCATCTTTCAATTGCATCATAAGCTTGATATTGTCTGTTAGCCATGGGGCCTTAGGCTTCCTAAACGAGCCTATTTTATAAGGCGCATGTAAATCAAAGAGCAAAGTTAGGTTGTTATTAAAAAAACTAACAATATCGTCAATATTCTCTAACTCATAAATTAGATTCCATTGTATGAGACTAAGGTCATGATAAAAGTTTTCGTAATCAAAATCGTAGAAGTTACGAAATTTGCGAGTAACTGACTTAGAACCGCTGTCCTTAAGACAAAGAGAAGCACAAGTGAGCATATGATCTGATATTCCATGCATGTCAATAACATTAGAATCATGAACAGGAATATCATCCCCAATAACAACAAGGTCTAATAAGGACATTTTCAAACTAACACTGCTAATTCTGGTTGGCTGAGAGATAATCTGTTTTAAGCCAAGACAATCGAATACACTTTGCAAACGCTGACATGCAACGGAGTCGCTTTCCAGCATATCAATATTAAAATCCCCTGTGCAAATTAAATTGTTAGTATTGACTACAAAATTAGATAATAACTCTTCAAGCTCCTGAGTAAATTCATAGCAATCAACGTAAGGTGGTTTATATCTATATAACTCCTACAGTTACATCTGATTTTTTACCTAACGTAACCCAGAGGGTTTCAGAATACAAAATATTAGACGTGGGAGTGAGCACAAACGGAGTACCAGATCTGATATAAATACCTACACCACCCCCTCTTCTACCATCACTACGGTCCTTCCTTACAAATTGATAATCATCAATGAACAAATTGTTAGTGTCAATTGCTGGCGTTAGCCACGTTTCTGTAACGGTTACGACATCATAACCCACCGACATTACATGCTGCTTAAAAACACCAAAGCCATTTAATAGTGAGCGCGCATTAAAATGGGCAATTCGCATTATAAAGAAAGAAACATCAATGGCGCAACCCAAAAGTATTTATGTTTAGATAAGGCATATTAAAAATGAGAGAATATTAACAATTCCCTTATAATGACAATAAGGATGTAGCACAAAATATTTTGAATACTGTAAATAGAGAAGTCTGAATTAGCAGTAATAATTATAAGATAGAGCACTTTCTTAAGTATAGTCTAAGAAATAGTTTTGTGAATATAAACTTTAAAAGGAC
This sequence comes from Dorcus hopei, assembly GCA_033060865.1. Classification (NCBI taxonomy): domain Eukaryota; kingdom Metazoa; phylum Arthropoda; class Insecta; order Coleoptera; family Lucanidae; genus Dorcus; species Dorcus hopei. The sequence goes on along the minus strand of JAUPFK010000011.1, from coordinate 212,145 downwards.
AAAAAGTAAGAATACGAACAAATAGCAAGTATTTTTAACAAATATTTATATTTATAATATTAGTTTATTAGTTTATTAACTTGTAGCAACTAGTTGGTGTGGAATGCTAACATGCCCCGGCGCCTAATCATAATACATGTATAAATTTGTAATAGAAGCAAATTTAATAAATTGTAATCAGGGTTAGTAGTAGTAAAGTGAATTAGGACACCAATCCAAGTATTAATAGTAGAAACTGAAATGAAATAGACACAATCATTATTATCAGATAAAAAAACAATAACATAACCGGGCTTTTTTATAAGACAAGCTAGTATTGATGGATAAGCCAACTCATTATTAACTTAACTTAAAAACTATGCGTAAGCAAAACCCAATAACACAAAATGTAAATAATAATAATGGTAATTCTGACCAAAGAAAATGTAAACAGTCACACCGCCAAACTGACACTCGGTGAGCAACAGCAAGTACTATGGCTGACACTATAAACAGAACGATTGAAAATTTGCTTGGCACTAATGCCTTTTACGACCTAGCGAAATTGAGCCTTATAGCACATTTTATTGCATTACCTGCCGGTGCAGGGGTAAACATCTGGAGTATTCTCTTCTGGTTTGCTCATTTGAAATTAAAATAAGCAAATCAGTTGTTTTCCTATATTAGAATCCTGTCAGAATTAATTTTCTGATGTTAATATTAGAATTATTCGTTTTAAATAATAAAGTCATTTTCAATTAATTTATTAATATTTCATAAATATATAAGAATTCGTTTATATTCAGTCAGTAATGAAATGGACAAATTATGTTAGCCAGCATAATACTATAAGCTTAAACATTTCGGAGCTAATTTTAAGAATTTAAATAATTAAAACCAATGTTATAATGATTAGTAAGCCAGTGACTATACTATTTTCCAGTTAAATATATACTTAGAAATAATATTTATAGTTAGTTTCTGAAACGGCACTCCATTTTGATTTATTTAATGCATATTAAGCATTTTGCAAAAATTAGGATAGCCTGTAAGTATTATGTGGAGAAGAAAACAAATTTTTATCCAGTAAAACTATATTTGTTTAAAGAATTTACAGACGTTTTGTCAAAATGAATGAAGCTAAATTAAAATATTAAGCTACTAAATTTTGAAAGTCTTTGCGAAGATACTGTAGGTAATATTAATTAATCTCAGTTATACAAATATTTAAAAAACAGCAACAATCAGAACAGACAAAAAACTAGTAAACAATTGTTAAATACAAATGATTATTATTGTAAAATTTATTAAACATCAATAACAATAATCAGTAAAACATGGAAAAGAAATAACTATCCACTTATCCAACATTTAGTTGAGATTTTGAAATTTTGTTCATACTGACAAATTTTTTACTCCATTAAAAATGGAGTTGCTGGTTCTTGGCGACGCACTTCCAGTGGAAAATAAAACTTCTTATCGTTATAATAATAATAATAATGTTTATTTGATCTGCTGAATAAAAACAAGTAATTCCAGAGACATGTTCAGTAGTTTCATACGTTAAGCTGTGGAATATAATTTTTAATTTCTAATTTCAATATTGTTCTTTTGTTTAGAAAGAAAAACATTTCAAAATAACTTTCTTTATATAACATATAATACAATTCGTTTTTACATAAATACTTGAAAATATTAATATTTATTTCTTTAAACGATTTCCAAAAATATAAACAGATTTAGTATTATTTACAGTATAAGCAGACCCAATCTTTCTCAGAAAAAAATAAAGTAAGCACTATATAAGGAATTCTCACATATATGTATGCTAATTTTAGTGTAACAAAAGAATTTGATCGTAGTTTACTTATCCGAGAAAAAATAATAGTACAAAGTAATGACATCAAATTTATTATAAAAAATAAATCCTAGAAATATTTATTTACAAAAAAGGAATTGTTGAAACCGAAATTATTTGTGTTTGACTGAATATGCAGAGATAAAAGATACGAACATGAGACCCCAAATTTATATTTGCTAATTCAATATTCAATTTTAATACCCGTTTCCTAAAGCGTATTTTTCCTGTCCAAGATTTATACCTGGCATCCTAGATTAACACATTTTATGACCTGAGCGTAAGGCTCACATCATGCCGGTGCAATAAGGTCGAGTTTCGCACAGTTTTATTGCTTCTCGTTCTGTTTATAATGTCAGCGATAGTACATCCATTCAGTTCCCAATTAAAATTAAACAAAACTGTAAATAACAAGTTTAACTAGTTTAACCTAACAAGGAGTAAGGTGTAAATAAGAGATGGCGGCACTGAACATAAAACATCCTGGAGGATGCAAATAAATTTTAACAATTGTTAAGATAGAATAAGATTTAAGTAATGTTCTGTAGAGTATTAAAGTCACGAAGATTATTTATCTTGCGTACCTTATTGTTGATTTTGACACAAATAATACCATGGTGAGACCAAACCAGGTTTTTGCCAAACGTAGCAACAGCCTTCTTCATAAGCTGGATACGAGAATACGTTAGGTCCTCCTTAATAACCAGTTTTGTACCCTTCAAGAGCTTCTTATGTTTATAAACATTGTCTCGATCTTTGTACGACACGAACAATGATAATAGGTCGCGTAAAACCAGGTTTTGCGGCACCAATACGGTGGCACCTATCCACACAATCCGGACTGATAGAAACGTTAGTTTTTTCTTTAAGCATATCCAGTACAATAGATTCGGTATTTTCAACCTTGCTTTCAGGAATGCCCCAGATTCGTAAGCAGCAACGTCGAGAGTATTGCTCCAGCTTATTGACAGTATCCACCATGTCACAATTTTGTTTTTCCAGTGCAATGTTTTCTTGCTTGAGACTGTCGACTTCTTGTTTTAGAATGGCAATTTCCTCCATAGTATCTTTTAAGATAATTTGTGTAACCTTTTTCACAATCGACTCAATGAAATCCTGGTTACTACAGATCTCCAACGTGGTTTTGCGAATGAGTTTAACATATTCTTCAGATTCTCCTCGTGTTAGCGGCATCTTTGCACAAAACAAAGTTCACAGCAATCACCACTTGTAAATTAATGACTTTCAAGCAATTACAAGGTAATCGTTGGATTGAAATTCAACTAAACGCCGGAGCACGTGCAAATCGTTCACTCACACTCGCACCGGGCGGCCATTACTTGTGTCGGAATTGGCTTTAATCGTTTATTCCTGCAATATAAATTTAAGACCACATTAATTATTAAATACAAAATGATCATGCTTCCAACTCCTATAATTATACACGGCGATTCAGAATTGTCTCCCGATATTTTCAGGGTGAATAGGAAATCAAAAAATAAAGTGATTTTTTAAATAAATTTTTTTCCAAAAGTGAATAATAAGAGAGTTATAAGCCCTGAAAGGGAGGTGAAAAACGTTGTTTTATTGGCAATATCTTCTGGATCCTTTAAGTTATTAAACTAATATTTTAAACTCAAGTATAAGGCACCTAACTGTGCATTTACAACGTATTTGTTAGATTCTCCTTCCTTTTTAAAGGGTAGTTTTAGGGGGTGACTTTTTGGTATTTTATCCCTTATTTTTTATTTTTTACATATTTCATCAAAAATTTACCAAGAGAATATTCTTTAGATCAGTGTTTCTCAAAGTGGGCGATAACGCCCCCTTGTGGGCGCTAGAGGCCTACAGGGGGGCGGTAAACGGCACAGATAAATTGGGGGAAACGAGATAAGACTCATATATGGCAGGCTATAATTTAACTAAAGTTATTAAAGTAATGATTTTAAAATTTTAGGGGGCGCTAGAAAATAATTGATACTCAATGTGGGCGGTAGACGAAATTATTTTGAGAACCTATGCTTTAGATTATTTGGCACAAAAAGGCTCTCTTGTTGCATTTCGATAAATCGAGCCGTTTTCGAGTATTTGAGGTTTAAAAGTTAGCATACACCTATTGCATTACGTTGCTATACAGTACCGAAGATCATCCCCTCAAACTACCCCTTAAAAAGGAAGAAGGATCTGACATATACCTTGTAAATACCCAGTTAGGTGCCTTGTATCTGAGTATCAAATATTAGTTTGACAACTTAAAGGATCCAAAAGATATTGCCAAAAGAAAAATACGTTTCATCCCTCTTTCAGGGGATTATAACTCCTTTATTATTGATTTTTGGAAAAAAAATTATATAAAAAGGTGACCTTATTTTTTAATGTTCTATTCACCCTGAAGATATCGGGAGATAATTCTGAATAACCCTGTATATTGTACCCAAGTCAAACGAGTAACTACAGTTTTATTATGTGTAGTTTCGTCATATTCTCGTACTAGATTTCCAATTTGATTGATGTTTATGTCATCCAAAGTATCATTAAATTTTAGTTTCTTAAATATGACTGGTTTCAATTTGTTAATTACTTCTGATATATTCTGGAAAAGATCTACATCCGTAATAATGTTGAAATTTGGTGGAGTATGTATAGGGTTCCTAGGAATTTTTGAAACAATATTAGAATACGATGGTAATAATAGTTTCTCCGTTTTTCCAAAACAATTATTATCAATACTAATTATACCTAACCCTTCCAGCTTTCTGTGTTTCATTTCTTTACCACACTGTATAGTCAGTATAACTGGTGAGTGGACGCTGTATACCCACTGATTCCCTTGGTTAGTACGATAGAATACTGGTGCAGGGTTGACTAACTAAAATTTTGCAAAGTTTGAGAATCCCCATGTTATTGCCTGAGTACAGAGCGTAAGCGCAACTAGATTGTGGATCTAGGATGACTGACTTCCTTGGTTGACATATCTTCAGTGTTCCGCCATGATAGAAATTTACATCTTCTCTATCCAATTCCAAATACCGAGTGCGATCAACTGAAACAGCTAGATATTCGTTCTCTACATCTACATATACCGACAAATTCGATCGGTTATACGGCAATTTCTTTATTTTATAAAGTTGAAATTGACGATTTGGCGTTCGTAAAGGTATCTCAACAAACCATCTTAAAGATTTATTACATACGGCTACCCTAACAAATGCACTTTCGTAATACAAATTTATGTTTTCTTGAATTGCAAGATAAAGCATCATAAAATCTCCTTTAAGGTTGCTACTAATTTCCGACAAAACAGTGGAAAAGTCTACGGGTGATAATACGTACGGACTTAAAAAATTTGCTTTTGCCTCATCCAGAGCAAGCATAAGTCGAGTTAATGAAATCTAACTTTCTACTATGCGCAATGTGGCCTGTAATTCCTCTGTTGCAATAATTTTCCACCCCAATTTGTTGACTGTATTAGTGACTTTCGTAATATGATCCATTATATCATTTAAATTAGTTCTAATAATTTTAATTTGATATTGATTTTGTTTGGCCATATTATACGTTACCATTATTAAGAGCTGTTACTTGTGAATGTACTATGTGACATTTTATTTAACACATATTCAAAAAACACAATTTAATTTTAGCTAGCGAATCTGTAAATAATTTAAATAGTATTTTCTCAAATTTAAAAACCAAAACACCAAAACTAAAACAACCTAACGTAGTTTGTGAAATTAAATGTTTAAATTGTAATTCATGTTATATTGGAGAAACAAGCCAAAATTTAAAAAAAAAACGTCTAGACCAACATAAATATCATATCCAAAAAAATAATCAAAATCATTCAATGCTTGTAGAACATTCATTAGAAAATGACCATAATTTTGATATTGAAAATACTAATATTTTATATTACGAGTATAATATTTTCAAAAGACGTTTTATAGAAATGTGTAAAATAAAAATGTCGTCGAATTCTATTAATAAACGTACTGATTTTGCAAATTTAAACGATACATTTTGTAGTTTTCTCGATTCCTTAAATAGAATATAGATCTGTCAATTTTTTAACATTTATAATGTTCAAATTATTTTTAGATTAAAAAAAAAATCAAGTTATTTTTTCAGTTTCAGCTGTCGAACGACTGCGAAACGTTAAGTGTATAGTGCGCGATTTAGTGTCCGCTTAAATGATTTTGTGATATTTTATTTAACCTTAAATCAAGATCTCCAACTGCATTGTTAATATTTTCTAAATCACTGTTATCTGGCGTACCGATAAGAAATTTAAGCGCATACCCTCCTACATCGAAAAGTTCCCTTGTCATCCTCTTTGTTTTAATTAGCGTTCCCTCCAAGTTGTCAATTTTCTCCTTTAGCTTTGTTCCTTGATCTGTTAGCAGTTGTATTTCCGTGTTGACCAGTTTCCATTCTCTTCCGCTATGATTTGTAAGTTTGCTTTGAATATCCTTGGCATAATCCAGCTGTGCCATGATGCGTTGAATTGGCTCAGAATATTGTTTTAAATTAACGTCCAAGACTAATGTCCCGTTTGTAGTATTTCTCCCTCATTGAAGAACACTACGCCATTTTCTAATAACGCCTCCTCGGTCAGCACTGACGGAAGCAGGAAAATAATTGTCCTAAGAGCGTCTATTAACAAAAAGAAATTAAAAAAAAATATGCCTACATTATGTTACTTATTCTAATTTTTGGTATTGTTATTATTTTATTTCTTTCGTAGCGTAAAGTCGCAAATTCCAAACCAGATCACCACTGAAGTGATTCTAATAAGAATTACGAAAGAAAGAAAAACTATCCATACTCAATAGGACTATTCATGATCCATGGGACATTTGGAACTGGTCCTCTACTCCTCGTCGCATACCGATGCGTCTGCATCCATTGGGGTACTACTAAAGTAACTTCCTTGTCATCCCATTGGTTCAATTCTTCTTCCCCACTGTCTTCTTCCTCTTGGTCTGTTACCTCGTCTTCTACCTCTCTTCTAAATCTACCTCTCTTCTAAATCTTCGTCTCGTTGTGATAAAAACTTCATGCGATTTGCATGTATTATTTCTTTTTTCCGTCCACCAATTTTGTTTATTGAATAATTGATTGGTCCCTTTTGCTCTAGTACTACGAGCCCAGTATCATATCATTTGGCTCACTTAACATTTTACAGATAATTTTTTAAATAACTTTATTTTATAAACACGAAAAGAAATATTTTTTGTTCTTATCCTTTAATAATGATTTTCAAGGTATCCAACAATATTGTGAACAATTATAACAAATAAATACTAAACAGTAATTAAGTAATGTTAATTGAAAAATTAATATAATGATTCATTTCATTTGGCCCAAGCGTAAGGATTACAATTACCACTGAGTTACATCGCCTTTGCTTCGTAAAACTGCGTGAATTCGTTTGCTCATGGTGTTTATTAAATTTTGACACTGCTGGGGCGTGAATGAATTTCAGATTTGAGTTAATCTTTCTTTTAATTCGGGGACGGTTCTAGCCGGGTTAGCTCGCAACTTTTTTTCATGATATGCCAAAGGGTTTCAATAGGAGATAAGTCGGGGCTGTTAGACATCCAATTTAGCAATCTAATATTAGGTCTGTTCGTAATGCAGTTCTGACTAGTTTGCAACCGTTGGAAATATGCACCAATGAATGTTTTGCATTTAACGCAACTGACAAATTGATGATTACTTCGATGAGCGACTCGTTCTGACGGTTCCAAACTAGTTACAAACTGCACTACGAACAGATCTAATATGTTGTGACAACCATTCCTTAACTATACTCAAGAGCATAACTATAGCACCATATCGCAATTCTAAGGTATTTAATTCATAATGAAACTTTTCGATCTAGAATTGAATGACGTAATTAATCATCTCATTGAAAGTATATTAGCCCGAAAAACGTGTAATTTATTGAAAAAGTGAATAGGTGGTTATAAAAATCTGATTTTCGCCTGGAGCATAACTATAGTACCATTATAAAAAAATTAAAAAAAATAAAGTGTGCTATGAAAAGTAAAAACAAAATGTTAGTATACGTTATTGACGTTTTGCTGTCAGTGAATTTTGAAGTGCTGTTGAAAAATGCCTCGTGGAACTTACCTAACAGACATTGAAAAGGGGAAAATTTTGGCTTTGCGTGAACAGGGGCTTGGGATTCGAGAAATTGCTCGAAAAGTAACTCGATCTCACAAGGTTATTTTAAATTTCTTGAATAGTCCAAATAATTATGGAAAAAACAAAAAAGGCGGTCCAAGAAAAAAAATTTCGCCTAGATCTGAACGACGATTAATTAATTTAGCAAGTAACAGCACGAAAAGTTGTAGACAACTTGCTGTGGAATGTGGTCTTAATGTTTCCCGCTGGACTGTAAGGAGAGTTCTGAAAAAAGTCCCCACATTAAGAGACAAAAACTAAAAACTGTCCAAAGACTTTTGCATCGCCATAAAATTGCTCGCTTGCAATTTGTTCAAGACTGGGAAAAGGTAACCATTTGTTAAATAATCGTATGCGATTTATTTTCATTTTTTAAATATTCAAGGTAATTTTTTCGGACGAGAAGAAGTTTAACTTGGACGGCCCGGACGGTTTCAATTCGTATTGGAGGGATTTAAGGAGAAACCCTCAATTTTTTTCCAAAAGAAACTTTGGCGGAGGGTACTTTGAGACTGGCATTTCCGTCAAAGAAAATGAACAATGGTGAATGCACCACCTTGCTAGAAAACAATTTGCTACCATTTTTTGATGAAAATGAAATAGAAGAATGGTTGTTCCAATAGGACAACGCAAAAGTCCATATCAGTCGACACACAAAGCGGTGGTTTACAGAGAATGCAATAAATTTATTGGAATGGCCAGCTTGCTCGCCGGATTTAAATCCAATGGAAAATCTTTGGGATATCATGGTTCGAAGAATTTACGAAAATAACCGTCAGTTCAACTCAACTGAAGAATTAAAAAACGCCATAAATACAACATGGAATAACCTTGAGCAAGAGGTAATAAATAAGCTTATTGCAAGCATGAACAACAGAATTTTCGAGACCTTCCGTAATGTTGGAGGACATACACATTATTAAATTTAGTTTTAAGTCTTATTTTTTAATTTTTATTGCGCAAGTTCTAAAAATAAATAATTTTTTGAAGTGGTGCTATAGTCGTGCTCCAAGAAAAATTTAGATTTTCGTTACCAATTACTTAAATTTTCAAGAAAAACCTTCATTTTTCAATTAATATACTTTTTTAGACGTGTTTAATTTACCGTTAACAATTCTAACTCAAAGGGTTCTGTTAAGAGCGATCTTTCCGTTTCAGTATAGGGCGTTTTCAATGCATTTTTACAAAACGGAATTGGATGTAGCGCCTTTATTATAAAAGATAACGCGGAAAGAAAATTACGTACTTCCTTAAGAAATGATGAACTACAAAACGTCTGTTTTAAAAAATCAATATTGTCTGCCAATTAATAGATATTAATTAAGATGTTTCAGCATTTTGTAGATCAACTTTAACATTTTTTTTCTGGTACTTCTTGTTAAAATAATAAAAATGTAAAACAGACGTTTTGTAGAGCAGACATTTCTCTATAAATATGTAAATTATTATGTATTTTGATAAAAAAATGTGCTAGCTGCATCGAATTCCGCAAACAATATAAATTCGTCAAATTTGAAGGAACTGAAAGTCGAACCAATCCCCTCTCCTTTCTAGGAGTGACGAGTATAAACGTAGTATTGAAGTGACACAGAAACAGTAATAAATTAATGGGATCCAAGTTTACAGGCAAACTTAGAGCATGTTATGTTTACAGAGGTATATAAAAAATTTCATATTCGTTATCGAGAAACTTTCAAACGTGGTTTAAAAAGCACCTACTTTACTACAAAAAAATCTATAACTGTTTTACGAAATCTCATTGTAGGTGTTATTGAATTTCTCAATTTTGTGTTCTGAAAAAGGACAGACTAATTAATTAATAATTAATAAATTAATAATAAATTTTTTGAGTTTGTGCACAATATATGTAATAATATAATTGCAAAAATCATTTTCTCATGAGTAGGTTTATATTTAAAATCAAGTAAAAATCGAAATAATTGACAAAAAATTATACCTACCTGTCTACGCATGTAAACAACAAAGAAATGAAAGAAAGCATTTAATTTATTTATACCTTTTAATTTATTTAAAATGAACAATATTATTAAAGAAAATAATAGATATTATAAAATAGGTATACAGAGTGACGATAAAGTCCGACATAAGCTCATATTTTGTTTATTGATTGTTTTTTTGCAACATCCTGAAACAGGTAAATTTCTAATTTTAAAAAGACACATTTTAATATAAAAATCCTTTCCCGATCGGCATTTGTTTTTCCGCTCTGATGTCATCATTAATTTTTTTTAATGACAATGCTAAGTTTTTAAACAGTAAAAATAGTACATTACATAACAAATTTTTCGAAAAAAAAAACAAGATCCTTACCGGCGTCGTCTGAAATTTTGTAAAGAATTTATGTTATGCTGCACTGAAAATCAGAACAACTGGTTTTTGGGGAATTTGATTACAATTTCGAGATTATTATTGTAGTAAAATAAAATTGTATCTTTAAATTGTATTGTCTACCTATTTGTTTTGAAAAATTTAATGTGTAAGGTACTATTTTTTTTATATCGCAATTTTGCTAACAAGAAGGACGTTCAAAGTATACATGAAAAAGTTAGGGTTGCTATTAAAAAAAATTACGGATGACGTCACAGCGGAAAAACAAATGGCGATCAAGAAGATACTAAATGTGTCCTTAAAATTATAAATTTGTACCTAACTATTTTACAAAATCTCAATGTAGGTCTTATTGAATTTCATAATTTTGTGTTATGAAAAAGAAGAGCAGACTAACTCAATCTTACAATAATATACAGGGTGATTAAAGTTTTTGCTATCTTAAGCGCAATTTTTTGTTTTCGTATCAGGACTATAATCGTGAGTAAAAACAGTTCATTTTTGCTAATGGGAACGACTTTGTAGCTCCAAACATAACGCTGCAATACTGCAGCTGTAAATTTAATCATCCTGTATTTATACCTGATCAGCAAAGGGTAAAAGGTAAACTTTTCTAATGAATAATATTGTCAATTGATATACAATGCAATTATTTAAAAATACAAAATTCCATAACAGTTAATTTATTCTTGAACTCGCATTTCATAAGTTATTAAAATTTACAAATATTTTTATGTACTATGGCGGCCTTAAAATTTCCCACGATTTTTTATCACGTACGCAGAATTTCTCTAAAATAGAGTTTTGTAGGACAGGCTCTTTCCTCAATTTTGACACTAAAGACATTTAACCAAAAGTCAAATTGTTTGGTTATATTTAGGAACAGCAAGATAATAAAGTATTACAACTGAAATAACAGAATAAATAACGACCAACCATCTTCAAATTTTGCAATTGCAAAACCCTTCTCTCCTTCAGAAAGCACGTTATTTGGCATTGTGTTGCTACAACTTTGAAATCTGACATTTAAAATGATTATTTTTGACAAGCCGTCAAAGACAGCCATATTTACAGCGGAAAATTAAATCGTACAAAATTATAAGGCCGCGGTAGTACATGACGATTCGCTCTGCTTTAACTATACATATAGCTGCGCTCACACTGATGAAGCAAAAACGTTTTCATGTTAAAATCGTAGTCATTAGATCATAACGTTGTGAGTAAAAAGGTTTAGACTGCACTGTTTCGGCGTACTTTAAACTGGCTTTTGTTTTGATGTATCAGTGTGTGCCTGATCTTATTTAAAACACTGAAAAAACGCTTTCAAACAAAATTAGTCAAAAACGACTTTTCCGAACATGTTTTTGCTTCATCAGTGTGAGCGCAGCCTAAAATAAAAAATTATATGAAACGTACTCTACTACCTATATTTAATATTAAATGTTAATTTACAAACTTCTTTGTATGCACTAATACTTTATCTTTTTCTCTTACATCTTTGCTTGCTTCTTTCAGAATTTTTTTTTTGCTTTCAATTCAGATTGAGCTTGTATAATATAATCAGGATTTCGAATAGGTAAATTTCGTGTATGTCTAGGATCAACTAATTCAGAAAAGACAATCCATATAAAAATCAATTAATTTTTCTTCCATATTATTTTTCCAAAAATCAGTGCGTCTTCTTACATATTCGGTTTTAATCATATTTTCTGGTCCCGTCCAAACACCAAACAAGCAACCGCGTCTTCCAGTGACATGTAATTGACCTTGAATTTGGTAATAGCATTTATGCTTAGTATTTATAACATTTTCTCCATTGCGTCCTACTTTCCAAAAGTTCATTTTCTTTTCTGAAATCCGTCGGGTGTTGCACCTAAAAATCGGGAGATATACCTTTGATGAAAATTAGATAATTAAAACACAAAAATACCTAAGAAACTATACTTTTTGTCTACGAAAAGTCCATTAGGTTCTATAATTACATTTTCTTGTTCTTCTAATTGTTTCAATGCAGTTTTTTCATATTTTTTTCCATGTTGAAAAGAGGGTATATTTATAGAAGAATTATATAATAAAGCTTTGACTAGAGATTCACAACCGGTATGCTTTCTTCTTACGCATACTGAGTAAAACATTGATGCTGTTAGGAGTTTTCGACGTTCCTCCAGCCAAAAACCACTTTCTGCCTGAAGAACTGTACTTCTTTCGAGATTCAATCGTTCGGCATCGGTACGTCGCAAATTTTAAAAAAAAATTTGTTTTTCTAGCTCCAATAGTGTACTATCTATGTCGGTTGTTAAACACGATTCTCCATATTCTATATTACGTTGTGTACATGTTTCCCTCGGTTTCTCTCTTGTACCTTTTTGTTTACATACTTGCCTCTTCTTCTGCATTTCTGTTTTACGTCGTCTGGTATTTTCTAGATTTGTCACTAATCGGTTTGGATTCTTTCCATACGCAGTCCTTTGCAGTGCGTTGTGTGGTTTCCTTGAATTAAATGATACGACAGCCGCATGACATCTTGCAGAATATGACCGCCTTTTACTGAAATTTACTCTTTTCCCACCAATGAACTTTGCTATTATGGAATTAAATTGTTCGACGATATTGCTGTCAATGTCTTCGATTAGGCTTCTACTGTGATTAGATATATAAGATGTTATTTGATTCAATCGCGAATACAGTTCAGGGCAAGCTTTTATAGAAGGAATAAAGTTTCCAAAATAATTTGATTAGGAAAACACAAAATTTGTTCTTATTTCTCAATTATTTCATTTGTTTTTGAGGGATTATTTCAATGCGTTCCGAAACTTTGTGCTTTCTTATAGCAAGCACACTTTCTTATAGCACAGTTTCTCTGTGCGCTCACAGAAAAACAATTGATACGAGATATAAACTAAACTTTTTTTAAATGGAACACCCTCTATATTGTCACGTTTTTCGATTCTAAATTAAATTGTAATGGGACTACATATATAATAAAACTAATAATGTAGAAGGTGTCTATCAATATTTTTGTTAAAAATACGCATTTTATTTTTCCAACTATACGATTTTAATTTCAAATTCTAGTTTTTTGGGTATCCGCACTCAATTGTTTTTTGTGAATATCTGTAGCAGTATTGAAATAAATTCTACAACTTTTTATCTTTTTTCTTTCTAAATTCACAAATAAAAAAATTAAATAGGAATTATTTGATAGACACCTTCTACATTATTAGTTTTATTATATATGTAGGACCATTAGAATTTAATTTAGAATCGAAAAACGTAATATTATACAGGGTGTTCCATTAAAAAAAAACCTAAGTTTAGTTTATATCTCGTTTATCCGGCCATCAATGTTTTTCTGTGAGCACACAGAGAAACTTTGAATTAGTCCCTACAAATTTTGTATTAAACATTTTTCCCGAAAATCAAAAATAAAAGAGTTAAAGGGGGTAGGAATTCTCGCGTAGTCACCCTGTATTTTGTCAACAAAAAAAAAACCACTAAACTACTTTTAATATCTCACCAGTAAGATATTTTCACTAACATTCACTTCAGTCACAGCAATATCAATTATGTCTTCAACAATTTCTCTTGCAAAATGCTCCAATTTTGTCCGATGTAAATTCTTAATATTTCTTGAACCTCCTAGTTTTTTTATCGATGATAAACGTTTTCTATTTTTGTTTGACGGTACACCCATTTTATAATGTATCTTATTTAGCACTGCTGTTTTCGCACTAATATGATAGTTTAGACTATTTCTTTAGGAATCTTACAGTTTCACAAGTTTAAATGCAAATGTGGCGAAATACGATATTTTGGACATAAGTACTTGGGAAACTTGTCACTTGTCACTGGTTAGTGTCTGTTAACACATTGACGATGGAGCGATTTTATGCCATTTCTTTTAATCGCGTTTGGAAAAATTCGCTAACTATAATTAAAAAAATATTTTTCACAGATGACCTATTTTCGCGTCATCTGTACACACAAGTAAAAATCTTAAATGACGTATTTATAAGGTATCAGTTGCCAGTCTGTCAATGCTATGTCCAAACTACAGGAAATATTGGCGACTTTGGCGCTTTCTTTTAAAAATATCGAAGCTCGTGCCTAAAGTATCAATATTTATGACTTCGTAAACAGCATGTTGACATCTAAACGAGATAACGAAGGCTCTATTCTTGTTAGATTTTACTTCCCCTATTAGTTTTGTAGTGGGAGAAAACGTTTTAAGGGGAATACAAAAACGACCGCGTCTCGAACGGAAAGATCGCTCTTAAGAATAAAATGTTTCAGAATTGCATGTGGTACTATAGTTATGCTCTTCAGTGTATTTTCGCCGTGTGACACGCAGCACCATCTTGCTGGAAAATATATTCATTTTCGTCTGTCTTCAAATCTTCAATGGATGGAATTAAACTGCCTCTAAGAATTTCTATATACAGGGTGGGCCAATAGTGCGTATTCGGAAGATAGCGACTTTATTATTGCATATTCTTAAAATCCGTGTGCGCTAAGACTTAGATGAGATATAGCCGCATGATTTAAAATTAGTTTCGATTATACAGGGTGTTTCGTCTGAATGTGCCAACCCAAAGTTATGTTTATTTAAATGGAACACCCAGTATATTATGAGCTCATCTGATTCGCCTTTAAAAATGGAACAATTTTTTATAAGATGATTACGTACCTAAATGTAATACTTTTCGAGGTATTGGCATTTAAACGTAAAAATACGGTATGTTTTGATACGCTGTAGATACGTTGTTTATTAAAATTTTATTTTGTAATTTTATATTACATGTCTTGTTGGCAGTAAAAACAATGTTCTTTTTAAAAATAGGTCACATACTTTTTACAGGGTGAATCATAACTCGAATGCCTATTTTACTCTGATTTTTTAAATGGAACACCCTGTATATTATCATTAATTCTGACACATCGTAGATTAAGCTTTTCAGTAATATGCGGTTTGGTATACGTTACACATTGAATTCTTACATAATGACCAGTTTGGGGACCGACGGACTCCTCTATCGCTTGTGAATCGTATTCGTTTGGCGAAGTGCATTCGCCCAGCACCGCTGTGCATGTAACTTACATAAAACTATCCTAACTATGAAACAGATCCACTCGATTGCGTTTTTGTTGCGTCGCGTAGTAAAAACAGCGCCAGTTGAACTAATTCAGACATAGGCGGAGGCGCTTTATAATTTATATTAAAGAAATAATAACACAATATAACGAAAATAAAACTGATTGTTAAACGAACGGTATACAAATACAAAATAGTTACGCATGCGAGTAGAAATTATCATCCGGGTTGGAAATGGACTAGATTAGCCGAAGGGTTCCCTGAAAACATCATACTGTTTATTAAGTGTGATTTATTTACGTTAATGATTAGAACTTGTTCTATATGCTTTGCTGTAAACTTTGTGCGTTTGCTGGTTAATATATCTCTATAAATCGAAAAACTTCTTTCTACGTCACAGCTGGTCAGAGGTGCGTATTGGAAATGTGATCTAATACGAATATACTTTTCACTAACTTCGTTAGGTTGAACGTTTTCATTACAAAGTAATTTTAATGTGTGTAAATCTGGATTACGATTAAAAACTGCACCAACCTTTTTACTCAAGCGTTCACCAAAATCACCAGAATTATTTTTAAGTTTATTTACGAAGTTATTTAAATTTTCTATACCATCCTTTAGTTTTATATTTTGTGTTTCAAAGTATTTTATTACATTAGGTAATTCTTTAAAGAGATTATTAATAAAACCTAGATTATTTTGTAAAGATGGATTTTTCATCACTGTTTTACATTTGATTATAGTGTCACGAGCTTGCGGTGCTCGGAGGTTGCGTAGCTCAGGGTTGGAAGGGAGCAACAGGGGTCACTGTAAACTAACACATTAAGAGCAACAAAGATTACCTTTATTGTCTAAAAGTTTAGAGACACAGATTACTGCACTCCTCCGAAGACGATCAGATAACTGATTATTATTACAATAAATGCATGGACTTATATACTAAAGATGTACGTGATGTCATGACCAAAGGTCCACGAAATTCGGTGGACACGCGTAGTTACTAAGCCGGAAAAGACGTTGTCAGGATTTCTTACGCGGTTACCAATTCATTTAGATCGCAAGCTAATTGTTTTTCGTTAAACTAATTACACATTGCCCCAGTTATTTTACTTATGTTGCTAACTCTGCAAGTTCAGTGCAATGGTTCGATGTTTGCTGAGCGTGCAGGTCTGCAAATAACTCGGCATTACGAAAATACTTTTCTTTTTTAAATTAATTAGTAAATTACAAATTTCTCGTAATCGTGACAATAGTTTGTGTGTTGTCTGTTAAATCTTCGATGACACTAGCAACTTTAGTCATGTTGTCAGAATAAAATGAGCACGCCTGTAGCCACGTTCCCCATCTAGTTACAACTGGAAGTGGAGGTAATGGAAGCAAAGGACACTTTTCCTTGTATAATGAAATCCTTTTGGGCGCTTTCAGAAAGACTTTTTTGACACTGCTTACTAATTCATTTACGTTTGGAAATTCATCTTTAATAAATTCCGCAATTCTGTGTAGTGCGTGAGCTGCACATGTAATGTGCAACATATTAGTAAATTTATTTTTTAGCAATTTTCCAGCTAGTATCATGTAAGCTGCAGCATCCGTGACAAACAATAGAGCGTTTTCTCGTTTTGTAATATCATGTGCAAAAATGTTGTCAATACTGTTAATAACGACTTCAGCCATAGAATTTGCATTTACTTGTCCAAGTACTTTACTTGCTACTAAAAACGGTCTTGTAGATACGTCTGAATGTAAAACACCAACTATAACATTAACTATATGTCTTCCTAACGAGTCCGTCGTCTCATCTGCACTGATCCAATAATAATTGTTTTCTAAAGTGCTCGAAATTTTCGTCATTACCTTTGTATATATTCTTGGTAAATATATTTTTCGAAGAGTTGATTGATCAGGAATCTGTTTATTGGTATATTTGGCAAGAAATTGTCTGATAATTGGATTGTCAAGCTTTCTAAAAGATATGTTTGCAGCAACAAGGGCTTCGCAAAGATCACTGTGAAAATTGTCCTTCGGTTTACTCTGATCACTATGCTTTTTGACTCGTAGATGTCGAGTTATTTGAGACTTTTTTAAACATTTTAAAGTAAGAGAACAAATTCTGCAATAAATTTCAGTATCACTAACTGTGGAGAAACAATCAAAATCCTTAATCCACGAACTTAGCAAAACCTGGCGACACTTTTTCCTAGGAGCCATAATACTAAATATGAAATGCAAATGAAAACTGAAAATATATAACACTACAAAGTGGAAACAAAATATAATTCTTCAACAAATGAGAAAACAAAATATAATTCTTCAACAAATGCGAAAACAAAATATAATTCTTCAATAAAGAATGCGAAAACAAAATACAAAAGTAGTAAAAACAAAAGATAATTCTTCAATGAACGTGAAAAATATTATTCCATAAGTGAAAAATATATAAATTATAAATTATATAAAAATATAAAAATATATAAATTTGTCGTTATAAGCGCAAATAAAATATTTTTTCTACTTTGCGTTCACAATGAACTCATTGTGACACCAAAAACAGTTTCACAATAAAGCTCATTGTGAAACCGTTTTTGGGGAAATTTTAGTCAATTTTTAATTGAAAATATTTAATAGATTTTACGAAATAACTCATTATTTATTTGTTACTTAACAGAATACTCACAATGAAGCTGGATAAGAAAAATTAATAACTTGTTAATGTGACTTTTGATTAAAACGAAAGGTTTTCAGTGTTGCCACGCATTACAACTAAAATTCCCCACATACTAAGGAGATCAAATTTTTGACAGTATTTTTCATATTTTTGTTCAATAAGTGAGGCAAAGTAGAAAAAATACTATATTTTACACGTTTCACAAGAGGCATTGTAACACTCGTTCCGTTGGGGCACTCATGTTACAATAAGCCTTCTTGTGAAACTCGTAAAATAATATACTATTTAAATAGTATGCCGAATCAGCAGTGAAGTAAAATCGAAATTCTGTACTATATTATGAACGCAGAATTAAGCTAAAAACCCCGCAGTCCGAATTGGCGGCCTCCGTATATCACTGTGCTCGCGTCGGTTTGATGTGATTCATAAGCGATAGAGGAACCGGCGAGTCCTCAGTTTGATAATGACACTTCAAATTCGAAACTCTGTAATACGGCGTTTATTCCAACTTCTAACGGATTACTTCCATGACAAATCGTTCATTTTAACTGAAAATTATTTTAAAAAGTTTTATTTAATCTGATTTTAAATTCTTAGTTTGTTAGAAATGAACATTTGATTTGATTTGATTTTAAGAATATGCAATAATAAAGTCGCTATCTTCCGAATACGTACTATTGGCCCACCCTGTAGATGTTTGGTCCGAAATGTTTGGTTGGAATAGCTTCTGCGTACCTAGTTATTGTATCCATGAAGGTTAAAGATATTTATTACCTGTGTCGCTTTTTAGAAAAGGACCTACTATGTCCATCGAAGTTCTTTCAAACAGTTTTGAGACTTCTTGGAATTGCTGAATTGGTGCATGTTTTCTATGCGGTGATGTCTTTCGTTCTTGGCAAGGTAAGCAGTGTTTACAATATTTCATTACGTCTGTCTTCATATTCTTCCAAAAAAACCGTCTTCTTATCTTTTCTAGAGTTTTCTCAAAACCCAAATGACCTCCCATTGGTGCGTCGTGAAACGATTGTAAAATTTTATTTACCGTTGTTTTTGGTACTACCAGTTGATCTTGATCGTCCCCTAATTTCCTTGAACGATAAAGTATGCCTTCATCATCTAAAGAGTACACCTCATTTTCTGGATTACGTGTATTTTCCTGAATGATCGTGTTTAAATCTTCATCCAGTTGTTGTTCATTCCGGATTCTCTGTCGGTCCCATACCACTTCATACTTAACTTCTTCGGTAGCATAAACTGGTATACGAGATAATGCGTCGGTGTTTCCATTCTCTCGTCCGGATCTGTGAATAATTTCTAAATCATACTCACTAAATGTGATGGCCCATCTGGCTAATTTGGATGTTGGATCTTTTAATGATATCAACCATTTAAGAGGTTTATGATCCGTGACAATTTTGAACTTCGATCCATACAGATAACAACGAAAATGTTTCACTGCCCAAATTACACCGAGACATTTTCTTTCGGTTGCGCTATAATTTTGTTCGCTTTTATTCAATACTCGGCCAGCATATGCAATTGGACATTCAAATCCTCCTTCCATTTGGCTTAAAATAGCGCCCAAGGCTACACCTGAGGCGTCAGTTGTTAGAATGAATGGTTTAGAAAAGTCTGGGTACCTGAGTATTGGGTCTTCTGTTAAGGCTTTTCGTAATACATGAAAAGATTTTTGACATTCTTCATTCCATGTGAATTTTCTGTCTTTCTTGGTCAGATCTGTTAAAGGCTTCGCTATATGGGAAAATTTTTTAATGAATTTATGGTAAACCCCGACCAATCCCAGAAAACTTCTAACTTCTTTGGGGGTTTTTGGAACTGGATATCTCTCAATAATTTTCGTCTTTTCTTCGTCTGGTTTTACCCCTTCTGTTGATATTCTGTGGCCCAAGTGCTTTGTTTCTTTACTCAAAAATTTACACTTGCTAGGTTTCAATGTAAGATTAGCTCTTGTCGTAGTCTCTGAAATATTTCTTCCAATTTCTTCAAATGATCGTCGACTCCACCTGAGCTAAAAATAATGCCAACGTCTAAATATATAAAGCAAGATGTACCTGTTAACATGACAACGTTCATTAATTGCTGCCAAGTCGATGGAGCATTTGCCAAACCAAAAGGCATGCGTAGACACTCATAATGTCCATCTGGCGTTGAAAATGCGGTTTTTTCAATATCATTCTCATCTATTTCTATCTGCCAGTAACCACTAGCCAAATCTAATGTTGAAAATAAGGTTGTTCCTCCAAGTTGGTTCAATGTTTCTTGGATATTTGGTATCGGATAAAAATCTCGTTTGGTGACCATGTTGAGACCCCTGTAATCAATGCAAACTCGAACCTTCGATTCTTCTGGAGATGATGTCTTTTTGTGGACCATGAAATAAGGAGCAGACCATGGAGATTTAGAAGCGCGAATTATCCATTTATCCAACATGCCCTGAATTTGATCCTTAAGAATACTTCTTTGGGTCCATGGGAATCTGTGTGGAGGTTTAGCAATTGGTGGTACATTGACAACAACAATTTTGTGTTTCACTAAGTTTGAAGCCTTCAATTTACTCTTTTTGCTAAAAAAAATCTTTAAATTTAATTAATAAACTTAATTTCTTACTCTTATGATCTTCATTGAGATGATCAAGCTGCAAACTATTTCCTAGGTCAACGTTTGTGGAATCTACCATCCCCACCTGCTCTAAATCCTCCTCTACGTTATTGGATATGCCCACAATTTGTCCAGCGCACAATTCGATTTCCTTTTGTGCAATATTCATGAGACGTACAGGCACTTCCTTGTTCTTTGGACAACATAAAACTCTCGCCGTGATTACTCCAGGCAGCTGATCAACTGTTTAATCAATGATTGCCGATTCTGTAGACTCGTAAGACTGGACTCCCGCGACAATCATTTCATATCTTGGTGGAATCTTGATTTTTTCTTTCAGTCTCACATAATTCATCTCGTCTTTACTGACAAAACTCTCCCTATTAGTTACATTTCCAAGACGAATTTTTACTTTCCCTAAAATCAAACAATTATTTCTTAAATTTAGTACAGCCTTATTGCATACTTGTAGGTAATAACCTATGAGCAACTAAAAATCAGATTAGGGCAGGCGGTGCAAAGAAAATGTATGTCTGTGATTAAATGAAAAGTCAATAAATTTGACAGTCCATGAATGTATTACATCAATTAATTCAGTTAATCACAGACATACATTTTCTTTGCACCGCCTACTCTAATCTGATTTTTATTTGCTAACTTTTTATTTCTTTTAGGATCTATTTCCGAAATTTGATTTTCCTCCCCTATTACACTCCATTTCACAATGGACACTGCAACTCTAGAATCTACTAAGAAACATTTAATATTTCCATTTACACTTACGTCTATTGAACATGTGGATGTGCCGATTCCATTAACTGCAGGAACTTGCCAAGGTCGCATTCGTGTTTAAAGAATTATTCTGAGAGTCATTTATAATTCCAGCCGCAGCTTTGCAATCCCGTGATATGTGTCCTTTCTGCTGACACCTGAATCATGTAATTAAATTAATATTCCGACAAAACCTGGATATGTGCCCTTCTTTCCCGCAAACGTAACATGTGGTTTTAGAGTTATTTGATTTTTATTCCGTTCTTCCTCTGTTGAGAAAAATTGGTCCTGTACTTTTGTTCCTGTATGTTTGCAGTTTTTCTAAAAAATATATTAACGCATAGTATGTTCTACGCTAAAAAATTCTCACTGTTTACATTCATCAATAAGCCAGACAGGTTTTTCAGGTCGAGTTATGCAAGACACTTGCACCGGAGTCAGGACTATTGACAAGACACTTGTCTCAGGTAGGCTATGCAAGACGCTTGCACCGGAGTCAGACAAGACACTTGTCGCAGGTAGGTTATGCAAGACGCTTGCACTGGACTCAGGAGAGCTGACAAGACACTTGTCACAGGTAACGATCCAAGACGCTTAGATTGGATTCAATTGAATGTCCGCTTCGAGCCGTGCATCGGCTTTTATATAGTCTGGCGAGTAGTGGGAGAGACACCCCACTACTCAGTTCCCCCAGTAATTATCCCGTTCTTAAAATAAATTTTATTCTCAAATACATAAACAGAGCTATTTTAATACAACTAAAATTGTCACTTCGTTACACTCCCCTCCTTCTTTGGAAGGGAGATATTTCGGGAGGAGCGTAAACAGCCGTCCTTATTGAACTCTATCCTTATTAAACCTGAGGTGCCATCTCTCTTCCTCGAAACGAATTTTATATTCCCTGTACCTCCTTATCGCTTTGGTAGGAATTTCCACCATTCGCCCAGTTGGTAAACGAATCCAAGAGGTGGATTCCTCAGTCTCCTTCCAGATAAATTTATTAATAAAATCGTGCCAAACTATTAATTCGTTATTACTTGAGAGATGCTAAAAATATTAAAACGTCACGGAATACCTCCCACCAGAATCACACATCGAGTTCGCAGTGTTTATCCAGTGCCGTTCGCTCGAACCGTGCGTTCAATGCAACAACAGGCACGTGGTCTTTCGCACATAAAAATTGGAACTAAACGCGTTTGATCGGATCAGATATCAGATCGCATATAAATGCATTACGATATTCGGATCATGATCCTTAAATAATTAGGGAAAGAACACGCCTAACGTAGCTACTAACCGCGATTGAAAAATATCGCACGGTTCAGTTTTAAGGATCCCACATACCAAAGCGGTACGGCGGGAGCGGGAACGAACGCAACGCGGGATTGATTTCTGTGGCGGGATATCGCTTTCATGTAAACGCTTAGATATCCCGCCACAGAATTCAATCCCGCGTTACGTTCGCTCCCGCTTCCGCTCCCGCCGTACCGCTTTGATGTGAGGGATCCTTAACGCTGAAAGTATGAATTTTGTTTTTGATTTATTTAAAATGTTTCTTTAATTAATTATTGTTGTTGATTTCAATTACTCTGCCTTAATATTCGGCTTGGAAAGTGAATCACTGCAATGAAATTTTGCGAGAATTTGACTGCTTATAAAAAAAATCGGGCGAAAAAAGTTGAAAATAATTTTTAGGTATCCGACTCTAACACAAGTAAACTATGTACAGGGTGTCCCATTTTCGATGGTATTCCATAGGTATCTTCGTTAATAATGGAAACAGAAAAAAACCGAGCACGCAATATTGGGTCAACTTTTTATGCTAATTTGAATGGCCAACTTAAAAATTTGCTGTTCCTTGCCATTTTCGCGGTACAGTTGAAAAACGAAAAATTCATCAAATTTTCAAACGCGCATATTTTTTTATTTTTAAAGATATCGAAAAATGATAAAGGCATTTTTTATTCGACTTTTAACGTAGATCTTGATTCTTTAATCAAATCGCACCAAAAGTTCATAATAACCGAGATGTAACCACAATTAATGCTTTTTTAAATGGAAGTCATAGTTGGCTTTGACATCATTAAAAAGGGTATTTTTTCTGCTTTTCGAAAATATGTAGTTTATTGATATTATGTTTTAAAATAACTGAATTACAGACAATTCATGTCAAATTTAGTAGGCCATGATTAAAAAAAACAAGAAAAAAAATGAAAGACGTTCTAAATGTCTAATTTTTGAAGCTCTTGTCTTTGAAACACCAATTTCTCGTTCTATTTCTCTAGTAGAAATGTTTGGGTTAACTTCGATGCAACTTAAAAAATCGATGGTATTTGCTTCTAAATTCCTTTTATTATATGATTTTGGTCTAGATTGATTAAATGACCCGAAATTGATAAAATTTCTCCGCAGCCTAAAACAGAAGATTGTCTAAAAAGCTAGGTAGATAAAAGAAAGTCTCCTCTAACTTTTGTAATTAAATAGAAAATAAAGAGAATGTTTTTTTTTTGTTGACTTAACTATAAAATAAATACCGTTCGAAAATTCTCTTATCTGGTTGACGCCGTTCTGGAAACCGTTCCAGATAGTAATTCGTTGCCGTTGTCGAATTTTTTTCACATTGAATGAAAGATTTTATTAAATCATACTTCTCATAATTTTCGTATTTTTTCAATTCACGAAATACTTATTTGAAGGTAATTAACACTTTCTGATAGTTGTGGTATAAGCATTTAGAACGTCTTTCATTTTTTTTCTTGTTTTCTGTAATCATGGCCTACTAAATTTGACATGAATAATATTAATTGTCTGTAATTCAGTTATTTTAAAAGATAATATCAATGAACTACATATTTTCGAAAAGCAGAAAAAATACCCTTTTTAATGATGTCAAAGCCAACTATGACCTCCATTTAAAAAAACATCAGTTGTGGTTATATCTCGATTATGAACTTTTGGTGCGATTTGATTAAAGAATCAAGATTTACGTTAAAAGTCGAACAAAAAATTCCTTTATCATTTTTCGATATCTTTAAAAATAAAAAAATATGCGCGTTTAAAAATTTGATGAATTTTTTGTTTTTCAACTGTACCGCGAAAATGGCAAGGAACAGCAAATTTTTAAGTCGGCCATTCAAATTAGCATAAAAAGTTGACCCAATATTGCGTGCTCGGTTTTTTTCTATTTCCATTATTAACGAAGATACCTATGGAATACCATCGAAAATGGGACACCCTGTACTTGCATAAGTAAATAGCGTTTTTAAATTTTCTTGGGTAAGATTTGTTTGTTTTGCAGTTAACAAAATGATACGCCTACAAAATAGCTTTTTATGCGCCTGCAAGTGTAATTTCAAACTCAAACGATTCTCTCCAATATATCCGCTCCGCAATACACGGCTCGAATGAGGACCGCGGACCATGCGCACGCTACTGCCGCATGTAAAATTAGTGGGAGGTAATAACTATTTTCCGCATCTCTCTAGTTATTACTTTCTTGAACGACGCGATTAGTTGTACATTTAAATGAAGCAGAACTACAATCAGAATCAGTTTCGTCGCTTACGTTTCTCTTTCATCGCACCTGTAGATAGATCCGTACGGGTGGGACCTGTATTGGTTATAATATAATTATTCAATTTTCCTCTGGAATGCGGTGGGACATTTATGACATATCTACGGTGGGTTTACAGAAAGCAAATCAAATATTTAATTTCGAATTAAACTAATCACGATTAAGTTGCCATAAGAATTACATTGCGAACTGTCAAATTAACAACGTCATTAAAATTTGATTGCAATTAAATTTTCTGTAAACTGGCCCTAGGAGTCTAAGGCCCAGTTTCATAAAACGTAGTTAACCCCTCGATCAAGTTAATCGTGTGATTAAGCAATATCATTGGTGGAAAGTTTAAATTTTCACCAATGATATTGCTTAATCACACAATTAACTTGATCGAGTGGTTAACTACGTTTTATGAAACTGGGCCTAAGGGTTAAATGGCTAATTGTAAAATTTGGTAGAAATGGTCGAATAATTTAACAAACCAAACAGTTTATCCATTTTTTCAATAAATGTAGTCCCTATAGCAGACACTGGTAAAGCACCGAAGCTCATATAAGTCGACATTCCTGCTGCAACGGTTTGACTGAAAACTTGCACCGCCAACTTTTCTTCAATTTTTTTAAATTTGACGGGTTCATATGTGAATCTGTCAATTTTGTTGTACATCTAATAATTAATGCTGCCTTGTGGCCATTATAAAACGATTCCAAATGTCTCTTATCTGTCAAAAAGTTATTAAATTGAATTTGATTTTTAAAAAAGGCATTTCTCGTGGCTTTTACTAAATGTGGCGTATCAAATAAATTTTAGTGTTGTCTACATAAAAAAAAGATCTTTCTGTTGTGACTCCTTCGGATTTTGCAAACTTGAACCCGCATCTGATACAATAGCTTTTACATGAAGATCGATGGCACTCATTTCTCTAATTGTGTCTGATAATATGTCTTCAAGATCTTTTCCTGTGCAACCGCTGCGAGCACATACGTATCCCATTGGTTGCTTCCAATCAGGGGGTTATTCTCGAACTGAAGAGAAGTGATCGCTCCCGAAAATAACGTTAAAATGATGCATTTCTCGAAAGGTTCATAGTTTTATAAGAGAGTCTACGTCATTTTGACGTCACTCCCTCGTTTCGAGAATAAGGCCCTAGAATGGATGCCTTTTGCAAAAAGTACCATTGCAAATTTTGCAAGTTTGCAACATTTGTTTTGGGGAAGCCTATAATTTCATCTCTGCTGACGTTGTAAAACAAATTTACTTTCAAAGACATTTCGTCTATGCAAAGTATACAAGTTCGAGGTTCAACATTGGAGAGTTTTCAAATTAACTGCAGAAAAAAAACTACAAACATCTTCTGAAATGCTCCATTTTTCAGTAAATCTCCTCAATGTTCTGACACTTGGCAGTTTAAATATTTTACTGAGGTACTTGTATACCTTTGGTCCCAGAAAATATAGAGGGATATCCACATAAAACATTCGTTAAAAGTTTTCAAGGTTGCAGTTCACGTAGATATTTGAAATTTAAGGAGCAAGGGTTTTCCGTTGAGATCTCCTTAAATAAAATAAAATTGTCTTTGTATCACTTCCGGTTGTAGCGGAATTCGGTATCAACTCGCTTATTTTAAATGGAATGCTATATTTTTTATCACGTTCTTGAATTCTACATGTAAAAATATGTTAAATTGCAATACATTTCCCTATCTCTAAAATGCATCATTTTTAAGATATTTTGAATTTTCTTAAAAATTTGGATTCTGCAATCTCATTTTCAAAAAACTATATCACAGCTATGATTAAAGCAATTTTATTTGTAATAGCTGATATTGTAGTTGAAGCTTTAAGGTTCTTAAAAATTTCATAAGCATAATCTAGTAAGCTACAGGATGTCTAAAACGCAACGCTCCACTCGAAGTTATTCAAACACAGAAAAATACTTTTTTTCAAATGGAATGTAAGCGGGGTTTGGGGGGGAGAAGAAAGTTGAGGACTTTCTTCGATTTTTCAACCCTTCTTACTTGGGTAGCGTAATTTTAGCAAGAAAGGTAAATAGATTACTTTTACCAATTTTTCCCGGGACGTTCCAGCGTTGAGGAATCATCCTCCAGAGATATTTCTATTTTTATAGATCTGGCCTTGCTTTAAATAAACGAGGATTTCCCTTTTGGTTTAAATGAGGTAAAACGTGATGTACTAGAATTTGAATTGTTTACGCTGCCACCACCGGGGTTTTTAAGGGACGCCGGGCCCTAATACTTTTCCTAATGCTAATCCTCATTTATTTATTTACTCCTTTCATTTTTTACTTTAGAAGGCGCGCGTTCTTGGACTCAGAAGTTGTTTAAAGTGAAATTAAAATGCAAACTCTACTAAAATAAAAGAAGCTAATCAGGAACAAGATTGAGTATATTGATCATTAGTACCTTATTCCAATTGGATTACTTAACAAGGGTGACAAGTTTCGAGCACCTACCGGTTAAGGGGGGGGGGGGCTCTAGGTGGATCCCAGCAGCAGATATAGCTTCGGTGTCGGTTATTCCTCTAGGGAACCGGGTTCTGGACCGTACTCCTCCGGGGAAAGGCAACCAGGCCGGAAAGCTCGGGCCGACGCACACACCCACACGTTAGTTTTAGTCTCAATTTATTTCAATATTAATTAATTCGGAACTTCAACAATAAACATTATATTAATCAAGGAGGGTGGAAATAATTTACTTGGACAAAAAAAAAATAGTAAGAAATTCAGAGTGAGCTAGGGAGACACCCGACCGATTTTTAAGATCACTCGGCGAATAATCATTTCCCTTTTTAATTCCCTCCCTTCGAGTCCTCGTTATCTTATTTCAAAATATAAACAAATTCCCCTTAGGAACTGCTGGCCTCTCTTGGCCAATGAAGCAAGTTTTGCTCAAATAGCAATTTTTTGTCACCGAAGGGAACCGGGTTGCCTAACGTTAGGGCGGTATTAGGTCCGTTTTTCGACCAGCGTGTATCGGTCCGCGTAGGCGTCAGTTCTTGGTCTCACGCGATGTTTATCTTACGATAATCTTAATGAGGCTTTATCTTAGAGGACCTCTTATGTTGAGACTAGCTTGCTTCCAAGGCCTGGGAATGTTTATATTACGATTAACTTTGAAATTCTTCGACGTATATTGTTGAAGTAAATTGATTTTAGTTCAATAAATTTTGAATTTATATTTCCGGCCGTTTACATCCCTTCCCCCTTAGGAAAAGTGTTGACCCGGTGGTCGACACCTTTTAAGGTTTACTTGGGTGATCTGCTGCTGAGTTCCTTACAAACATAGGAATGAAAAATTCAATACAACATTTTAGATCAATTGACATGGGACAACTTTTGAAAAGAAAGCCTGAGGCAAAAGGGCATGAGACACAATACATTAATTGTTCATGGCACAAAGTTTCACCAATAGTTCGAGACTCCCGCTTCCTCTTGATCATGTCAGCTTTTTCGGTCGGCACAATGTTGACAGGTCCGTCCTTCTGCAAATTCTCTACTTGATGTCAGTCATTCCTCTAGACATGTGGTGAAGGTCCATTCCTTCACAGGTTTCCTTCTTGCTGGGCGGTCCCTTTTGACAACACCGTCAAGATCGGTTTGATGTCGTGTCCATGTTGAGATGGTTCGTGTCCATGTTGAGGTGAGTTGGTTTATTAGCTAACAACTCCTCCGGATCAGTGTCCTCAGGACTCAGGATCTTTTCGTGCATTCTGGCTGGCTCATGATTGTGTCTGGGGGGGGGGGAGTGCCTCATCTCAGGAAGTCTCCATGTCAATGGTTATAACAAAAAAAAACGAGTATCAATTTCTTATAAATCTAAAGGATAGCATCTACTAAGAACTAAGGGCGGTAACTGCGAAGTTAATTATTAGATATGGACGCTAAAGGAGGAAAGAATAAGGTTTTGGTTGTAATAAACATGCCAATTACATCTACTTAAGATACAATGGTTAACCATCTTCTATCCCCTTCTCTCCAACAATTTGTTGTTGATCTGGATCAAGGGTTAGTCGTAGAGTGGGTTGCGGGTTAGTGTTCAAGTCGCCTATGGTTATTGTTTAGGATCTTATCTAGGACTGACCGGCGCTTTCCAGCTCATACTCTTCCGGGTCTGCTACCACGTCCTCTTTAGCCTTACGTTTGTGTGAACGGAAGTTGCTGCCACTTGGCGATTCTTATCGCCTCCTGCCACGTAACCTTATTCTTGGGTTAGCTTTTCCTTAACACTGCACTTGCACCTAGTCGGTGTCTTGTCTCTACGGGGGGGGATGGGTAGTGACTTACACTACAGTCCTGTCCTTTCAGGAAGGGGGGGGGGAGAGGAATGGGGTGATTCACTCTATAATCCTGTCTTTTCAGGAAGGGGGGTTTCACTAGAGCTCACAGCTGTTGTTATACTTCGTCCTGTGTCTCAAGGGGTGGGGGGGGGTAGAAAGAATTTGGCACCACTATTGTTCGTAACCTAAGGGGGGGGGGTGCGGGTCTGGATTTTAGGGATCGTACACCCGGTACGGCCTCTTAATTAGGTGGAGGCATGTCTTCCAGGCTCCAAGGGTCTTCTCTATTGCCTTTATCACCGTCGGTCCCCTGCCCGACAGGAATATTGCTTGCTCCGTGGTTAGAGGGAGGACCTCGCTAGGTTCCCAGGTCAACTCCCCGGCTTCTATTAAGGTTTCTAAGGAGCAGGGCGGCCCCTCCCAGAGCTTAACTAGCTCTTGAGGCATAAGTAGCTTGAGGGACATTGTGGGCACGAATCGGGTCCCTTTGTGGTCCTTTTCCGCTAGGAAATCCTGGGACTGGCGGTCGATCTCTTCCACCACTCTTCTGACCGCCGCCTTTATTTGTTGGTTGGTGCCTGCTACTTTTAGAACTCGCGATTCTTCGTCAGGGGTCCGGGGACTAACATAAATGCGAGCCCCTGTCTCGTTCCTAATGGCTGTGATTCTTTTCCCTCCGGGCCCAACTACCATCCCTATTTTGTGATGGGGAAGCAGGAACCGGGCGTCTATACAGGGTTCTCGGCACTCCATTTCGAGGAACGAGGGTAGATTTCCTTGAAATTTAATTATGATTATCCCTTGTTTCTTGACTATATGGTTACTCAATTTCTTTTTGCTCCGCTATACCCTTATTCTTTCCCCCATTTATCTGATTTTTCTCTTTTTTTTTCACTTACTTGGCCTATGTGAGCTATACTAAGTTTTACTATTGCCTTAACTACATGTTAATTACTAGATTACCTTTACCTCAACATTCCTCCTTATTACTTCGCATTACTAACTATAGCGTCCCGCACTCTATTTATTTTGTCGCATTATTGGTTGTCATCCTCCTCCCGCCAATCTCTATTCGTAACAACTGTTTTCAAAGACGGGTATAATCTGTTTGATGCCTCGGGTCGGTTCTTCTCTTCTTGTCTCTCCGCGGGCTTATCCTCAGTGTCTTCGTTCTGGACTCCCTTTTCAACTTCGTCTTTGCTATCGAGACGCACCTTATTCTTGGCCTCCTCCGTGTGATGCCTATGTACCCACAGCATGGTAACGCTGTCTAAAATTGCTCCTATGAGTTTGAAACTCCAACCAAAAATTTCATATATCAGAACTCCATGGATTAAAGTATCAATGAGGAATTTAATCGTCTTCCCAATAATGTACAATCCCATTAGCCCGGATGTGATCGTTCCCAAAGTTGCGAACCAGGAATATACTGTGCCCCATGCCTTAGTCAACCAGGATCTCACGGTTTCTTCGTCTATAAACTGGTCGAATGTGGTCCCTTGTTTATCAGTGGAAATTCCCATCATCCCTCTGGTGATTATACCTTCTACGGCTTGCCTTTCGGATGGTAGGATCAGGTGTTGTTGTAGCCTTTCCATATCTTCCTGTGAGTATAATCCTCCACTGAACAAGTTATTTGGACTAACGTATGTCCACTGGTGGTTACGTGTGGGCTCCAAGATTTTGCGGAGTTGGAATTTCATGTACTCCTTGAGCGTACTTATACCATTTCTCATTAAGTTTATAGGCGGAATAGAGGAACGGATTGCAACCAGTTTCCGTCCCAAATTTTTGTAGGACGTGATTTCTTGGTGTCATGAACAGGGTTTTATTATCATACATCACTGGTAGTTCTTTATAACATCTGTCAGTACGCCTTACTGACACTTCGACCGGTAGACATTGTATGATATGGACTATTTCTCCATAATTGACGGCGGTATATCCTGGGACCTGCATTTTTGCGAAGGCGAAGGCTTCTGGTGCTATTATGGCTAAGGTTTGCAGATTTCTTAGGACTTGTTGTTCTAGGGCGCACTTGTGAGCTATCACATCTGCGTACAAGGCTGAGACTTGCCCTTGAATGTGTCTTTCTAAAAACACTACCTTTGCATTGGTGTAGGCAGTGGGGTCCATAGTCAAGACGTTGATCGTTGCTCTTTTGAAGTAAAATATGCCGTTTTCTGATGGTTTGACGATGAAGAATTTGGGGTGGTCTGTTTCGTATGCCGACTGTCCGCAGATCATGGTCGGTTGTGCGACGGGCATGGCGAAGACTGTTTCGCCCTGGTCCACTGAGTATATAATCGTCCTTTGTTCTTGAGGCACGCTGCTGCTAGGTATTAATTTATCTGCATGCCCTTCATACAGGACGGTGTACTTCCTCTCTGAGCATTGGGTGTTGTCGACGTGTTCCCAATATGTTTCTCCAAATAATAATAATAATAATAATAATAATAATAATAATTTTTATTGACCATAAATACAAGAAGTATAAGTACAAAAAAGAGAAAAAAAAAATACAATTATACAAATTTATGGTCATTGGAACTTGGATCAGCGCCCATATAAATGGGAGCTGTTCTTCCTCCAAGACCCAACCATGAAACGTATTCCTAATAATAGGTGCAAATTTTACAACAAGTGATAAACGTATTACCAAATTCACTATCAAACTACAACCAAAAAATACAGAAATTAATTAAAATGCACTAATTCAGACAGTCACGCGATTTCAAGGACATTATTTGATGTTTAGAAGTTTAGAAGCAGCATGCACATCAGTCGCACGATAAAGAAGGACCATTAGTCAGTCCTAAGATAAATTAGAAAACAGGGGTCAGAAGTTATAGGGTAACTTTTAATCCTCGCCTAAAAGAATGCAATCCTAAGCTTTTTAAATTATGAGGGATATTGTTGTAAACTTTAGCAATACAATAAGAAAAGGACCGCTGAAACAAGGCTGTACGATGGAGAGGGGGGGTTAGCAGACCTTTACTTCTGATATTGATATTGTGCACGTCAGTGCGAAAGCTGATTCTGTCATACAAATACTCTGGACATTTAGTCGTTAATAGTTTGTGATAAAAAACTGCCATGTGAAAATGTCGCCTCTGTCCCATATTCAACCAATTAGCCCAGTCCAAGGTGTGAGAAATATGACAATTACGCTTTATTCCGTAAATAAAACGAAGACAAGCATTTTGAACTCGTTGTATGCGAGATTTGTCCGTGCTATCGAGACACGGCCCATATACAACGTCCCAATAGTTAAAATTGGACAGGACTAACGATTCAGAGAGCAGTTTACGCATGCGTACACTTAAACAATCCCTACTGCCAAACAGAACCTTAAGCTTACCAAATGCATTACCCACAATGTTGGTAACTTGATGTTTGAACCTTAATTTCGTATCAAGAAATAAGCCTAAGTTCTTGATACGGTCAACCGCACGTAAAGGAGCCCCACCGATGACCAAGGAAATTTGTGAGGTAATAGCCGCTCTATGTTTATCCTTACAAAAAACCATTACTGAAGATTTTAGGGTATTTATTCTTAGGCCATGATTCGATACTGAATGAGAAAGTTTTCTTAAATCAGAGTTCATCTGATCTACAGCATTATGTAAATTATTTAATTTGAAAGAGTGTAGGAGCTGCGTATCATCTGCATACATGTAGTACTTATAAATTGTTAAGGATTCTAACAAATACGAAGTGTATATAGCATACATTAGGGGACCCACGACGCTCCCCTGCGGCACCCCCGACCCGAGCTCCAAGGATTCGGAGAGAACATCACCAAGTCTGACTCTTTGACTTCTATCACATAAGTAGCTTCTAAAAAACTTTACGAAATTACTATCAAAACCCATATAGTGCAAAATAGCTAGCAGCAATTCATGATTTATCATATCGAATGCTTTAGAAAAGTCTATGAGGATAAGCACAGCGATGCTACCCTCATCCAAGGCGCGAAACAAGTCGTCGGTCACCGCAGCAAGCACCGTAGAGCAACTAAATCCAGGTCTACAACCCGACTGCACCTTAGGCAATAGATTAAAGTTTCTTAAGTGAGCCCGAATTTGTGCATCTATAGCTCTTTCTAGAAGTTTAGAGAACACTGGTAGGATGCTTATTGGCCGCAAGTCACCATAATTGGAAGGATTACTTTTTTTTGGTAATGGCAAAACTACTGCTTGCTTCCAAGATGTAGGGAAAACACTGTGAAGTATGCAATAATTGATAATGAAAGTCATTACAGGCAAAAGATAGGGGCAACATAAGGTTAACATTTTTAAGTTTATATTGTCTACTCCACAGGCATTGCTTTTCAAAGAAATTAAAATATTATACACATCATCAACCGAGATAGGAGTGAAAGACAGTAACCGTTGCACTTTTGGATCAATATTATTAGTGTAAAAACTAGACAAATCATCATTAGGTGATGGATTATCATTGATCACAAAAGAGGAATTAATGTCATTTACATCCGAAATGTGTGGAGGTATAACCACGGGCTTATTTTTATTGTATATGTTTAAAGTTCTAAGATCCCTCCATACGGTGCGAGGGCCATGTTTATTGACACTATACTCAATGTACGCTTTTTTTTCTCTACGTATGGCTGCTGTTGTAAGATTTCGTAATTGTTTGTAATAGTCGATGTGCGCAGGTTGAGCTGTTTTTTAGCTCTTTTAAAGGCATCATCTTTCAATTGCAGCTTGATATTGTCTGTTAGCCATGGGGCCTTAGGCTTCCTAAACGAGCCTATTTTATAAGGCGCATGTAAATCAAAGAGCAAAGTTAGGTTGTTATTAAAAACAACCTAACTAACAACTAAATACCGAATCAATACAAGATTTTTCCTTATAAGGGCATTGTATCCCTCCAGGCAGATGTATTTCGTTCTCACTTATTTTAGCAGGTGAGTACCGTTGATATAGTGAGATTTCCAAGGCAGCTTGCACGATAACGTCGTCCCATCGGCCTTTATGGTCCTCATAAGAGCTTCCTTGACAACTGCTTTCTCCTGTCATTCTTCCTGCCATTAATACGGTCGCTTGTGTAGTCCCGTTAATGATCAAGTGATCTATGTTTTTCCCATAGAAATTCACCATGCTCCTTGTGGAGTGTATCTCCTGACACTTCGTACGACCTACGGATAATATGTAGGTGGCGAGTCCATTTAGGGTGGCCGACATGTGGGAGTGCATGCCACAATGAGATATAAGACGAGTTACATGAATCTTACACTGGATTACTGGGAGCATTTCTATTTCATTGACCTGGAGTAGTTGGATTTCTTCTCGAGTCGTCTCTATCTGGGACGGAGGAGTCCTGCATCTTCCAATGTCGATCAAACTAAAACTGGTTAGATTCATCTTCTGGTTCTGGCAATCGTAAGCAATGAGTGAGAGAGCTGGTTCGACCGTGAGGATGACAATCGTAAGCACTAATAAATTCTGTGGGCGACATTTTTTTTTTTCACTCTCTTACGTTCTTCTCTCGTTTACTTCCCCCTGAGGCTACTCGCGCTTAGCCTTTAATGTGTATCCCCTTACCTAAGAAAGGAAGAATGTTGAGCTTCACCTGTTCCCCGGGGTCAGGAATTGATACCATCAATTAATGACCCTTCCTTAGTATTTTGTCGCATAAATACAAGGTAAAATGAGAGAAAGAAAGGAAGTATAAATGAATAATAAAGTATACATAATATATATATAATACATATATACATAAAAAAAAGACTTTTTAGTATTTAAAATAAATTCGGGAGGTTTCCCTGGTGCTTATTTACAACTGTTGAATATTATGGATTCATAAGGACTGGACTATGCCAAGGAAAATAAAAACACATATAATGTATATTACATTTGTGGTATCGAAAACCTTTCGCTTTATCCTTGGGGTCTCATCGCAACGCTCTTCTTCAACTACTAACGTCTTTGGCATGATCCATGGCTGTGATTCTGCGGGTCCTTTACTCCTGGTCCCATAATGATGTCCATCATTAATAATTTGCTCACGTGGTCCTACCTGTCCTTCATTCACTGGAATCTGTTCTGGCTCCTCGCGAACTGCAGACTCGCCGGCATCCGTTTCGATATCCTCGGAACTACCTTCACTTACCAAGTCCGGTGGTTCTTCGTCTTGTATCTGGTCGTCTTCCTGCACTTCGTTCAATGCATTGGGATTGAAGTTTACCACTCGCCGTCTCACTGGTTCTTCGTTTAATGATAACGGTGTCCCTATCCAGGATTCTATTTCTTCTGGAGGACTCACCGCATTTTCCTGTGGAAATTGCGGTGGTGCGCCACCAAAATATGCCCTTTCCAATTCTTCTAGGTTTCCAGGGATCCTAGTGTCTTCCTTCGACTCTATTTCTGGCTCTAGGTCACTCGAGTCCTCTGGTTGTGGGGCATCCCTCTTGTTCCTTTGAGCTGGAGGAGCAACTTGAATATCTTCACTATCTTCATACCCTTTTAACCTGTTGACATGAACTATTTGTTCTTCATGATCACCTATTTTGGCGATTTTGTAGGTTACAGGTCCTAACCTTTCCGTGATACGATACGGACCTTCCCACTTCTTGCTTAATTTCCTCGACAGGCCTGGTTTTACAGCTGGGTTGTACAAGTAGACTTTGTCTCCTAATTGGAATTCAGTAGGTCTAGTTTTCTTGTTGTACTGTTTCCCCCGCTGCTCTGTCGACTTCTTTAACCTCTGGCGGACGACTTCAAAGGTGGAATTCAGTCCTGCGACTAGTTCTGACACGTAATTTTCGCTGTAATCGTATCGCTGTCTTGTGGAAATGAGCTCGTCGTCGTTAGGCAACCTCATGTCTCTTCCGTGGAGCAGAAAATAAGGAGTCTCTCCAATGGATGAGTGGATGCTGGCTCTGTAGGCCATTAACACGTATGGAATCCACTTATCCCAGTCTCGTTGTGACTTCGAAACATAATGAGACAACATATCCTTAAGCACACGGTGTGTTCTTTCTATCATCCCGTTGCTCTGAGGGTGGTAAGGAGTTGTTTGGATCTTATTAATGCCCAACATTTTGCAGACGTTTTTCATTAGTTCCGATACGAAGTTGGTCCCTTGGTCTGTCAGCAACTTTCTTGGCAGTCCATGTCTAGCAACAACATTTTCCACGAATGCTCGGGCTACAGTGTCCGCTTTTTGGTCCGGTAAGGGTATTGCTTCCGGATATTTCGTGAAGTAGTCTTGGAACGTTAATACATACTTATTACCTTGATCTGTTATAACTAGCGGTCCTACTATATCCATGGCTGTCAGCTCGAACGGGTACGTCACTTCGCAAAACGGTTGCAATGGTGCTGGCTTCCTATTTGTAGGTGTTTTCCGTGCATTGCATGAATGGCATTTCCTGATGTACTCTTCTTTAACGTCATCTTCCATTCCTTTCCAGTACATCCGTTCTTGCATTAGTCTTAATGTCTTCGGTACGCCTTGATGTCCTGCGTACGGTAGGTCATGATGATCGCGAATGCACTCTCGTACCAAGTTCTTTGGGGTGACAATCCTGTCATTTCTTTCACCACCTCGTCTAACTCGGAAAATAACTCCGTCCTCGTCGATGTAATACGGGTCCTCCACCTGTTCTTCTTGTATCTGGTCACGCAGTTTCTGCAACACCGTATCTTGTTGTTGTCCTTGCCTTATGGCTTCTTTATTCAGGTGTGGTATGGGTGTTTCTTCAACATCAACTTGACCCCTTCTTAGAACTGGATGTATTTCTACTTCTTGTGGTTTCACTTTGAGAGGCTGGTTCATTCTGGTCGTGTTTTCTTTTCGTTCTTGCTTTCTGGCTTTTCGTGCCCATTCTTGATATTCTTCATATCCTTGCCTCTTTTCTCAGTCTAGTTGCGAGAATGACCTCTCGTATTTACGATCTCCTGGTTCATCATCGCTGAGGTCCTCGTTGTGTTTCTTGACTTCTACTCGAACATCGATTGGTACTGTTATGTTCCTTTCTTCACTTCTAGGGTTTACTCTTCCTTCATTTTTATCCAGGACCTTTCTTTGGTCATTATTAAATATTTTCCTTACAATTGCTTGTAGTGAAGTTACGCTCGTGTTCCTCCTTTCTTCGTTTGAAAACTCAGCGATTTCATCCATGATTCTGAGTTTTCTTTGTATCTTTTGACGTTGCTCCTTTTTTAACGCGTCACTTAGCACATGAAGATTTATCCTTCCCGTTTTCTTCTCTGTACTTGCCTCACGACCCTGATCTCCTCGAACTTCTTGTTCCTGTTGTGAGTTTCCAACTGTGGGCAACCGGCTCATAGCATCAGCGTTGTTGTTCTTTCTTCCGGGTTTGTACTCTATTGTAAAGTCGTATTCCGACAAGAGTAACGCCCATCGGGCTAACCTTGATGTAGGGTCCTTAAGTGAAAATAACCACTTTAACGGTCTGTGATCCGTGTAAATGGTAAACTTAGTCCCGTAAAGGTAGCACCTAAAATGCTTAATGGCCCAAACAACTGCTAAGCACTCTTGTTGCGTCACATCATAATTTCTCTCAGCCTTGTTGAGTTGTCGACTGGCGTAAGCTATAGGTCTTTCGTATTTGCCTTCTCTCTGGCTTATCACTGCACCGATAGCTGTTCCAGATGCATCTGTCGCTAGTATGAACGGTTCTTCGAAGTTGGGATACTTCAGAACTGGCGGATAGCACAACTTCTCCTTCAAGTATTCAAATGCGTCCTCTTGTTCCTGAGTCCATACCAACTCAACGTCCTTTTTCGTGAGCGATGTCAAAGGGATTGCTTTGTGTGAGAATTCTGGGATAAACTTCCTATAGAATCCTACAAGTCCTAGGAAAGCTCTAATGTCTTTCACATTTCTAGGTCGAGGATAACTTTTCACGACACTCAACTTTTCCGGGTCCGGTTTCACTCCTTCTTCGGATATAATATGACCCAAATATTTAGCCTCCCTGGCTAGGAACTTACATTTTGACGGTTTTAATTTCAGATTTGCTTTTCTCAATCTTTCAAAAATTTCGTTCAACCTTTTTAGATGGTCTTCCAGTGTCCTACTAAACACTATTATGTCGTCGAGATATACCAAAC
Organism: Dorcus hopei; assembly: GCA_033060865.1. Classification (NCBI taxonomy): domain Eukaryota; kingdom Metazoa; phylum Arthropoda; class Insecta; order Coleoptera; family Lucanidae; genus Dorcus; species Dorcus hopei. The sequence continues at coordinate 173,659 of JAUPFK010000011.1, read as the reverse complement.
ATTTCTCTCCTGTGAGTCCCGACATGACTGAATACATCAGTCTTTGGAAGGTGCTAGGTGCATTAGCCAGTCCAAACGGCATTCTCAGGCATTCGTAATGACCGTCGGGAGTTGAAAACGCAGTTTTCTCCCTGTCTTTTGGGTCAACTTCCACTTGCCAATATCCGCTTGCCAGATCCAACGTGGAAAAGAACTTTGCATTTCCTAGTTGGTCGAGAGTTTCCTGAAGATTTGGTAATGGGAAGTAGTCTCGCTTGGTGATGGTATTCAGTGCTCTGTAGTCTATGCAGACTCGAATCTTATTTTCATTTTCCGCGGCTTTCTTCTTCACCATTATTACCGGTGCACTCCAGGGCGAGGAGGATTCTTTGATCACTCCTTGCTCTAACATCTCTCCAATCTGGTTTTGGAGTTCCTTCCGTTGATTAAACGGTACTCTATACGGCGCTTTGGTAATAGGCGGCACGTCCTCGGTGATAATTCTGTGTTTCACCCCGTGCGTACATCCTAACTTTACATCTTTGCCCATAAAGATGTCTCTATAATTTTGAACCAAGTTTACTAATTTGTTCTTATCTTCTTTCGTTAAATGTTCCAGCTCCAATTTTTCCAAAATTCCTTCTTTTACAATGTCGACTTTATTCAAGGACATATATTTTCTTCCTGTTTTCTTTCCATGAAGGACTTCTATTTGCTCGCCATAGGCAACTACCGTGTTCTTCGGTATTCGGAGCGTCTCTCCTGTTATATTCATGATGCACACTGGTACTTCCTGTTTCGCTTTGGAAACTGTACGTGCAACAACTAGTCCGTGGATTAACAACTCGGCGGGTTCCAACAATAGATCTGTTCAGGGTTGCGCATTCCCTGTACAGTTGTACACACCATTTGACATCTTGGAGGAATGTCGGTCGCATTTTTAACGCGGACGTGACAGCTACCAACTATCCCGTCCTCCATCATTGGTAGTGATGGTGTTACCCTGCGATCTTCTTTTCCTTGAGTCTCCTTCTGGGTATCCTTAACGACTTTCCTCCCGCTCTTCATTGACTTTTCCACTTCCTCGCGTTCCAGTATTCTTTCGGTATTTCCTTCCCGCACATCACTTGCATCTCCTTTTCTTTGCCTATTTTCTTTGAACACACAGACTAAGATGTTTATCTTTGTTTCCACGAACACTCTTTCTATCATCTTGCTAACCACGATCCAGTTTAGTCTGTCCAGTCCGCACCCTATCCTAGGCATTGCTAATTTCCGGACCCTGTTCTGTAGACAATGATCCCGTAGATTGATTAGCGCCTGTTCTAAGGATTCATAGGTGGGTTTCTCGTGACTCCGACTCTTGGTTACAAGGTAATAAAGAAACCTGTGTCTTCCATATGCCAAGTGGTCTTGCAAGACTGCTATCTCGCCGACTTGCGCATTTTGTCTCCTCAGAACTCCTACTTGTCCAAATCTTTGTTTGAACTCTACTGCGATACCCTTACTCATGTGGAGATCTCTTGCTACACAATGCACTAAGGAGTATTCCTCTGGAGCTGAGAATAACTCACCATAAACTTCACTTAATTTAACACTTTTCTGCTCAAACTTTCTGCCGTTTTCGCGCACTTTCCTATCATTTTGTTCTTCGTTCCTGAAATTACTCTCATTCTTATGTTCTGGTTCTAATTTCGCTTTTACCGTCGATTTTCGTTTTCCTTGTTCCACTATCTCACTATAACTGGGCCTTTCCATTTCTTTTTCCATTTCCGGAATTCCCTTTCTTCTATTGTTTACCCTTTTCTGTTCTTGATTATTTCTTAGCCGTTTAACTTCTCCGTTGCTTGGTTGCATTCTTCGATCCTGGCATTGAGATTTTGTAGATCCCTTAGATTCTGTAGATCTGTTTCCCGATTTTCGACGATTACGTTTTCCTTTTGCCGTTTTCCACTTTTCTCTTTGGTGAAGAGAGTAAGCGCTGTCGAGTCCTAGATTACTAAGATCATTATGGCTCAGCAGCTCAATCTTTTCTCTTCCGAGCCAGAGAACATTTTCTCCATAGTCGGCTATTGCGGCATTGGCTCTGAGAAAATCTCTTCCGAGAAGGCCATCTGCTGTCAGGTGGATGGAGTCCGAGCAGATCATGCATTTGGTGGGGTAATACTTCCTTCCTACTCTGAGTGGCAGTATTATCGACCCCAAGCATGGCTCTTCGTCGCTTGAAATCCCTCGGAAAACGACATTTGGTTCCGGTTCCATTCGGGCCCCGATCCTCCGAACGAACTCTTCTTTTAAAATGGTCAAAGAGGCTCCGGTATCCACTAGCATAGTAGCTACATGTCCCCATACCGTTGGTAGGACAATACACTGATTTCCTTCCTCTTCGACCGTGTACACTAGGGGGAGCGTTATTCTTAATTTTTTCGTTGTCCTGGTCCTTTGACTTCGGGGTTCTGCAAAGGACCTTTGAAGATTAAAGGCTTCCGGAAGTTATTTGGTGGGGTCCTCGGTTGGTTAACGCGTTCTCTACATTCAGGTGCATAGTGCCCCATTTTCGAACATCTGAAGCATCTCACCTGCTTCTTATATTCCAAATTTCCTTGTCCATTGGGTCTTGGACTGTAGTTCGTTCTTCTCTCCCAATAATTTCGCGCGTCGTTCTCCCCATAATTCGCTGCAAAATTCATCTGGTAATTTGAGGTTGGATTACCGTATTGCGGAAGACTCTGTTTCCTTATCGCTCCCCTTGAATGTTCATTCCTAACTGTCGTCCCTCTAGGTTGTCCGCTTCTGAATGTTACCCCTCTTGAACGTTCACCTGTATATTTTGCTTCTCGCGAATAGTTATTTCCGCATGCTTCATCTTTTCGTTGTTCGTTTCTTCCGTATGTTTCTCTTGGATACTCGCTCGCGGGAAATTTCTTTTCTCCGACGAACCCTCTTCCAGTAGGAAATCTATTGTTCCTATTTTCTGGAGGGTAATTTGATTCATTTACCCAACGAGCCCTTTCGTTACGTTCCAATTGGTATTCCCTTTTTTCACGATTATCTTCTTCACATTTGTAAATTTGTTCATCCGTATCCCCTTCCCAATTTTCTACTTCTTGGTTGGCAATGTACAAGTTGTTCAGTCTTCTCATCTGTTTCAACATTCTCCCACTCGTTTCGGCTTGTCGGGCTAGTTCGATTATTTCCTCGAAAGTCATTCTCGGATTCCTGTTTAAATCGAGGATAATCATCTTCATAAGTTCCTGATCTAGACCTCGTTTAATTGTGTCCTTTTCCGTTTGTTCACTTGTGCTGGCCAGGGGCTAAATTTTCTTCTAGCAATTTTTTTCCAGCGCGTTTTATTCGGACGGCGAAATCTTCTACCCTTTCTTTCGTTGCCTGGGTGCACCGTTGGAGTATTAAGTATGCTTCTCCCGGTAGGATTTTTCTATCATATCGTTCAATTAATTTCGCCTTAAAATCGGCGTAGGTGATGGTAGTGGACAACAGGTGTGATTCCAATTCTAAGTATCGAAAAGCTTCCCCTTTTAGTTGGTATCTTGCTATAGCTAGGGTTTGTTGCTCCGTCCAAGCATCAATGTCCGCTCGTTGGCGCAATTTCAGGAAAAATTCCTTAATATTCTCTCCCGGTTTTCCGGAAAATTTTGGGAGGCCAACGAGAGTTTGCCCAATAGTCCGAATGCTCGAAAGATTCGTTGCAGGTGGTTGTTCGGTTCCGTTTACTGGAAGAAGATTGGCTTCTGGGGTGTTATTTGTCGCTGCTATTGTAGCACTTGTTTCGCCTTCCATTTTTGAAATTATTTCCTTTAAACCTTTATCGCACACTTATCACTCGAACTCACTTAAATTCACTTGGAAATTTATAAACCTTTAGCTTGAGTTTGGTTAAATAGATTTAGTAAAGTAACGAATAGGGTTGAGAGGTTGATTAGGCTTGAGTGAGTAAGTTATGTCTACTTTCGAACAGCTGCGCCGCATTAAAAATAATGCAGGGTGTCCGTTTCTTTTTATGATTAATCACCATAGAAAACAACAAAAAAAAATAATTAAAAAAAATTTTTTTTTTAATTTAAAATTACAAGGGAAGACAACTTTACGTTACGCAATTAATATGGCGAAAAGAGAAAAAAAAAAATTAGTTCAAGAGAAAAAAATAAAAAAATAAAAAATAAAAAAAAAATAATTACTAAAATATGAGAGAATTGAAATTTCTAATGATATAATCGAGTTCAATAATTTAACTGCTTCCCCTTTTAATGATGATAATAGAATAATATCAATAATGATGGTAACTAAATAAATTGTTGATAAACAGTGGTTTAATTTTTCGGCGCACCCTGTAACTACCACGCGCGACCGTACATCCTCCGGCGCTCGAGCTTTCTCGGCATACCCTCGTAACTGCATCGACACTTATCGTTTGAGCGATCGTAACTTATGCGTGCGCGCGTCACGTCGTCGCGATGCCAATTTAAATATGGCGCGGACTGAATTTTCTCGGCGCTGTCCTCTTATTTATTAAAAATTTATTCTCATTACAGCTTTTGAACTAGGATATGAAATGTTATTTAATTTAACCAACTAAACTGAATACGGACGCCGAATAAAATTGTCACAAATTAATTAATTAGGCGCAACCAAACGTATACCTGAAAACATAAAGATACCAAATACTTGCAGTTGCATTTCTTTCATTCAACAGATGGGGTGTTATAGCATTATTACTTTTAGAGTCTATTATTCTTGTAAAATTTTCGGAAAATGTTATTTCATTTTTGTAGGACAGAATTATCAAAATCCCACCGTGCTACCAACATTTATGTAAGCGAGGTTTGGGGGGGAGAAGAAAGTTGAGGACTTTCTTCGATTTTTCAACCCTTCTTACTGGGTTGCGTAATTTTAGCAAGAAAGGTAAATAGATTACTTTTACCAATTTTTCCCGGGACGTTCCAGCGTTGAGGAAACATCCTCCAGAGATATTTCCATTTTTATAGATCTGGCCTTGCTTTAAATAAACGAGGATTTCCCTTTTGGTTTAAATGAGGTAAAACGTGATGTACTAGAATTTGAATTGTTTACGCTGCCACCACCGGGGTTTTTAAGGGACGCCGGCCCCCTAATACTTTTCCTAATGCTAATCCTCATTTATTTATTTACTCCTTTCATTTTTTACTTTAGAAGGCGCGCGTTCTTGGACTCAGAAGTTGTTTAAAGTGAAATTAAAATGCAAACTCTACTAAAATAAAAGAAGCTAATCAGGAACAAGATTGAGTATATTGATCATTAGTACCTTATTCCAATTGGATTACTTAACAAGGGTGAGAAGTTACGAGCACCTACCGGTTAAGGGGGGGGGGGCTCTAGGTGGATCCCAGCAGTAGATATAGCTTCGGTGTCGGTTATTCCTCTAGGGAACCGGGTTCTGGACCGTACTCCTCCGGGGAAAGGCAACCAGGCCGGAAAGCTCGGGCCGACGCACACACCCACACGTTAGTTTTAGTCTCAATTTATTTCAATATTAATTAATTCGGAACTTCAACAATAAACATTATATTAATCAAGGAGGGTGGAAATAATTTACTTGGACAAAAAAAAATAGTAAGAAATTCAGAATGAGCTAGGGAGACACCCGACCGATTTTTAAGATCACTCGGCGAATAATCATTTCCCTTTTTAATTCCCTCCCTTCGAGTCCTCGTTATCTTATTTCAAAATATAAACAAATTCCCCTTAGGAACTGCTGGCCTCTCTTGGCCAATGAAGCAAGTTTTGCCCAAATAGCAATTTTTTGTTACCGAAGGGAACCGGGTTGCCTAACGTTAGGGCGGTATTAGGTCCGTTTTTGACCAGCGTGTATCGGTCCGCGTAGGCGTCGGTTTTTGGTCTCACGCGATGTTTATCTTACGATAATCTTAATGAGGCTTTATCTTAGAGGACCTCTTATGTTGAGACTAGCTTGCTTCCAAGGCCTGGGAATGTTTATATTACGATTAACTTTGAAATTCTTCGACGTATATTGTTCAAGTAAATTGATTTTAGTTCAATAAATTTTGAATTTATATTTCCGGCCGTTTACAGGAATGACACCCTCGTATGTGGAATCAAATGCTGCGTCGAACTGTATTAGCATTCCCTATACCTAACTTTAACAGTTTTTCAGTTATAAGATATTTCTGATTTAATACATAAAAATTTACCATTTATTAGGTTAAATATTTCTAATTTTGTTGATATAGCCATGAAAACAACAAACAATTGCATTTAGCGTTTCCTGTTACTACAAATTTTAAGCAAAAGCAAAAAAAAGTTGAGAATCAAAATTATTCAAAGGCTGATATTTTAAATCTATTTTTTAAATTCATGAAGAATGATGTAAAATTGTTCAGAGCAGAGAATGTGTGTTCAATAAAATGTACCCCTCTTGTCTCCTATGAATAAAATACAGTTTGAAAAGTTTGAACCTAACTTTATACAACTTGGAAAGATAAAACGTACGAAGATCAGTAACAAATAACGAAGATAATTAGACAATGATTTTAAAACACTTTCACGCTAACCCTGAGAATTGCAGCTATTTTATTCTTCAATTTAAAATAATAAAATTCATCCTTGATCGTTTTATTAGATCACAAGCGTCCCAAGAAAAGGATGATCAAAGAACAATTAAAATTTGTGAATTTCCATTTGCGCAATTCTATTTTCTTTGGTTTACTACAAAATTTGTACTAACAATAATCATTGTTAGAATTTCCATGCTATCTTAACAAAATTAAAAATATTTGACCTATTAAAATAGTAATTTTCTATGAATTAAATTGAAAATGTTTCATAATTCAAAAACTATTAAAGTTAGGTATAGGGAATGCTAATACAGTTCGACGCAGCATTTGATTCCACATACGATGGTGTATTAAAATGTTGGTTGTTCCATTTGAAAAACAATATTTTTCTGTGTTTGAATATCCTCGAGTGGAGCGGTGCGTTTTAGACACCCTGTAGCTTAATAGTTTATGCTTATGCAATTTTTAAGAACCTTAAAGATTCAGCTACAATATCAGCTATTACAAATAAAATTGCTTCAATCATAGCTGTGTTATAATTTTTTGAAAATCAGATTGCAGAATCCAAACTTTTAAGAAAATTCAAAATATCTCAAAAATGATGCATTTTAGAGATAGGGAAATGTATTGCAATTTAACATATTTTTACATATAGAATTCAAAAACGTGATAAAAAATATAGCATTCCATTTAAAATAAGCGAGTTGATAGCGACTTCCGGTACAACCAGAAGTGATACAAAGATTATTTTATTTTATTTAAAGAGATATCTACGGAAAACCCTTGCTCCTTAAATTTCAAATATCTACGTGAACTGCAACCTTGAAAACTTTTAACGAACGGTTTATGTGGATAACCCTGTATATTCAGTGCAAATTGCTTATATTCAGAGGTATACCTTGCAGTTGTCATATCCCTATTTTTGGCATTAAATTGAATTATTGCGGCCAATTCTGGTGTTAAATATTTATTTGTCAACTGCAGAAATTCTTCTAATGAATCCGTACCGGATAGTGATTGTCACTACTCAATGTCATTCACTCTCCGAAGTATTGAACAGGTATTGAAAATCGATATAGTTACTGTCACTTATGTTAACCTAAAAAATAATGTTATTGTAGACTTTACATTGCACATTAATAGACTTAGGCCCGGTCTTTTCATCTCCAAGTAACTTTATGTGGCATAGTAACAATTGTGATCACAATTGTTACTACGGGAATTAATGGTCAGATAAAGTTACTTGGAGATGAAAAGACCGGGCCTTACATTAATATCAATTATTTGTATCTTCTGAAAACTTTTTATAGCGATGAAATTCTCTTAAAACATAAAAATTTAGCAAATCATTTCAGTCGCTCTTGTTAGTAAAACACGATCCTTTACATCTATTGGCACTGCTGGGGGAAACTCCCGCTACTTCACTAATAATGATGTCCGCATGTTACCAACTGAAATTGCATGAAGTTTACATCAAATAACATTTGATCCTCCTAGACGATGAAAAAACAATAAGAAAATTCCTAGTGCTAACCACAGCCTTATTGTATTGGTTTTTACGTGTACAATGTCAATCACTATCAGGCTGTGATCAGAGTGTCAGCAAGTAACTGTTCGAGCAAGTTCGTAATTTCAACGGTTGACAGTTCGATGTAATCGCATCTTCATAAAACCGTTCGTAAAGTAATCGTGAAACCATCAAAAATAAAAACACGGGTTCTTATTTTCATCGATTTTTTGCTATTGTAGAAAATCGATGTCATGTAATTCATCCAACTGAAACGCCGATAACTCTGATGAAGAGAAGATTTTAAGGTTATGTTTATGTTTATTTCTAGCAGTTTATTGAAAAACGTTGAAAGAAAAGACGGATTTTTATTTATTTCATTCTGTATTGTTGTTAGTAAGGAGAAAAGTGGTTTACTTATTCTGTCAAAAAGAATATTAGACTCATCTTCTGAAAGCGAGAGCTCTGAAAGGAATGACGATGAAGAATTTATAATTTTGTCAAACTACACCAAAAGAAAAAGAGTAAAAATTTCTAATTACACGCGATTAGTCGTATCAGCTTATGATAATCGAAATTTTGAAAGTCACTCAAGTTGAAGATGTTACTATTTATAGTATATTAAATAGTATAGTATACAGTGAGAATTTTTTAGCGTAGAACATATGCATCCTTGCTACAATATTAAAGGTGAGTTTTTTAAAATCGAACATAGGCTTAATATTATCTGTTCACAAATTAAAAGACCACTGGCGATGTTGCCTTGTCAAAAGTACAATCGGCAACATTGTCCTAGTTAGAAATTTGGTAACAAAATTGACAAGTAGTGTTTGAAAGAAATGTCAAGGTTATGTGTGCTGAACGGATCCGTGGTGCTAAATTGTGATAGATTCATGGTTTTTACCTTATCGTTCGTAAACAGTTTTATAGCAGACAAACTGTAATTATCCATTATGTCAAGAACGTACGAATTTTTCATAGTAAGACGCAGGCGGATAATTATACAGTGTGGTGATAAAGTAACGCACCAAGCGAAAAAACACACTTAGCGTTGACTTTTTCGAAAAATGCTCGGACAGGTCGATTTTATTTTTAAAAAAGACGTCTTTTACAACCAATTCTAATTTTATGTCAGTTACCACTTTTGTGCTGTGACGTCTTCGACACTTTTTTTGAATGACAACCTATTTTTTTGTAAATGTCATTTGAAAACATCCATTTTTCTGAGTACAAAAATGTTAATGAAAGTTGCATAAGAAAATTTTGAAGAAAAAATTATTGAAAAATGGAAATATGATTTTTAATCTTAATAAAATTTCAACCTAAAATAATACTTTCTTATAAAAACATAACAAAACAACTTAATAAAATTACAATAAATGCTGAAAATGTCCTCCACCAACCACCTGACAGTGACCAGCTCGTGTGTAAACGCTGTGAATGATTCTTGCGACGGTTTCACGGCTAATGTTATTCATTTCCGTCCTAATTTTGTTTTGTAAGTCTTCCAAATTTTGAGGTCTGTTCACGTAAACTCGACCTTTTAGATAACCCCATAAAAAGAAAACTTACAAACGTATATGTATGTGGGCTTCGTTACTATAGAAACCATTCGTACTTGTTTGTCTAGCACTGAAGCTCTTTTTCCGAAATAGATAAAAATAATTAGTAATCAGTTTTCTGGAAGTTTGAGAACATATCCTAAACGGTCATAAAAATTATTAATTGCCTTAAACTGATCCTGCTCGATACCAGTTATAGATTTGTGTCCTTTCATTTGTTGAATATATGTCAAATTGCATTGTCAAATGTGTGAAAGAAAAATAATGACAACTAATGTTAACCATATCCATGGTTACCGCGTACTTTTCGGCCTATGTTCGATTTTAAAAAATTCAATAGCACTTATGTATGTTCTACGTTAAAAAATTCTCACTGTATAGTGTATCTTGAATTTATGTTATTAGGACATTATGAGTAACTTGAAACAAATCAAATTAACGGTTCAAGGACGACCACATGTTCCTTTCTTGGATTGTTTCAGTGGCGGCTCTTCAAGATATGCAGAGGGTGGGCAACATTTGAAAAATTATTAAATTATTAAATTATTTTAAAGATTAAATTGCATTGATAAACTTTAATAAGGTGGGCAGTGTCCACCCTGCCCAGCCCGACGAGCCGCCACTGGATTGTCTACTGGTTACAATATGGACATTAGCTACGCAAGAATCACTTCGAGAAATTAGTGATCGATTTGGCTTCAGTAAAGGCCACACATATGAAATGGTTTTGACTACATGTAAGTTATTATATACCAAAGCAAAAAATTATATTGTTTGGCCCACTGGAACCAACTTAGAAGATACCGTCAGAGAATTCAATACTTTGCGGGGTAGAAGATCATTTCCAAATGTTATAGGTAGCATTGATGGAATGCACATTAGGGTGGGTCATTTTTGTATGGAGAAAAACGAATATTGCGCTTTTGATTTTTAATAGCAAAATTATGTTGCCTTTACATGAAAACAGTGTAATGCTAGAATTTAAAGTAAATAGCACCTCATCTTCAGGTTGCGCTTTGCCTTGGAAATACGAATAACTTGAATATATTCTGGTGGTCGTATAAAATAAATGTCTCAAGGAAAATAGGGTTTTTAGAATAAAATAAACATTTATTAATAATAAAAAAAATAATACAACAGAAAAATTAATTAAAATCATTCAATATTGAAGTCTTTCTTGCTATCGAATTTAGGCATCGCTGTGAGATTCGAGTTTTAATTTTATACACCTTTTCTTGCCCTTTTAGTACACAGTTTTGATGATAACTCTGTTGTTATTATTATTACAAGTACGAATTTTTCATGGCATACTATATGGCCTTTCTTGTATAATTTCAAAAATTCAAACGTAAAGCGCACCCTCTAAATATTAACTAAATTCAAAAATATTTCGTAGGTGTCATGATATCACTAAAAGACAACATAATTTTGCTATTAGGTAAGATTATCTCAAAGTTTGGTTTTTCGACCCACCCTAATGCACATTGCAATCCCTTCGCCAAAGAAGGATAACTCATATTATTTACATAAGTATTATAATTTTCGTTTACTAATGTGTTAATAAATGGCTTATTATTATTATTATTATAGGAAAGGTACATATTCAGTAATTTTGCAAGGTATTTGCAATGCAAAAATGGAATTTATTGATATCTCTTGTGGTTAGCCAGGTTCATCGCATGATGCAAGAGTCTGGAAAGAATCTCCCATCTATCATAGAATAATAACAAATCCAAATGTAGTATCAGGGGATTATCATCTAATTGGTGATAGTGCATATCCACTGAATACCTTTTCAATGGTACTTTTTAAAGATAATGGACATCTTGCACAAAGTCAACGCAGATTTAATACCCAATTAAGTTCTAGTCGGGTATTGATAGAAATTGCTTTTGGTATTTTAAAGAATTGCTGGAGAAAATTGAAATTCCTCCTTGTTTATAATTTGCAAATTGCAAAATATTACATTATGTCAGCATGCATTCTTCACAATATAAGGATTCAATACCAACATGAACAGGATATTGTCGGTAATGATGAAGGTAACTGGAACGACTGTATAAACGAAGAGGAAGATAATGAAAGGCATCAACAAGCTGTCCGAACAAGAAATAATATCATGAATTCACTAATTTAAGACTGTTAATAAAATTGTTTTTTTATATTTCAATAAATATTTATTCATAATAAACATTTACAAAAGTGACTGTGTTTTTTTTTTAAACGTAACAAAACATAAATTCTAAACCTATTATAAAATATCTATTTAAATTATAAATAGTAAAGCAGTCAACATTTCTTTAACCATTTATAAAACTTATAAGTAACTGTTTGTAATATATAACTTGTGTCTAACAATTATTGTAGTCCTGGGTGGCTGTGGAATCAAACATGAATGTTGATTCTTACTTTGCATCGTTGAATTGACATCTCAAATATTGACTACCAAACAACAAATAAATTCTTGTTTATATATTTATTGTTTCATTACAATTTGAAACAATAATTAGTTTAAAATGTTTGATTCCACAGCCATCCAGGAGTACAATAATTATTGGACACCCGTTATTATTTAAGAAAAATATATGGTGTTTAATGAAGATCAAATTTATCATTAATGTAATTCTGTCTTCTTTATCGTTTGCTGTATTTTAAAGCAATTGCTTTAGCAAGCAATTCCATTGCTTTAATTTCACGCTCTTTTAATTCTACTTTAGTTTTCCATTTTTCCTCATCCCTTTTTGCTTTCTTTTCTTTGTATTCTTTTCCATTTGTAACTTTTCTTTCAAATATCCATTAATAGTAAATTCACTTCCTGAAGCGGACCTTTTTTTATTTGGTCTGGAGTCTGGAGGATGTTTGATTTTGTGGACAGATGTCAGATTGAGCGCTTCTGTTTTTTCTGTTTCATCAGACACATTTGGTAATTCATCATTAGCATCATCAGCACTTCCCAATGTCTCTTGAGGAGGTGATACACTTGCCTTAAAGCCAAGAGCCTCATTAAATATATCTTAAAATTCGCAAGTTATGCTTGCTTCCCCACTTTGTTGCACTTTTGCTTTGTTTTTTTGTAGGTAGCAAGTAAGTTTCTAAACTTGGAATCACACATATCACCAGTTAATTTGTATTTTCCTATTTCTGCCATGTCGGCAGCAATATTAGCCCATAACTTCTTCTTTTTGCATCTAGGTTTATTACACTGCTTTTCCTTTGCTACTCTCTCACTTGACTTAACAATAAAGTTGCATCGTGTGTCCATTTAAAGTTGTTATCATCGCTGCTATTACATATTAGGACACCACTTTCTTCACATTTCAAAGGAATAGCTGTTTCTTCACCTGAACCTGAAGGGGCAGTTGCTGTCTCATTACATGAAACAAGCAAACTCTGCATACTGTCGTAGTTTTGTTTCATCTACACACAAATGTTTTATCTTGTAAAAGGAAGTTCGGTACCTAAATAAAAATAAATGTATACTAACTATCAATTATTTCGGTGTAAATTGCATCATCTACGCTAACTGTAAAAAGATAAAGTCTTTAACGACTTTCGAAATGTCTTCTGCCTCTTTAGGTAAAATAGCAAAAGTTAAGATGGAGTGGTATGGTAATTCGAGCTCAAGCTTATGATTAGTGATTCAGTTGCAACACTACGGAAGTGCTGCGCAAACAGTTAAGCAACCACTCGGGATTCAGAAACTAAAGTGCCATTGCAGTGCTTTTCTTAGATTTCTTATGTCCCAATTAATGGTAAATTATTTTCCAAGTCATTTTATGCTTGTTTTGTGCGGAATTAATCATAGTACTGTAATATTGTTTTCTGCAGTTCTAAACTAATTTTTTATAATGCTTTTTATTTTTCCGATATTCGTTCAGCAACTGTGCGTTAGCCGAATTGGTGGCAAGCCAGTACACGTTTCTCAACTGCTGACCCGCACAGATAATACATTCACTCACCTACTGGTCATCCCGAGATATTGCTGAACCTTTCTTGGATGTTAAAGGATAATATTCCTGAATGGCCAATAACAGAATATTGTAAAATTCGTCGAATATTGTTACGGTATAAATCGAAACAAGGGGCATAGCGTAGCTTAAATATTATAAAAAGTGAGCAAATAAAAATCAGATTAGAGTAAGCGGTGCAAAGAAAATGTATGTCTGTGATTATCTGAATTAATTAATGTAATGCATTCATGGACTGTCAAATTTATTGACTTTTTATTTAATCACAGACATACATTTTCTTTGCACCGCCTGCTCTAATCTGATTTTTATTTGCTCACAGGTTATTATAAACATAAATAAATACAAACATAATTGTACAAAGTTTAACTTACCCTAACAGCACACTTTAACAAAATAGAGCCTACATCATGCTCTGATAGCAACTAGTTTATGATCTTCAGTGAATGTCTCTGGTTTGGGGTTTTTATATAAATTGGAACTCGAACACTTCCGAGTATTGACGAAGGAACTATGTACTTTTATTATGTTTCAACAAGTTAGAATATGTCCAAGGTTTTTGTACACCTGCATATGAGTCACGCGGTCGAGGTGGCTTTGGCGACGCTTGGATGCATTTTTGCTCATCTTAACTCCGCTAAATGAATCTAATATTTTAATTTACTTTCGCCTTGTCACAATATGCTACGTTGATTTAATAAAAAATTAATTAATTTTTAAATAATCTGAAATTTTCACATGACAACTTTGTAATTTTTGAAGGCTTTAGGGCAGCCATGTCAAAGATACGGCCCGCGGGCCGCATACGGCCCCCGGGCCGTATCAATACGGCCCGCGATCGCAATTTGTCACAGAAAGAAGAATCATGTTTTTTAAAGCTTTTAGTTTACTTCACTCGATTCCTCTACGGAAGTTTTAAAATGCGCCCACTACATTTATAACATTTGAAATTTCAAGGGCAACGCGTGCCTAGACAAGCGAGAGAGATAGATTCAGTACATTTTTTTTATTTGAATCTGGCCCGCCTACACATTCTAAATTTAATATATGGCCCTCTGCAAAATTGAGTTTGACACCCCTGCTTTAGGGTAAATACTACTTTGTGTTCTATTAGTCTTATTTTTCTACAGTGAGCCTCTAAAGTGTGGAATAAAATTCGTAATTTCTTTATTTTTGACATTTCGAAAAAACGCTCGGACGGGTAAATTTTGTTTTTAAAAGACACACATTTTCAAGTGAAAATTAATTTTTGACAGTCATTTGTTTTCGAGTTTTGTCATTTGTTTTGTCATCGAAATTTTTTTAAAATAGCAACACCCAATTTTTTTTCTCGATTCTGATAGCTCATTGAATTCTCTATCCAACTACATCAAAAATTTATTGTTTTATGGGAAAAGTGTTGTTAATGGGAAAAAAATTATTGAAAATGAAAAGAAATGAAATAGGAATAATTTAATTTTCGGTTAAATGACGAACCATGATTACTCCACTTGAAAAGACTTTGTTTAAATGACAAATGAAAAATTGGGGGTTGGTATTTAAAAAAAAAAGTCGATGACGTCATTACTCGAAAACAAATGACTGTCAAAAATTGATTTTCACTTGGAAATGTGTGCTTTTTAAAAACAAAATTTACCTGTCCGAGCGTTTTTTCGAAATGTCAAAAATAAAGAAATTACGAATTTTATTCCATACTTTAGAGGCTCATTGTAAAGGGTGATCCAATTAGTGCTTTAGGATTTTAAACAAAATAAAACATAAACATTGTTGCAAGGCCAAAGTATTTTGTTTTTATTTTAAAGACTAACTAATTACAATTACGTTTTGAAAATAATATCGGTCAAATGTCCTCCAAGACTTTGTTGACAATAGCGCATTCGATCAGTCCAATTCAACATTACGTTTTCACACATTTGGACTGGTATCTCACCAATAACATTTCTGATGTTGGTTTTTAAATCCTCAATTGTTCTTGGATTGTTAGCGTAAACCTTCGACTTCACATAACCCCACAGGAAGAAATCACACGGCGTTAAATCACAAGATCTTGCTGGATAAATTACAGGGCCATTTCTTGAAATAACTTTTTCACCAAAGTGCTCTTGCAATAGCTCCATGGTTTCGTTGGCGGTGTGGCACGTAGCGCCGTCCTGTTGGAACCAGAATTGTTCCAGTTGGTTTTCAATAACAATTGGCAAGAATTAGTCATTCAACATTGCCCGATAACGAACTCCGTTTACCGTAACACGCTCTCCTTGGGCATTCTCGAAGAAATAAGGCCCAATGATTCCACGCGCATGGATGGCACACCACACTGTAACCTTTTCTGGATGCAACGGCGTTTCTTCATATGCATGAGGATTCTCCTCACCCCAAATTCTGCAATTCTGCTTATTAACATAGCCGTTTAAAAAAAATGAGCCTCATCGCTGAACATTACAGTAAGATGAAAAAACGGATCTTCAGTCAAATGTTCGATCGCCCAAGCAGCGAAATTACGGCGACAACGATGATCATTCGGCTTTAGTTCTTGAACTAATTGAATTTTGTATGGATGCAAACCTAAAATCCGTAAAATCCTCCAGGTTGATCCATATGTAAGGTCCAATTGCTGCGAACGACGTCTAACAGACAAATTTGGATTATTTTGAACACTTTGCCTTGCAGCTTCAATATTGTCTGCATTTCTCACATTTCTGACACGATTCGTTCTTGGATTATCCAACAATGTAAACTCATTTTCAAATTTCTTCACAACATTACGAATTGTTTGTTCACTTGGTCGTTGATGTGGACCATATCGTGCACGTAATCCGCGCCAAGTTGCCTTTACAGAGCTTTGGTTTTGATAATAAATTTTAATAATCTCGCAACGTTGTTGTGGTGTTAAATGTTCCATGTTGTTTTGTAATAACCTAACCTACAAAACTGTCAAGTAGAAATAAATGTCACATGTACAGTGTTGCCAAAATTTCACTTTAAAATCCTAAAGCACTAATTGGATCACCCTTTATATAAAAGTTGTAACGTAATATAATATAGTATATCAGTATTTCTTTAACTTACATTTATTCAAGTAGATTTTGTGGGCAGCCAATTTTATTGGGTCTATATATGTTAAACTAGGATTATTTCTTAAAAATAATTGAAATTTACATTTCATTTTCTTTTAGGCGTCTATGGATTTGTTGCAATGGATTATTGGGGGATTGAACTAGGGATTTCAAGTATCGCAGACAGTTTTCAAAAGGAAAAACTGACACATTATCTAAAGGTCCATAAATTTCAGCGTCATCTGCTAAATGTATTAGCAAGTGTACGTTGTAAATTAGAAATTCGATGTCGTAAATCTGTACGCTGGCGCTGTGTTTTACAAATAAATTCAAAAACTGTCGTACCAAAGCGATTCTCAAATTTTCAATGTGTCGTTTCTAAAGTAGTGTCATAATTGAACAACTAACGGCCGTTTTCATAATCAACTTTAAATATTTAAAGTGTACTTCAAGTAGAAGACATATTTCATAATGTAACTTTAGCGCTTTACGAAAACTTTAAGTTATAGTCAGATATATGGCACTTTAAAAACACTAGCTCTTTTAAATATGTCAACGTCAACATAATCACAACATAATCCGCATAACCAAGACCGTAAGATTCATACGGGGTAGTCAGTAGGTAGTCAGGTTTTCGTTCTTACCCTCTCTGTGTGTGCTACGTGCGCCTCCGGCTTCTCTTGACTCTGTTTCGTTCTGTGGTAAAATTTGTGTTCTGGTACTTAACATTTATCAAGATGTCAAGTCCTTCTGATTCATTATTATCATCAAGTAGTTCGGATGAAGAAATAATAATGCGTAGACCAAAAATATATAAGGAACATGTTACTGATTTCAATAAGTGGACTGATGAAGAATTTTATAATAGATTTCGTTTAAGTAAGGCAGCTGTATTTGAACTATTACAGCATCTAAGAGAAAGAATAAGTTGCCGGACAAAGAGGTAGGTATAATACGTTATATGAACGAAATGAAATAAATAATTTTAAGGGGTGGTGTAATAAAACCTGAAACTAAAGTATTACTAACTCTACGGTTTTATGCAACGGGTAATATGTTATTATCTGTGGCTGATTTTGTCGGCGTATCAGTGAGTTCGGCAAGTAGAATTATAAAAGAAGTAAGTAATGAGATTGCTTTGCTGAAAGTGAATCATATTAAAATGCCGTATACAAGAGCGGAATTGGAAGAAGCAGCTCTCAGTTTTTATAACATAGCTCGGTTTCCAATGTGTTGTGGAGCAATAGACTGCACTCACATACGTATAATTTCTCCAGGTACAGTATGTTATTAATGAGAGATAATTATAATGATGATATTTCTCACTGAACGTACAAACAGTGTCAGATGCAGATTTAAAGATAAGAAATATCGTGGCCAGGTGGCCTGGATCTTGTCATGATCAGACAATCCTAAATAACAGTACGTTAAAACGGGAATTTGAAGATGGAAGATTTGGTAGATACCGGCTAATAGGAGATAGTGCATATGCTCTCCGTTCGTATGTGTTTACTGCACTACAAGAAGCTGCTACAAAGCCACAAAGATTATATAATGAGCAGTGGCGGCTCTTCAAAATATACAGAGGGTGGGCAACATTTGAAAAACTAAAGGACCTTTTATAAAGACATTCCTCTGATTGATATTTTTTAAATGTTCTTTGTTAGAAGTTATTTTAACAAGTTGATGAACAAGTATTATCGTTATGATATTATATGTCATTATCTCCGTATGTCTCCAATTTTCCACACATTAAAAAAGAAAACAAAACTATATATTCTAAGAATTACTAAAACAAATTCTGAAATGATAAAATTTAAAACTCTAGCTAAACAGTAACTGAAATCAATTCTCAAAATAATAACTAAATAAAATTTAAAACAATAACTTATAGCGTTTTCGATCCAGCTGCACCGGTTGCACTCAGTGTATTTGCATCTTCTTTTAACCTCATGCAATAATATGAGATGAACATTAGGGTGGGTCGAAAAACCAAACTTTGAGATAATCTTACCTAATAGCAAAATTATGTTGTCTTTTAGTGATATCATGACACCTACGAAATATTTTTGAATTTAGTTAATATTTAGAGGGTGCGCTTTACGTTTGAATTTTTGAAATTATACAAGAAAGGCCATATAGTATGCCATGAAAAATTCGTACTTGTAATAATAATAACAACAGAGTTATCATCAAAACTGTGTACTAAAAGGGCAAGAAAAGGTGTATAAAATTAAAACTCGAATCTCGCAGCGATGCCTAAATTCGATAGCAAGAAAGACTTCAATATTGAATGATTTTAATTAATTTTTCTGTTGTATTATTTTTTTTATTATTAATAAATGTTTATTTTATTCTAAAAACCCTATTTTCCTTGAGACATTTATTTTATACGACCACCAGAATATATTCAAGTTATTCGTATTTCCAAGGCAAAGCGCAACCTGAAGATGAGGTGCTATTTACTTTAAATTCTAGCATTACACTGTTTTCATGTAAAGGCAACATAATTTTGCTATTAAAAATCAAAAGCGCAATATTCGTTTTTCTCCATACAAAAATGACCCACCCTAATGAACATACTCTGAGTGCGCACTAGTGCGATCAATCGAAAACGCTATTAAATAAATTCTCAGAATAATTAAATAAAATGCAAAACAGTAACTAAAATAAATTCTGAAAATAAAAAACAACATATCTAAATGATAAATCTGCCATTTTAAAACATTAATATCGAAATCTCCCACTTTAGTTAAATTAATAATAAAGCGTTGACATTAACGTTTTTAACTCGGATGGTGCTCGTGAGCAACCGAACACAGACGAATTGTAGGACGGGCTTGCCCTCCCGCGATCTGTTTTTAATATAACTTCAGACCTGCTATTATTCTTTTTGTTTTTAGTTATGCATTACAATGTATAATATAAATCTTTCAGACGAATATTGAATATTATGTAAAATTTATTAGGTATTAATCAAACAGAATGAACAGAAGATTCAAAATAAAATACAAAATTTGGCAATTTTAATATCCCACTCTGTTTATACAGCACTCCGATCTCGAGTTGTCACGTGGCCGTGGGCCTGCCCGTCGGGTGAACGTAAGAGAGGGTAACGTAACAACCTACGTGTAGCGTTCTGTTCTGTCTATCACATTAAATGAAAGGACAGCGTATGTCTGCACTTACAGATGACTTACAGTCATGCAGGGGGCGAGCCCAACCTACTCATGCATAGTGACAAAGAGCTGCATCGCATCGCAATTTAACATATTACCGAGCGTGCGGAATTATACAAAGTTATAGAATCTAGATCACATGCATATTTTTAATTATGCACTACAATAATGTTCTAGATTTATAAATTTAAAGAGCACAAATAGATGAAAAAGAAATTTAAAAAATATTTAAAAATTATTTTAAAGATTAAATTGTATTGATAAATTGTATCACAAAATCTTATAAATGGACACTAATTATACGCACCGTTTATAAGATTTTGTGATACAATTTTCGTCGGACAAGAACCTGCTTTAATTATGTATTGATAAACTTTAACAGGGTGGGCAGTGCCCACCCTGCCCACCCCGACGAGCCGCCACTGATAATGAGTCTTTAATAAGGACACGCAATACTGTTGAAAGACAGTATGGGGTGTGGAAAAGAAGATTCCCAATTTTATCGTTAGGTAAGATAATTGGTTATAACTACTAGCTGCTCCACAACAACATTTAAATATTTACAGGGCATGTAGTACGGTCAAACATGTTAAAAAACGTTGTTGTGGAACACGCTGCATGTATACATTGTGCTGTGTATTACATGTTTTGGCATAACACATTTGTTGCAAATTACAGGTATAAAAGTTGATATAAACACTGCTATGTCAATAATTGTGGCAACAGCTGTACTTCATAATCTTGCAATATGCATGAATGATGACGATGACCTACTCGACATTGATGTAGTTATTGAAGATGCCGTACCTAACGATAATAACCATATTGCAGAGGACGATTTAAACGCGCGAGCAATGAGAAATGTATTTATTAATGATCATTTTAATTTGTAATTATATATTTGAACACTGCTTTTTATCTGTTAAAAAATATATTATCCTATAAGTACCTATTTTTTTACACTACAGGACACAGGTATGTAGTAAGAACAAAGGTGATTAACTATATTATTGTTTTGCTAAACAAAGAAGTGAAATCTTAGTAACTAGTTATAATTTACAAAAATTTTCCATGTAATGATGGGTTTATACAGCAGTTAATTAGCAACTAATAGCTAAAAATTAAAAACTAAGAATTCAAAAGTAGCTTCCATTGTATTCTTAATTATAAATTGTTAATTCTTAATTATTATGCAATATAAAATTGTACCATGTAAAAGCTATCTTTTAAAGTTTTTAATTTAGTTGTTGTCAGTGGCGTAGATAAGGGGGGGTCCGGGGGGCCCGAGCCCCCCCGAAATGGTTCTAAAATATTATGTTTTGCGTATTTCATACTAAAGAAGTTTTTCATATGACGTTATTTTTTGTTCGCCGTATTACATTTCATAAATAAAATATTAAGTAGTCCGTACTCGTTAGATTTTTTTTGTTCGGGCCCCCCTCGAAACAAGTTTCTATCTACGCCACTGGTTCTTGTACAAACCACCATTATACATATATATATTATACTTTGTTTTTAGCATCGCTGATTTGTAATTCTAGCAATTCAATTTGTTTTTTATGCAGTTCTTCCTTCCTCTTGTCTTCATTTTGTATGTTTATAAGTTTCTGTTCTATATATTTTTGTTTCAAACTATACAAAGTTTTCTGTTCTCTTATTTTCTGTGTTGGTTTATTTGCAATTTGTAGTTTTTTTTATTTTTTTTATTGCAACATTCGTGGAGTATAATATCTTCAATTATTGCCAGTTTCTTGATCAATATCTGTCAAATGTGGAACAACAGTTATAATTAATATTAATTATAATGTATATACATTAATATATATGTTGAATCATACCAGCATTTTTCTTGTCTTTTTCTGTAGGTAGTGATGTGGATGGAATTACAACAATTGGCACATTTTCACAATCTAAACCTTAATTATTTTATTATATTTATATTACATTGTAAATGACTCTACCTACCTGTATCCACTTCTGAGGAGCATATATCTGGAGTCCAAATCTGCATATTTTCATTTTCTATTTGACATAAAATATTTTAATACTTATAAATATTTAATGTGAATAAAATTTACCTACCTATATAATCTGTATTAGTATTTTTTTTCTACATCTTCTGCCCTAATAAACTGAAAGACTTCATTATCTACGAAACATTAATGCAATCATTTTTTGTGTAAACTAATTGACATGAATACCATCAACAATTGTAGCAGCATATTCACTTCTTTCATTGGCATTATCGTCATCAAATCTATTGGACAATCCCAATACAGTTTTTTGATTAAGAATTTCCAGTGTTTTTTCTAAAATTATATTTTCTTTCATTACTGGTGCGCCCCCTCCTGTCCGATGTAAATTATTTTTATGGTCTGCTGCGGTCTTTAAATTATCGTATTTGCTTTTTAATTGTTGTAAATTTCTTGGTCTATTAACACTATTGAATTCATGACGAATTGTTTGCCATGCCTGTTCCTGCCATAAATATTTACAATATATTTTCCATATATCAACATTTTTGTCGCATCTAAGTACTTACCCTTTGTTGGGGAGTAATTGTATTACTATTTTTACATTCGATTATTTTTTTCTTCCTCAAAATTACATTTACCAGAAATAATTCTTCCTCTTTTGTAAAATTTGTTCCTCTAACTCTGGAACATTCGTTTTTACCGGTGCACTTTGCCATTTTTAGAAATTCTTTTAAAAATACGCGCGTTAACAACGTCAAATTTACAAACGTTGCGTAGACTCGTGACATATTCTCTGTTCACAAATTAAAAGACCACTGGCGATGTTGTCTTGTGAAAAGTACAACCGGCAACATTGTCCTAGTTAGAAATTTGGTAACAAAATTGACAAGTAGTGTTTGAAATAAACGTCAAGGTTATGCGTGCTGAACAGATCCGTGGTGCTAAATTTAATAATTGTGATAGATTCATGGTTTTATCTTTACAGTTGGTTCTTGTCCGATGAAATTTGTATTTGTGATACATGATTTTATCGTTCGTAAACAATTTTATAGCAGACAAACTGTAATTAATAATTATCCATTATGTCAAGAACGTACGAATTTTTCATAGTAATGCCGGTTGCTTAAGGCCCGGTCTTTCCATCTACTAATAAGGTTGCGAATAAAATTTATTCTGTTAATAAGTTGTAGAAGTGTCTTTCCACGTACCAATATTCTTTATTATGAAAATAACTTGCGTTATTTGTCTAATAAGTTATTAGGAAGTCAAAGTACCCAATATCGCGCTCGAGTTCCTAATAAATGTCCGGGTATAGGCGAGAAAATACGAATATTTAAATTTTATCAAGTGAGAGGTGTCGAATTTTTACTTCAAATTTCGTTACTCAAAAATATAATAAATATATGAACGATTTGTAAAATGGACGTGTTTGAAGATTTTGAAGACATTGATGACCGGGAAATAGTAGATTTAATTAATGTTGTCAATCCAGAACGTCATCCATATACAATAAGAGAAAGAACAAACCATTTTGTTAAATGGGATGAGAAAGAATTTTTACGACGTTTTCGTTTATCAAAATTGTCTGTTCTACAACTCCTAAATGAAATAGAACCCCAACTGCGACACCATAGTGATAGGTAAGTACACGATTTGTACATTTTAGGGAGATGCAGCAGGACATAACAATTTAAAAAAATTGCAGAAATCGTCCAATATCTCCGCAAAATCAGTTGCTGTTGACATTAAAATTTCTGGCTAGCGGCTGTTTTTATATAGCTGCAGGGGATTTCTTAGGAATACATAAATCTACTGCAGCCAAGATTATTGCCCGCGTCATAAAAGCAATTTTGGAATTACGTGGAAGGTACATTAAATTCCCCCAAAGTCTTCAGGAAAAGCAAGAATCGGTTAGGCAATTTGCTATGTTTGCAAGATTTCCCCGAACAATTGGTGCCATAGATTGCACCCATATAAGACTGTTGTCACCAGGTAGATAATTTTTTTCTCTTGATGTTAATTACTATAATGATTTCCCAATTTGTAGGAGGAG
Source organism: Dorcus hopei (assembly GCA_033060865.1). Taxonomy (NCBI): domain Eukaryota; kingdom Metazoa; phylum Arthropoda; class Insecta; order Coleoptera; family Lucanidae; genus Dorcus; species Dorcus hopei. The sequence continues at coordinate 149,810 of JAUPFK010000011.1, read as the reverse complement.
AAAATGCAGAAGCTTTCAGAAATAGAAAGGGTTTCATGTCATTAAATATTCAAGTAATATGTGATGCAGAAACCAAAATTGTGGATGTAGTAGCCAGATGGCCAGGGTCAGCACATGATAGCCATATCTTTTCGAATTCTACCGTGAGGATGAAATTTGAAAATGGAAGTATGGGCAACTTTTTGTTAGTAGGTGACAGCGGTTACCCAGTGAAGCCATATTTAATGACCCCATTGGGAAATCCACGAACTGCAGCAGAAAACCTCTATAATGAATCCCAAATAAGAACGCGCAATGTGATTGAAAGAACCTTTGGTATTTTGAAACGCCGATTTCCGATTTTGTCAACGGGACTACGTTGTAAACTTCAGTTGGCGCAACAAATAGTTACAGCCACTGCTATATTACATAACATTGCAGTAGCACAACATGATGACATACCCGATGATGACTTTGAAGATCCACCTAACGATATAGATTTTCCTGTTCAACCACAAGCGGACCAAGAAAATATCGTTCGACAATCTATTATAAGTTATTTTCAAACACTTCTGTAAAAATGTATAATAAATTATTTTAACAGACACTTAAACTTTGCACTATCGCCACGTTTCACTATCGATTGATAGCTTCTTCTTCTCCTGAAGAATTGATACTATTGACAGCTTCTTCAGGAGAAGAAGAAGCTATCAATCGTATCAATCGATAGTGAAACGTAAAGCGACAGTGCAAAGTTTAAGTGTCCGTTAAAATAATTTATTATACATTTTTTATCGGACAAGAGTCTCCTTTACTTAATTGTAAAAATGTAGTTATGAAAACCAATATTTTTTGTAGAAATATGTATTATAGTTACAAAAAAGTTAATGAAATTATTCACAATACATTTTTACTTCTAGATATTTAAATAGCTTTTTACTTGCATTTCTAATAACTCTGCTTTCAGTTTTTTATTTTTAATATCGAGCTGTAAAATCTCTTGTTTCAACTGTAATTCTCTGAATCGTAGCTCTTGCTCAGCAATAACACTTTCTACTTGTTTATTTATGAGCTTTAGTTTTTCTGCGTGTTCTTCCTCTTTCCGCTTTTCATCATTTCTAAGTGTTTCTATTTGTAGAAGTAGAAGCTCTTGTCTGCGATCTGTAACGGCAGCAATTTTATCATTTAGAACATCCTTCTTGATGGACTTTATAGGTTTTGTCGCCAATGCTGCATGTTTGGCCTGCTTTAGCTTGGAACTATTCCATTTTGACCAGCTGGACAATTTTGAAGTGTTATTACAACTCTATAAGAAAGAGGTAATTAACTTGAAGTGTTTATTAATTTAAAATGGTAATAATACCTTATTTCCCTGAGATTTTTCATTCAATTCATTCTGTACCACTTCCACATTATTTTCAGTTAGCTTCTCTATCTCATATGCATCACTTAGACTTAGATTTACTTCTTCCACTTCCTCGACATTTATACTTTCATTATCCGCTAAAGCAGATTGATGAATTAAAGTAGCAATAAGTGCATTGTTTTTTACTGCACTTGCACCTGTCGATTTGTCTTGTGCTTGTTGGCTGTCTGGAGGCATGCTTATTATTATTATTGTACAATGAAACACAGAAATGTAAATACTTACCTAATTCAAGATCACAATCATTTTCAGATATTAATCCGTCAACGGATAATATAATGTGACCTAACATTTTCTCCTCGTAATCACTAAATGTTTTTAGCTCTGCAGGTCCACCTCCTGTTTTGTAATGCATTTCATACTTATTATGAGTTTGTTTTTTCTTGATATTTCTTTTAATACAATCATATTTAAGGCGTAGCTCCTTTCCGGATCTATTTCTTTCACCTGTTAAACTATTAAATTCAAATGCTATTTGTTCCCAAACGTCTGCTTTCTGTTTCCATGATACAGCATCACTTTGTCTGTTCTCAATAACATTTACATGTCTCAAAACAATATCGACCAGTATTCTTGCTTCCAGCTCGGTAAAATTAGCAGCTCGCTTTCGTTTTATACTCACGGCTTCTTTAGCATTCATTTTCTAAACTCTAAAATGCAAAGTTAATAAATAAAACAAGAATGTTTATAATTTTTTACCTAAACGTCGATCTCTGTCTTGATACGAATACAATCTTTCCTTTTTCATTTGCTGGTCTGAAGCAACTTTGAGTGTGGTTTGAGGTTATTAAATCTTGCCAACTGTTTCAAACAATATTATTTTGTCCAATAACTATTCACCTTTTAAATTTCAGTGGAAAGACACTTGAATGTTATTTGCCTGATAACAAGGCTTAATAAATTTATTTGACGAATAGTTATTTGCTCTTTTATTAGCAGATGGAAAGACCGGGCCTAAATCTGGTGCCAATTTTTTTATTTCAACATAACATTTGACGAGTGCTTCTTTTATTTTGGCATTTAAAATATTCTTCTGCGGTTCTGGTAAAAAATATGTCCATAAGCGCTGAACATTTTCTATGACAAAAATAGTTAATTTAGCTTAAACTGAATGTATTTCTACAATAAAATTTGCGGATTATCCGTAAATGTCGGAATTATTGCCTTTTAAAGTAACGATTTTTAGGTTATGTTCGTACGTTTTTTATAGATATTTTCGAATGGGTTATTCTTAAAACGTGCTGATAAGACAAGGAAAGCCTTTTTTTTTGAGTAAGTGTATTTCAAGGGAGAGAAACCTTTGCACAGAAACATTTTTTAATAGTACCTATCTACTTGACGAGCAATGCACAAATAATTTTTGTGCGATAGGCTTTCAGGTAGAGATGGGCGATATATCGTTACTGGTGACTTTGTCGCTGTTACTCGCTGGTCGCTGGAACTACCGGCGACTTGTGTAACATAAAACCAGCGACCGGTGACTAAAGAAAACTGTATTGGCGCTTCTAAACTCTCCCGGTTACACTTGACGCTCGCCTTTGCTGCGTCGCCGTTAGGCCTATGGATGATCAGTTTTTTATCGAGAGCAAATTATTGTGTTGTTTTCGACAAGGGTATGAGTAGTTATTCCGTATGAATCGTGGAGTTTTAAAATTTTAATCTCGATTCGGTATTACTTCAAATAAAGATTATTTAATTATTATTTTTTTAATTAATTCATATTGCTAATAATATGCAAAGTAATAATAATAATATAAGTTTGTTCTGAATAAAGTGTTGCGAAACTAGATTAACCGTTTTGTAAAGATAAATTTGGTGAGGATGCGCGACAATTAGACGAGTTCATGTTTTGAAATTTGGGGGTGTATCCAGTACAAAAAGCAAACAACAATTTTTACTGGATACATCTCCAATTTTCCAAAGATGAACTCGTCCAATCGTTGCGCATACTCCCTAAATAAGCCTTTGTGCCGTTTCTAACAGTTTTCAAAGAGATTAATTAATTAGATTATACATATGTTATATGCAGTTCCGTAAAAGAGCGTGTATTTTGTTACGTTATTTCTATTTCATCCGGATACAATAAAGTGAAAAAGATTTGAAACTTTAAATTATAATTTTAAGAATGGGTTCGAGACAAAAACGTAGTGAACTGTGGAATTTTTTCACACCCATTCCGAACGAGCATTTTGCAACGTGCAATATCTGCAAGAAAAAATTTTCTTTCAAGACCACCAATTCCAATTTAAAAAAACATATGAAAACTAGTCACCCAACAGTCAATCTGACGCAGCCATCAGTCTCTACACCAGGCACCAATGCAACAATTGAAACTTCTAATCAATGTCAAAATACAGAAGTAACTACCGAAACAAAATCGTCAACGAATGAAAATGAGCATTCCGCGGCTAAAAAACGACTCATTCAATCTTCCGTAACTTCACTTTTTCCAAGCCGCCTGAATACTCAAAAAAGTATTACTGATAATTTAATGAAATTATTTATACTAGATTTTCAACCCTTCAGTGTGATTGAAGACGAAGGATTCCGAGATTTTGTAAAGGCCTTAAATCCTAATTATGAGTTACCCACTCGTAAATATATTTCAAAAACCTTAATTCCTGCAGCGTATGAAGCTTGTTCAAATAAAGTTAAACAACTTACTGAAAGTGCACAAACATTTTCTCTGACAACCGATTGCTGGAGTTCCATAAACAAAGATAGTTTTATGGCTATTACACTCCATTTTATAGATGATTTCTTTGAATATAAATCCTTGCTACTGAATTGTGCAGTGGCAGAAGGCTCCCATACTAGTCAAAATTTAGCAAATATAATATTGCAAATTTTAGACAACTGGAATATAGGTAAAGAAAAAATACTCATGGCTGTTTCAGACAATGCATCTAATATTAAAAGTGCCTTAACAAACCCAGTGTTTAAATTAAATTTGAAGCATTTCGGGTGCTTAGCCCATACTATTAACTTATAGCCGTTTGCACCACCTTCGATTAGAGTTGGAGTTTAAGTAACCTCACGTTAGCTTAAACTCTAGTTTAAAATGCGTTGCTTTGCACCACAGGAAAGTTAACTAAACCAGGAAATAATAAAATTCCCTAAAAAGAATGCAGTGGCAACTCTGCATGGCTTGCTCAGCTGATCAGCTTGTTGATGTTTGTGACGGATGTTTCAAACGTGTTCAAACGTTAAATTTGTATTCAGTAAGTAGCTACACCAAAGTTTTCTATTTTCTATTATTATTTTAACATAGAACTGTTTTATATGGGTCATATAAACACATTAGTCTTAAATGTAGGTTCTAGTATAATGGAATGCCAAGACAAAAAACGCTGCAGATCAGCAAATTTTACTCCCGATGAGAAAATTTTATTATTAAGTGTGGTGAATAAATACAAACACATTTTAGAAAACAAAAAATGCGATGGTGTAACCAAAAGAGAGAAAGATGCGACATGGCAAAAAGTCGTCATGAATTTAATAGTTGTTCACAGTCAGGAAAACGTACAATAGACAACGTTAAATTATTATATAATAATCAAAAAAAACTGACCAGAAGGAAATTTGCGGAGTATCGGTTTGAAAGTCAAGCCACTGGTGGGGGAGAAAATGTGGTTAAATTGGACCCTGTATTAAATTTAACCATGGAAATAATTAATAAGAAGACCGTGACAGGTTTGGAGAATCGGTTTGATTCAGATTCTGGACAGACATCTTCCTGCCAGCAAGCAGCATCTTGCTCTAAAACAATTGTGGACCAGGTAAGCTTTCAAGTGTAGGAATAGAAGACTATTTCAAATTACCTATGTATTTTAGCAAGATGATGAAAATTCACAATCAGATATATTTTTGGATTATCCAAGTGACTTAGATTGGGGAGATTTTAAATCTAGCCATTTATCAACACCTGTGACGAAGAAACTAAAACCAAGTGGCAATTTAGCAGTAAGTATTATTTTTATAACAATGCTCTTTGAAATTTAATTGTAAGTAATATGTATTATTCTCAGGAATCTCGTGAGACAGAAAGAAAAAACACGATAGTCAAGATATTAATCACGAGACAAAGAAGTGGCAACAAAGGCGTCGTCCACAGGTTCATAGCACGACAGGAAGTCTTGCGAAGCAGTACGAGGACTTAGCAATTTATAAATTGAAATTGCCAAGTTGCAATTGGAAATGTTGGAGAAATCTGGAATACACGAAAGTAAGAAAATAGATTTTGAAAACAAGCAGTTTGAGCTTATAAGAATGAGAGAAAGTAAAAAAGCAAAACTAGAGGAGGAAAGTTTAGAGCTAGACATTAAAATAAAAAAAGCTCAGTTGGAAGCCCTACAGCATCTGAACGATTAATATGTTAGGAATGTGCTTTAAAATTAAATAAAAAAGATGTATTTTGTATTTCTGTTTTATTTAAAATAATTTCAATGTATTGTTTATTGTATTCTATTGAAATAGCCGTTAATGAGTTGCCTTCTTAAAACTCCTGCTGCATCATTGTGGTTTTCAGCTTGCCCATGCATTACTGGAATGTCACCATTTATGATCAATTGATTTAATACATGCCCATCCAATTCTTCGGGAGTTGGTGGGGGTTCATTGTCGCCCATATCAATTGCTATATTATGTAACACGGTTGTTGCTATTATGACAGTCAATGTAGTGGCTAATTTCAAACGACTTCCATATGCCAAAACAGGAAATCGCCTTTTGAGCACTCGAAGCATCTCTCAATAGTGTTTCTGCTTCTTATATGGCTTTCATTATATAATTGTTCTGATGGTGTTTCAGGACGTAAAAGAGGTGTGAGCAAGTAATTACTATTTGGATAACCACTATCACCTGCGAAATTTTATTTTGTTATAACTGAAAGGTAATTACCATCTAATGAAGACTTACCCAGAAGCACACAATTTGGATGTGCACCTTGCTCGAACTCCCTTTTTATGCTACTGCTATTAAATATAGTTGCATCATGTGCCGATCCAGGCCAGCGGGCAACAACATTACAAATTTTCAACTTAGCCGTGCATATCATTTGCGTATTTATAGAAAAGTACCCCTTTCTGTTTCTATATATCTCACCTTCATTGCGATCTAGAAATTTTATCCATGCATAAAGCTATTGTAGACAATTTGGTAAATTTTTACATTAACTACTTATCAATTTTTCACAAAACCATAATTTATTAATGAAAAGTTTGAATCGCAACATCCTGCGATCACTTTTTGACCTAACATTGCATTAGAAATGACAAATAACCTAGGACAGGTCGGTTTGGTTTGCAGTGGAAGTCGCGAGCTACGCTTCTGCTGACGAGGCCCCAAATAGGGCCGAAACAGCTCTACAGACGATGCTCGAGGAATCCGTTGCAATCAAAACCGATTTGCAAAAATTTTTTTAAAATAATTTATTACTTGTTTGTACGAAATTTCTAGGTCATAATCGTGATCTACAGGATATAAGTCAGGCAATCTACACAACAATTTGTGAAAAATCTTGTGTTATACCTGGGCACTGAATTTTGACATGTGTGCAGTCTATTGCTCCTATGACTTTGGGAAATGATGCAATCTCAAAGAAATCTTGCTGGCATTTTCTTTTCTTATCAACAGTATTTGGAAAATCTATGATATATTGGTACCGAGTTGCAATTGCTTCTGCCACTCTCACAATAATTCGAGAAACGGTTGAGTAATGCATTCCTGCATAATCCCCAATTAAGTCTAAATGTCCATCAGTCGAAAAAAATCGCAAGCAAACTAACAGCTGATTAATTGGTGATACACTATTGTTACTGAAAGAAAATGAGATTAATTAATTAATTAACATTAATGATAAATATATATCGATGAATTCATACTTACACATCCAGCGGGAATTCCAAAAGATCTTCAATTCCGTTTAAAACTTCTATAGCACATTCTTTGGAAATTCGAAACCTTTTGCGAAACGTAATTCCATCTAGATCATTGAAATAATTTTTTCGTTCATTTATACGTCGAGGAATTCCACGCTCGATAAATTCTACTACTTCTATATCGTCATCATCAGCCAAGTCCATATCAAAATTAAAATTTATCATATTTTGCTTCAACAAATCAACGATTATCGAAAACTCAAACAACAACGATAAAAACAACAGTTGACACTTGACAATTCTATTTATTCGGTTTTACGCAAGGCGATTTCAGCTAACTAAAAAGTTAAACCAGCACAGAAGACGGATTAAATTGAGTTGGTTTAGCAAGGTCTTAACTACGGTTTAAGCGGCGGTGCAAACAGGTTTTACTGTTAAACCTGGTTTAATTTTTAACTAGATATGGTGCAAACGGCTATTAGTTGTTCAAAATGTTCTCAAAGTGGAAAAGACGATTTCAATTCTTTTGGAAGAAAAAGTTAAAGTTATTGTAGCTCACTTTAAAAGGAGCTGCATTGCTACTGAAAAATTGAAGAAGTACCAAGATAATCAAGGTATGCAGCCATTAAAACTTATACAAGATGTTTCCACCAGGTGGAATTCTACGTATTACATGGTAGAAAGGTTCGTACAACTTGAGGATGCCGTAAAAAGTACAGTAGCTGTCATTAATAAAAACTTGCCAATATTAAGCAGTGAAGAATGGCAACTTTTGAAGGAACTGTGTAAAATTCTAAAACCTCTTGAACGCGCAAGTAAAGATATTAGTGGTGAAAAGTACCTAACTGGACCTTTAGTTGTGCCTCTTGTGAATGGATTAATATCAGTTTACGTTACTCTAAAAACAAAAAAATTTCATAAGTCCATTGAAAATATGATTTCAATTATAAATGCTGATTTACTGGAGAGATTTGGAAACATAGAGAAGAACAGTATATATTAAGTTTGCACATTTCTTGACCCACGTTTTAAAAATTTTGGTTTTAAAGACCAAACAAATTTTGAAAACGCGAAAAGAATAGTTCAAACTGCCTTGACGTCGAAAATAACTCGAACGCAGTTGCAAAATTCTGCAGCACAAACGTCCAATCTTGATAGGGAAGAACATGAACTTAATAATAATGATGACGAAGATGATGATGAGTTATCGATTTGGAGTAGTTTTAAAAAAAATATATCTTCATCACAAACAAAAGTCTCCAATACATCAAAGGCAATAATCGAACTTCAACGATACATGGAAGATTTACTGCCTAAGCAGCAAAATCCGCTGAAGTGGTGGCGAGATCATAAATATAATTATCCTCATTTAAGTCTAGTTGCTAAAGAAAAATTATGTGTTGTTGCGACGTCAGTACCATGTGAACGATTATTTTCACGCGCTGGACTGATTTTATCCGACCGCCGAAATCGTCTCTCTCCGAAAAATGTGGAAAAAGTACTGTTTTTAAATTCAAATTTTAAAGTTTAAAAACACTACAAAACTAAGTTCGAAAAATTCTAATTTGTGTCATTTTTCTTGAAAAATGTGTCTTTCGCTTTCGTTACAGTATTTTTGTACATTAGATCTACTGTACAGACTTGTTTTGAAAAGCAAATAACCTATTGTGAATTTTATTATCTACCATTTAAATGGAATATTTATTTTATTTTTGTATTTACATACTTTATTTATTTTAAAGAGAATTTTATTTATTATTCACATTTTATCAGAGTAATTATTTTTATTTACCTATATGTGCAAATATGCTATTCTGAAAATATATACATATTTTTATTTATGTAAAAATGTGTTTTGTTTCTAGCATTTTCTTTAGCCTAAAGCTAAGTTCGTATTTCCTGATTTTTTTAAATTTTATTCTATGTGCAGGCTCGCTGAAATATTGCACGCAAAAGTTTCTCTTCGCTTAAAATGTATTTACACATAAAGGTTTCCCTTCCCTTAAAATATATTTGTACATAAAAGTTTCCCTTCCCTTAAAATATATTTATACATAAAAGTTTTTCTTGCCTTTTTAATTTAATGGGTTATTCTTAAAACGTGCTGATAAGAGAAGGGAAGTCTTTTTTTTAATAAGTATATTTTAAGGGAGAGAAAGCTTCGTACATAAATATTTTTTAATACATTCATTTAATTCATTTAAATAGTCACCTGGCAGCTGGCCTTTCAGGCTTTGGTTGTAAAATTATGAATGTTCCCACTTAATGGTTGGCGAGCATTACACAAATAATTTTTGTGGAATAGGCTTTCAGGGGTAGTGTACTAGTTTGTCATTTCAGATGGACAGTGAATGTAAACCTTTATGTGTAATTTTAAGGTAAGAGAAACACAAAGAAAACCTTTGGGTGTAAAATTTAAACACAAAGATTTCCTTTCCCTAAAAATTTAGCGTTTAGGTGTAGATTTATAACAAGGGTTTCCATTCCCTTAAAATTTACACACAAAATTTTCCTATCCCTTTTAGAACACACACAAAAGTTTCCCTTCCCTTAAAATACGCATAAAAGTTTCCGTTCCCTTAAAACTTACATACAACAGTTTCCCTTCCCTTAAAACTTATGTCCGTATTCATAGTGCTTCCTCGAGGCTTCCTTCAGTAAGGAACCCTTTAGAATGGGATTGTACTCGTAGTAAGGCAGTTGCATAAAACAACTCGCATTCTAAGGGGCTTCTCATTCAAGGAAGCCTTGAGGAAACACTATGAATGTGGACATTTTACTCACAAAAGTTTCCCTTCCCTTAAAACTTACACACAAAAGTTTCCCTTCCCTTAAAATTTACCCATAAAAGTTTCCCTTCCCTTAAAATATATTTACACATAGAGGTTTCCCTTATTTAAATACACCTAACACACTAAGGCAATCCCATAAAAATTATTGGTGTAATGCCCAAAAATAACTATAGAACTATGTATAGGCACATTTTCATGACCAACGCCAGATGGGCCAGCTCACTTTAACTAACATATACACCTCCATCCATCGCCAAGTGTGCCACTGTTGCCCCTTTAAGAAGAAATAGCGCCTGAAATTTTATGATTAGTGCTGGCATGAAATTTTGGAGTTTTTACGAAGGCTCAAACTTAATTTCTCTACTTCGCAACATTCATAATCTTTCAATTTCGGAAAAAGAAACTAAATAGAAAGTGTAAATCTGTAAATCTAGTATAGATTTATCATGCGTTACCGGCTATTGCAATAGAGTCGCATAATTTGCCGGGTATGATGAGCAACATAATATAATAAAATGTATTTATACAAAAATTTCTCTTCCCTTCAAATGTATAAACACGAAAAAGGCTTTCCTTCTCTTTAACAGCACTTTTTAAGAATAACTTATTCGAAAATATTGATATGGAACATCAAACATAACCTAGAAATCGTAACTTTTAAAAGGTGATAATTTCAAAATTTACGGATAATCCGCAAATTTTATTGTAGAAATACGTTCAATGTAAGGCAAATTAGCTATTTATGTCAGAAAAACTGTTGAACGTTTATGGACATATTCTTTACCAGACCCTTTTCTGCTTTGGAGGCATTGAAATGGCTTGTTAAAATGAATATAAATGTAAACAATATAATAATAAAATTGATTTGACAAATTACTTTGACATGAAACTTCAAATACCTTGCCAACCTTGCTATTTTGATAATGTTTTGTAGGGGACTTATGTTATATACCAACATAATGCAGTAGGTGGTGGTTTTTTAATTTGTGAACAACGTATATGTATTTAATTTTCATTTAGCAGCTAACTTCATTGCTACTGAGCGTTCTATCAACCTTACTTTAAAGTGTAGTAATCGGACTCACTCGGACTTTAATTAAAGTTGATCGGTTGATCGTTTATGAAAACAAAGCTCTTTAAAATAAATTTTAAGGAGTTGATTATGAAAACGGCCGTAAATATCATGAAATGCTCATACAGTGAGAATCTTGTAACGCTGCACATAGACGAAAATTACGTGATCAGATTATACATTTCTGAGTCATATAAAGTTGCACATAGGGGTTTTAACATTACGTTGCTATGGTTTCAATTTTCAATGCTGAACCATTTAAAATCTGCACATAGAAAGTATTAAGGAAGATTTATTTCATTGCATGTATTTAACAAAATTGTAATGTAACCATGTTTAAAAGATAAATATTTTATATTTAAATTTATAACAATATTCGAAAAGATTTAAATGCACAAATAAACAAATTAAACCAAATGAAAACAACAATTACAACTTATTTTCAAAAATGTCATCATTTGGCGGCAAATAATGCAGAGACCTCTCTCAACGAAGCTCCATTTGAGAATAATGTGTACATTTCTACTTTTTCGGCGGTTGTATACATTATTTTACAATAAATCAAAAGTACAATTTAATTCAATCTGACAATTCAAAATCAGTAGTGTCATTACTAACAACGCACGGTAACCATGGCGAATGAAATAAATTTGGAAATAATAATGTAATAAAGGTTCCATTGATAATTACTATGTGCAATCTTATAAGGTTCTCAGTGTATATAGCTAAATCAACATCATCATTACATAGAACAATCGGTACCATGTAGAGTAAAAATAACCGCAATTCAGTGGCTTTCCAGTCTGCTAGATAATCCAAATCGCATCCTTTTCTATTGAACTCAACCGGAATAAATTTACTTAGACGAATAACTTTTTTTATACAGATTGTAAACCATGGGTAACAGGCTTACCTGTCCAAATTTTAAGCAGTTTTCTCATTGCCCTCAAGCATGCATATAATCTATGGGAAAGGTAAAAAACATACCAATAGGTAAAAGTAGCAGAGGTTTGCCCTCTTCTAAGAAAGAGACAATTAGGAAAGGTTCAGATTTAAAATTTTTCACTTGGGCTAAAATCGGCCAAAGGTGAAGTAATTAACCCAAAATAGCAATATTCATCATTCAACAAAGGTTTTGTTATAGTCTGTCTTGGTGTTTTTAAAAATGTACGACTATCCAAAGGTAGCTGATTATGGTATGGATGTAAACTGTTTAAAGGCCGATTTATAAATTGACGCCCGTTCGCGCGACGCACTCATTTGAGCAAGAGCAATCAAATGCGGAAACGTTACCATTACTTGTGTTTTATAGTTCAACGATGCAAACGGTTCACAAACATCAAAACTGACATAATAATTGTCGCTCAAAACATCTAAAAGTGATCATTTACAATGAACATCTTTGAAATACTTACAAATCAATAATTCTTTTTACCACCCATCGTAAATTTCTATCAAATTTTATTGACATGAAATGACATCTGACGCAGACGCAAACGTAAATCATGACCGACTTTTTACCGGACGCGCGACGGTTACAATTCCGCGGTTACCTAGGCGAACAGCGCTAATTTTTAAATTGTTCAACTTATTAACCAAGGCTAATGTTTTGGGGGTAGCGTTAAAAGTTGCGTTAAGCTAGGCGTTCACTTGTCCGCATCGCACGAATCGGATTTTATCCTGCTTATGCGTTCACATCATAAGAGGCGATCCGTCCGATGCGAAACAGTGAACGACTAGCTTTATACGTACGGGCGTCAATTTATAAATCGGCCTTAAAGAGGTGGGTAACGACAGTACGTTCAACGTACCTTTTCGTTGCCCAATCGGTCAATTGAAACATGAAACTTTTAAATAAACCATTATTGCTAAAACACAACACCAGTTTCAAATGTTTCAATTTGAGTTTACAATTTATTCCTTAAATTGATGATGTTGCACCAAATAAGCTTCTGAAAAAGATGTTTGATTATTTAAGAATTAAAACCGATGCGGATCCGGACATTTGGGCGCGGCCAAATGGGCGCCGCTAGTAGGGCGCGACGACGCTACGGCGCGAGTCCCTTACGGCGCGAAGACGCTACGGCGCGAGTTTGTTTGGAATCTCATTGTTGTCAATCATCCCCTGATTACGTAGGTACATTCCAGAAACTCATTATCGTGAAATTGTTTGTTATTGTCAACTGATTGACTATCATCCCCTGATACATTCCAGAAACTCATTAGCGTTAAACTGTTTGTTATTGTCGACCGATTGTCTATCACCCCCTGATTACGTAGGTACGTTGTGATTGTGAAAAATGGAAGTGTTTTCTCGAAAAGGAAAAAGAAAATTTCATAACAACGGATGCTGTAACGTTTTCGATAGACTTAGTGCCTGTGGGACAAATGAATTTTGGCGATGTGAACAAAAGAACAGTGGTTGCAAACGTCGCATTCAAACATCAGAAGCATAGATTACAGAGGTTTGGTAGATTGGCAACTCGACTATCAATTTTTGTCATAAGCAGTAGCGCCATTGCGACGTGACCCAAATATAATCAACGAAGCGGGTAATTTAAAAATCCTTAAATTTGGCGGGTTCAGTACCAGTATGTACTTTATGCAATAACATGATAATGTTATGGTGTAACCTAAATATCTATTTGTCATGTCAGCAGTATGACATTCCAAACCCAAACAGAGATTTAAACTTTACACTATGGCATTATTTACAACAAATAAATATTAAGGCAGAATAAACAAACATGCAGGGTATTATTGTCAGAATGATAATTTTCTTTCATTGAAAGTCAACCATTAAGGTGAAAAACTGATAATTAAAGAAACATGTGCGAATTAAAATATTTACTAACCATCATATTTACAAAAACATGTTATAAATAACATTGAACAGCTTACATATTTATGTAACTTTTTTAAAATAAGAATTTCCCAGATTAAGTTTTTCATTTCTTTTCTTTTATTCCATTGTCATGTCACTTAAGAACTATTTATAAAGATATTTATTATAAGAATGATAAAGATTATTTACAACAGGCATAAAGCAAGATTAACTAATATTGATTAAAAAATCGGACCTACATAATTAGGCGAAATTTTCTACAGGGCAAATATAAAATACATTGTTACCGAAAGCAGTCAAATTTTATGAAACAATTTGACTGCTTTCGGACAATTTTTTTTCTTTAGCCCTAATGAAGCAAATCCAAAAGATGTAGACTACTACAAACAGTATTTACTTTTAAAGAGATTGTTGCGTTATGTGGCCCACTACATTTATTAAAACAAATAAGAAACCATCTACTCGAAACAGATGCCCAATTTGTTGAGAACAATAATATTTTACAAACAGTTCGTTGGGATGACATAATCAAATTATGTAGGATATCACATTACTAGAAGGTGCTTGAAATTAACTAATCAGCATAATGAATAATAATGAAGATAAAATTTTATTATTATCATGCAGGAAACAAATTTTGATAAATTTTGTGAAACATTCAGGAGAGAGAGCAGACAACTTTCATGGTATTAAAGAAAGAGTTCTTGGATACTATCAAACAAAATCTATCGTGAAAAATATATTCACCTTTTTTTATGTTCTGAAATATTTACACATTCATTTGCTTCAATTGTAAGATTCGCATGTTTCTGGCCTTATTTTTTTTATATTTATCGGCTGCAAGTCTTATCAAGTTATCTTTGATATTAAATATAAATTTTCCTTTTAAAATCAAATTCACATGCCTTACATATGAAAAGATAAAGAAGTTGAAAAAGCTTTCTAGAAATAAACGTCTTAAGTCATGTGCATCACAGGATGTTGAAATAGTATTAAATACAAGATTTAATAACTGAGTGAAGCGTTCTTTTACATTATTTTGAACAATTATTTGTGCTACTTGTACTAAGGCAACATTCATTGCTTGTGTGAAAGCAAGTCTAAATTGTGAATTAGGTTTAATTAAGAGATTTTTTTTATATTCTAATTCCTGGATGTATGCATGGTCAGGTGATGCACTTGATGCCAATAAGTTACTTTTGCAATTAGTGCAACTTCCAACTTTCTTTAAAAGAGTTCTAATAATGCTGCCTGCTATGTAAGAATGTAAGTGTTTGGTATATTTAGAGTGTGTTTGTACTTCAACAATGAATTCACTTGAACATGAAGGATTCGAAACTGTTAACTCCTGAGACTCTTCTGTTATTGGTGTTTCTGTCGTAAATAAAGTGCGCAAATTATCTAATAAATTATTGTCGTCAATTTCACAATTGGATCCTGGCGAATGATGTGACACAAAATTGTTGATAATTAAACTTTTAAATGTATGTACAAACTGTTGTGGAGTTGGGTTGATGTTTCTGACACCGTGACTTCGTATGGAACCAAAAAAAATTTCCAGTGGATCTTGATTGAAGTTTCTTAAACACAAAAATTTTAATTCTTGTTTCAGTTGACTCCACGAAGCCCTGAATTGTGAAAATCCAATTTCGCAATGTTGGTAATGATTTACGTTCCATTTATGTTTATTTTTTCGTTTGCAAAATTTTATGATGTTACATAATTAATATTAAAATGAAACTTATAAATAAAATAATAAACTTACTTTAAGAGTTTAAGTGATTTCAAATCTGAAAAAATATTTAAAAAAGAAAAAGAAAAAAGTGTCCTCATTCAGATTTGAACTCATGACCTTACGGTTGTGAGAAATGAACAAACCACCTCGGCCACGACACCCATTTAAATACTTTTCGTTAAATATCTACTAATCTTGTACGGAAAAAATAATAACTTTTTTTCTTAATTTCTAAATAATTAAGAACTAAAATTGCACAACTTTAATATCAAAACACTTTGAATGCAATAATCTTTCCGATTATAATCCAGAATTTCATATATATGTACTCAGGTAGATAATATAAAGCAATTTCTGTTTTCCCATGTTAAATCCCTATGTCTCATTGTCAAATGGACAAACGGTATAATATATTCTTAATATGTCTGCTGAAACATGATTTTTTAGATTTTTTAAAACAAAATTGAATCGAGATAGTTTAGAGCAAACAAATTCAATGTGCTTATTAAACTTTAATGCAGTGTCCATCTGCAGGCCTAAAAATTTTACATTGTCTAACACCGGAACAGATTTTCCATTATATTTGATAAGTATATTAGACTGTAACAAGCTGTTTTTAAATTCTAACGCCATAGTTTTGGTTGGATTTAGTTGAAGATGATTAGTCTCACACCAACTAGCCATCTGAGAAATTGAGGCAGAGGCAAGTTCAGAACACGAAGCCTGAGAGGTACCTGTCACTACACAAGAGGTGTCATCAGCGTACTGATATAGTGAAGCAAATGGAAATTGTTGTTCCAGATTATTGACATATATTATAAATAACAACGGGCCAAGAATTGAACCCTGGGGCACGCCTTTGCTGATACCTTTAGAGTCAGATAGAATCTCCTCAATTACACCATCATTTATGTGTTTGATACATACTTGCTGAGATCTTCCAGTAAGATAAGATCGAAACAGGTCCAGTGAAGTTCCTTTGACACCAATATTATAAAGTTTAGACAATAATAATTCATGATCCAAAGTGTCAAAGGCTTTCGATAGATCAAAATAGATACCGATGGGCGACTCACCTTTATCTAAACAAGAAGTTATGTAATGCAGACACTCAAAAATAGCAGATTCTGTGTTTTTACCTTTAATGAAGCCATGTTGAGATTTAGATAAAATATTAAAACGCACCAAATACGAGTACAGTCTATTATATAAAAGCCTTTCAAACAATTTTGAGAAAATAGGAAGTAATGATATTGGACGGTAGTTGTTTATGTCCGACTTAGAACCTTTGTTTTTATAGACAGGTATAACTTTGGCGTGTTTGAGAGAATCAGAAAAGATTCCTGTTGCAAAGGAATTATTAATGGCGGCTGCAAGGTTAGGGGATATTATATCGGTAACGTCCGCAAGAATGGTGCCAGGAATTCCGTCATAGCCTGGGGTCTTTTTTAAGGATATATTCTTTAAAATGTCTCTGACTTTAACGCTATCAGTTGGAAACAGGAAAAAAATTGATTCTTGATTTATTTTTAAACTTACCTTTTGGTTCGAGTATGTAGATTGATCATTTGGAATGAAATATTCATTAAAGAGATTTGCAACAATATAAGGATCTGTTATGAAAATGCCATTACTTTCTAATTCAATTTTGGAAAATTTCTGTGAAGAAACAGATGAATCTTTAATAATAGTCCATATAATTTTACTTCTATTTGATGTCGTGCTGTTAAGGATTTTATTATTATTATATGTTATTTTAGCATCTTTTATAAGCTGTTGATATTCTCTCTTTTTAGCGTAATAGAAGTCTGTCAGTGTACTGTTAGCTCCTATCTTACATATAGAATATAGATCTCTAAGAAAATTGCCTTTATCAATAATTTCCTTCGTTAACCAAGGAGACCTGTTTTTACATTTATTGAGAACAGTTTTTGAGGCAATAGAAAACGATGAATTAAAATGCCTAATGAACACAGCCATGAATTGTTCAAAATCAATGTCATAGAAAGAAGAATTCATTAAATCATCCTGGCGAAGGCAAGAAACAAAAGTCGAGCGATTAGCTGAACTGAATTCTCTCCGAGTAAACGTAGTGTTGAGAGTTAAACCTGGTAATGGTAGTTGAGTTGTAAAGATTTGCGCAAAATGATCGGACAAGTGACAGATGACATTAGAACAGCTGATTTTTGGGAGATTGCTAAAGACATTGTCTATTCATGTGGCACTGTTTCCACATATACGAGTAGGTTCCTGCAGTAACGTATTCAGACCATATGAATGCAGAATATTCAATAACAATATAGTAGAAGCATTAGATGAAAAATTGACATTAAAATCACCGCATACAATTATATTATTTGATATTTTAAAATTTCATCCAATAATTCATCAAGTTTAACACAAAAAGTATTAAAATTACCGTCAGGAGATCTATATAAGCAGAGTACAAAGAACAAGAAATTATTATATTTGATTTTACAACATGAGAATTCAAAGTCTTTGTCCACACACTCAATTTTTAAATTGAGATTCTGACAATATGGAGACAAATTATCAAAGACGTAAATTGCTGTACCACCTCCCCTTATGTCCTTCCTAGAACTGAAAGTAATTTGAGTATAACCTGATATATATGTGTTTGGCATTAGTTCTTTACAAAGCCAAGTTTCGGTAAGGCAGCATATATCAGGATTATGTTGTTGACGCAAGAACATTTCAAATTCAGCGGTTTTCTTATTAATACTACGAACATTGTGATGTAGTAAACGAAGCGGTGTACAATTATTATCATTATTATTATGCTTTATTCTAAAAAATGATTCGGTGTTTCGGGACCAGAAATATCACAAATAATTTTGGAAATTTCTTGTAACGTTTTGGTCTTATCAAACTTTACATGCCCAAACTTATTACTCATGAGACTATTTACGAATGTGACTGAATTGCGATAAACTTGGTTGAATTTTTTTATAAATTCAGCTAATTTTAAGTTGAATTTGTCAATCTGAAATTGTATATTCGACATATTATGAAGAAATGGAATCGAAGTGATTATGATGTTAGTGTGAATACATTTAAATTGAAACTATTATTAAGTAAACTACGTAATACTTAATAATAGTTTCAATTTAGGGTTGGATTTATATCTAAAATCATGGCCACCTGTCATTATAATGACATAATCATTCTTTGTAAAATCCTTACATAGAGAATCTATATTTTCTATGACATTGGCAAACAATACATTAGGCTTAGTGAAAGTAGTTATTTGACAGGAGTCAACAGAGTATTTCCGCAAAAGTTTGTCACTCTTTTTGCCTACTTCGTCTGTTAGAACTAGAATTCTTCTTTTGATGTTTTTGTTATCATTACTAACGTTAAATTCAGCAGAGCTGTTTAACAATAATGGTTCAATATCTTCTTTTTGGGAATTAATAGCAGGAATAATAATTTCGTCAGTATTCACTGAAACGTCACGGTAAGTTACTGAACTTGTGAATGTTTGCGTTAGGGCGTTCTGCGTTGTAACATTATCCTTGTCAAATGAATCTTCATTATTCTTTAAAGAATTTACAATGATGGTTAATTCTTTGATTTTGAGTTTTTGTTCATCAAGTAGCTCATTCAATGTGCATTCCATTTGGAAAGCTTCATTGCGGAACAATTCCAATTCATGGTTTAACTTATTAATATGTTTATTTTTTAATAGGATATCGTTATTCAAAGTGTCAATATCATCACGCAGTGAAGTATCGTCAATGATATCGGTAATTTCATCATCTTCCTTCGCGCAACATACTATGATATTTTCTTTAATAAAACGTTTATTAGCTATTTTGTGTAGACAACCTTTATGATATATTTTTAAACAATTGGAACAAATGTAGTAACTGAGTGATTTTTTGCAACAACCAAATATGTTTGAAAATGAGTTCATTGTAAGATTGCGTAAAAGATACTGATTTACAAATTTAAATCGCCGCAAATTGTATGAAATAAATAGTAGATAAAAACTGATCGATAATCGAAAGAAAAATTAGGAGAGAAAAACACCGGCGACGCAAGGAGCAAGAGGATTAATGCGATCGCTATAATTGAGTCCCCAATGCGACCTATAAAGTACGGCAGATCAAAATCCACCGTTATCACTCAATACGCAGACCAAATGGACAACAAAAAAGAGAAGATAAAGATGATAGCAAAACCAACAAAATGATAAAAAACACCTAGTTAGATTAAATCAAAATGACACACATATAATGTAAAGAAACGGGACACACACTCAACACGTCCACACGACACGATGTACGAACACTGTCATTAGGGCTAAAGAAAAAATTTTGTCCTCCATGCTAAATCTTCGTCCTTGTGGCTTTCGTTTTTGCATTTTTAATTGTGATAGAAGAAAGTTCACTGTAGTATTGTTTATCTTGGTTTTAAAAAATTCTTCTGAATATGAATACTCTACAGCTTCTTTTAATCGGTGCCTTAATTCCACTTTCTCACCATATAAGGGCTTTGCTATATTTTTTAAATTCGTAGCTGTTTTATATAATTTTACTGCTTTTGGTGACAATTCACTGCTCTTTTCACACCAACCACTTGCAAGAGATTCAATTTCTTGTGTAAGTCTACAAACAGAAATGAGATGAATTAACATGAGGTTTTATTCTGAATAACAAAATAATCTACTGAATCTGTACTACTTTTTCTGAGAAAGTTGTAAATCTGTATACAATTCAATATTTAATATTTCATTGTAGCTGTTGATAAGATCGTCAGTTGTACAACGTAATGTTCAAACATGTGCAATTTTAAAGCTTGTTCAGATAAAGTAATTAAAGTTTTAGGAGTATTAATTAAATTTCAATAGAGAAGAATTTTACTTAACAAACAGATAAAAAGTAAATTACCTGTACGCTTTCCAAAAATTTTTGGTGACAAAGGCAGTCCTTTACTTTCAGATTGAGAAGCAGCAGGCGTACCTAAAAGTTTTAAAACTATTTCACTGAATTTGTTGATACAAATGTCAAAGCTTACAAATGTTAAAGCTTGTTTAGAAAAATTAATTAGTTTTATTAAATACATTTTAAATTGTTTTAGTAAATCAGAGAAAAAGAATCACCTGTATGCTTCCGACGAATTTTTGGTGACAGAAGTTCTGTACTTTTGGATTGAGAACCAGCGGGTGTTTCCTAGAAGTTTTAAAAACATTGTACTTTATTTGTTGCTACAATTGTCACCCATGCCAGACAAAATTGGCATGTGTACTTTAAAGCATGTTCAAGGTAATTACAGTTTTAATAACTAAATTTCAATAGAGAAGAATCTCATTTAAGAAACCAGATAAAGAAAGTGAATTACCTGTTTTCTTTTGAGGTGTTTTGGGGACAAAAGGTGTCCTGTACTTTCAGACTGAGAACTATCAGGTGTTCCTAAAAGTTTCATAAACATTTCATGTATATCTGTTAATAGGATCAGATGCAAAGAAATATTAAAAAATGAAAAAATAAAAATTTTCATACTTGTTCGGATAAAATAGTTATAATTTCTTAATTAGCAATATAATGGCTAACCAAATGAAAAAAATGAATTACCTTTACGCTTATGAGGATTTTTTGGTGACATAAGAAGTCCTGTGCTGTCACATTTAAACTTGGCAGTTGTTTCTAAAAATTGAAATGTTTTAATAATTTAATAAAAACCAAAACCTTGCACAATTAGGCACTCGACATTTCACTAGATAATTTGTCAGAAGTGAAATGTTAAACAAGGTTTAGCGTCAGCACACTGCATTTAAAGTTCCAAAAGAATTCGTTTTAAAAATGTTCATCGGACAAGACATGAATTTAATAATTTATATATACCGGGTGTCCGGTAAAGAATGGGCCATACTTCAAGGGTGGCTTTTTTGGGTCAAAACAAATCGATATAGATCAATTTATCTTAGTACAATTTTGCTTCATTAAAAAGTTATGGCCTTTCTAAGATAATTTTTTTATTTCAATATTTTAGCAAAACTCGTTCATTTTTGGAGATATTTAATTGTAACTTGGTATTTAAAGGTTTCTTGTACTGCTGAATCTGAATATCTTCCTATTTTTAACGTAACATATAGGGGACGCTCTCGAGATCCTGATATCCCTTTGTTTATTGCTGTACTTTTTTTTTAACGTGAATATTTTTTAAATTATATTCATTTTCTTGAAAGAACTTTTAATTTACTTTAAAAAAGGTATACTTGTTACGTGTCGCTAAAGTATACCAGTTTTGAGAAAAATGGCTTTGAATATGATAATGCTGAATATTACTGTTTTAGGTCTACACTGAATTAGGCACATAGACCCGTATTTCGGTTACAGTTTAACTTTAATCTTCACTTTATTTCCATGGGAACAATTGTTTTTATAATTGTTACTATGGAAGTAATCTGGAGTTGAAAGTTAAAACTATGAGTGAAATACGCGGCCATAGCAAACATAATAAGAATTTTTTACGTAATGTATCGTTGATTTAAATGTGGAATTGTAAATTTTTTTCAATTTTAAGTAAATTACGAAGAAGTGCAACTTTAGGTAATTGTCTTTTCATCCTGAAGTAGCAATAAGTATTCAACATTTTCACATTCAAAGCCATTTTTCTCAAAACTGGTGTACTTTAGCAACATGTGACAAGTATACCTTTTTTAAAGTATATTAAATGTCGTTTCAAGAAAATGAAACATATTTTAAAAATATTCACGTAAAAAAAAGTACGACAATAAACAAGAGAATGTCAGGGTCTCTAGAGCGCCCTCTATACGTTACGTTAAAAATAAGCAGATATTCAGATTCAGCAGTACAAGAAACCTCTAAATACCAAATTACAATTAAATGTTTCCAAAAATGAACGAGTTTTGCTAAAATATTGATATAAAAAAATTATCTTTGAAAGGCCATAACTTTTTAATGAAGCAAAATTGTACTAAGATAAATTGATCTAAATCGATTTATTTTGATCCAAAGAAGCCACCCTTGAAGTATGGCCCATTCTTTACCGGACACCCAGTATATATTAGTTTTGTTCATACCTCTTATTCCTGTTGAGGTACTTGCACAATCCCTGTTCGACATTGAAATATTTATGTGTGTTAACGGAGTGGGTGCATCGATCCTGTTTGTAAAACTTTCCAAGTCTGCACCTAAAAAGATATAACTTTTTAATAATCAATAACTAGTTTCGTCATTTTAGCAATTTACCTGGCAGTTTCAGTGATGGCACAGCATTTGCTTTCAAATTTGTCCTATTGTGGTACTGTATAAACTTATCATTTTCATGAAAATGTTCATCACAAACCCGATATCTTTGACGTGCTTCTGGCAAAATATTTAACAAATCTTTTTGAATTGCAGAACTCCATTTGGCAAGTAACTGTATAAAGTAGAATTTTAAAGAATTACCCATATGAAGGGCTGGCCTTTATATTTGCCAATTAAATTTAATCGCAAATAATATGATTTTTCTACTTTGCGTTCACAATGAACTCATTGTGACACCAAAAACAGTTTCACAATGAAGCTCATTGTGAAACTGTTTTTGGGGAAATTTTAGTCAATTTTTAATTGAAAATATTTATTAGATTCTACAAAATAACTCATTATTTATTTGTTACTTAACAGAATACTCACAATGAAGCTGGATAAGAAAAATTAATAACTTGTTAAAGTGACTTTTGATTAAAACGAAAGGTTTTCAGTGTTGCCACGCATTACAACTAAAATTTCCCATATACCAAGGAGATCAAATTTTTGACAATATTTTTCATTTTTTTGTTCAATAAGTGACGCAAAGTAGAAAAAATACTATATTTTACACGTTTCACAAGAGGCATTGTAACACTCGTTCCGTTGGGGCACTCCGAGCTTGCTACGCTTCGCTCGTCGTACCCCAACCCCACTCGTGTTACAATAAGCCTTCTTGTGAAACTCGTAAAATAATATACTATTTCCTAACTGATTGATATATTTAAATTGTTTCCACAGTAGTTATTTTTCTAATAACATGCTAATAACTAAAGAGCGGGTAGTCAGGCAAAAATAAAACGCAAAAAAGTCACAAAAAAGTAGGAGAAAAGGCAATGAATTTTGAGAAAAAAGGCAACAAGTTTTAACAAAAAGGACACTAAAAGGCAGGAAATTTTGGAAAATTAAATTTATTTAAAAAGTACATAGCATTAAATTCTATTTTTATTTGACCACCAGGAGGTGACTAAATATTTTTCAATATTTTCCGGTAACAAATTTTGTCTTTTATCGGACAAAATGTTTTTGTATTGCGAAAAAGACCTTTCCACATCACAAGATGTTACTGGAGCATATTTTAACATAGATATTTCATCTATTGTTAATTTAATGCAACACCACCCTCATGAAGTTTGGCTACCTCTGCAATAATTTTGAAGCCAGGATTTTTTTGTTTTGTGTTCAGAAATTTTTCAGCTACTTTTTGGCCTATGCTACCCGGAACTTCTTTAATTAATGTGTCCAGCGTATGAAATAATTTCAAGGAGTCGTATAAACTTAGACCATTTTTTTCTAAACAAGTAATCGTTTCTGGTATATTGGAAAAATGGGTCTTGATGAAAATTAAACCTCTTTTTACTGCAGGGTCTTTAAAGGCAGCTTGCGATTTGGCTATTGACAGAGCTGACGATGTTTCAAAACTATCGACCACCTTAAATTAAATATATAAAATTAAACTAGTTTGGAAATGGCAATTGTTAAATAAATAAATACCTCTTTGATTTCGTCAAATTGAACAGCGTAAAATACGCACGCGGAAATCCAAGAACCCCATCTAGTTATAACAGGTTCTGGAGGTAGCGGTGTGTTGGGTAACTTTTCTTTATATAAAGCTGCGCGTAATGGAGCTTTTAAAAAAACCTAAAAAAAAATAAACTAAACAAAGAATATAGTTACTTTTGAAAAATACCTTTTTAGTTGAAGAAATTAATTTGTTAACCACAACAAATTCTTCTCGAATAAATTCACATACCCTATGTAGACAATGTGCGAAGCAAGTAAGATGAATCATTTTTTCGTAAAAAATTTGCATGACTTGAGCTGCCTTTATCATATAAGGTGCAGCATCGGAAATTAAGAGGAGAATTTTGTCTTTTTTTACTCCATTCGGATATAAGATTCCTAATAGAAAAACAATCTATTAATTTCAGTATGTAATATTCAAAATGTTTAACTTACGCATGCTGTCATCGAAGAAATTGGCAATCGTTTTGTGATTGGTTTTTTCCAACTCTTTACATGCCAATAAATGAGGAACTCCAGCTTCGTGTTCTGATAATTTACAAACAATAATGTTTGCAATGTAGCGACCCTTACTGTCCGTAGTTTCGTCAATTGAGACCCATATACCGTCTGTCTTATGAAAAACGCACGACACTATAACTCTGTTATTAATGATTCGATTTCAATAATTCAAAAAGCACATAAGACTAGTTTAAAAATACTACAAAAGGATAGCATTTTAGATTTTTTTAAATATGACATTTATGTCAGGTGATAGTCAACTTTTTTTTTTTAAATGGCGGCAGATATTTTTTTTACTCAGTTTAATAG
Source organism: Dorcus hopei (assembly GCA_033060865.1). Lineage (NCBI taxonomy): Eukaryota > Metazoa > Arthropoda > Insecta > Coleoptera > Lucanidae > Dorcus > Dorcus hopei. Next base: position 124,468 of record JAUPFK010000011.1, on the reverse strand, counting down.
AGATTTATTTTCTAAATTCAATTATTTAAAAGTCGATTTCGAAATATCAAATTTGGGGGGGGGGGGACAATCGAAAAACTTTCGGAAAAGTGAACTCACTGTGCGGGTACTCAAATTAAAGGTCTCAAAGAGGAAAATCAGATAATCGAAAAATTGAAGGAAGAAAAATTAATATTCGATTTCACCAACGCGGATTGAGAATAGCTGTCGGTTTAACTCTAGTTTACCCCATTACTTTCTTATAAATGTCTCAGAATTAATCTGAGTGATAGTATCAATCCGGTTTGGTGAAATCGGACATAGTGAATCTTAGTCTGTACCGTCGAAATACGACATGGTAACGATGCGCTTTTTGAATCCACTTAATCATCTCCACCTCGCTATAGGCGAATAACTCTTGCCAAGACGTTTAATTACAACTTGATTTTGTAAATACTGTAGGGAAATAATTTCGCTTTTTAAACAAAAATGAAGTGTGCGATGGAAAAAAATGTAGAGTTTTAAAAATTTTATAATTATTATAAATATTGCTCAAAATGTCCCCCGCCTTGTTGAATACATAGCTGACACCTTCTAGTTACCCCTTGTAGAGCATTTAAGATTAAATTGAGAGGTATCTCGTGACAAGTGCGGATAATTCTCTGCCTTAAAATATCCTCATTTTCGGGTGGTGTTAAATAAACACGGTCTTGAACATAGCTCCATAACCAAAAGTCGAGCGGCGTAAGATCAGGTGAACGCGCAGGCCACCGAACTGCCCCATATGTCCCTATCCATTTTTGGCCAAATTTAGTATTCAACCAGTTAACGTTTAGCCTGGCATTATGTGGAGGAGCGCCATCCTGTTGAAAATACACTCTATTTAATTCTGCGAGAGGTAATTCATCCAAAAAGTTGTCCAAATTGGTAGTTAGTAGCTGATGATACTTGTTTTGATCTAGAGTACCATTGATGAAAATAGGTCCAATCAATCTATCAGCGAAAATACCACGCCATACATTTACAGAAAATCTATGTTGCCGATTGGTATCCACTGTAACCCTCGGATTTTGTTGACTCCAATAACGGTGAATATTTCAGTTAGAAATGCCATTATTACTAAAAGTGCATTCATCCGACCAGATAATATTTCTGTAAAAAAGTCCATTTTGACGCAACATGTTTAAATAAAAAACACAAAATTGCTGTCGTCGATTTTGATCGTTTTCATACAATGCTTGTACTTTCTGTGGGATATACGGTTTAAATTTGTATTTTTTTATGATTTTGTGAACGGTGTAATTTGATGTACCAATGTTATGTGCAATTTCCCGAGTTGAAGTCTTGGATTTTCTTGAACAGTAAGAAAGACATCTAGCTCTACATTTTCACGAAATTGACGTTGCTGTTTCTTGGGTTTCTTAAAACTTCCGAGATTTCTTAAATTTTGTTCAAGTCTTCTAAATTTCTGACGGTTAGGAACTTCTCTATCAGGAAAGCGAGCTGCGTAAAGGCGCTCAGCTTGACCAGAATTTTTGTGGCACTCAAAAAACACTTGCACCATATCAGTTAACTGATTGTTATCCATAATGAAATAACAACGGTATAACAAAATAATAACAAGACGGTAACAAACAATACAAACAAGAATAAATGAAAACAAGTTGACAAGTAAATATTTAAATCGTAAAAGACAGTTACTGTTTTGTGCAATTTGATAGGAATCCAAAGCATACTTGAAAATTTTATTAAAAAAGCAATTTCCATTTCTCAAAAACATTCTACAAAGAAATATCAAGTTGCAATATATCGTTTAATTCCGAAAATAAATCTCTATCAAACTGAGTAAAAAAAAAATATCTGCCGCCATTTGAAAAAAAAAGTTGACTATCGCCTGACAAAAACCTAAAATTTAAAAAAATCTAAAATGCTATCCTTTTGTAGTATTTTTAAACTAGTCTTACGTGTTTTTTGAATTATTGAAATCAGATCATTAATAACAGAGTTATAATGTCGTGCGTTTTTCATAAGACAGACGGTATAATTGTTTGCAATGTCTAGCCTAATCGAATCTAGTGTCTGCGAGTAAATAAATATAGTAAAAAAAATGTAATGTGGTTTTCACTTCTACTCACAGATTGATAGCAAATATCCAAATAATTTTTCCGCAGTGTTGATTCGTCCGGAATTATTTCTTTTGTTGAAGATTCTAAACACTCTCGTAATACTGGATCGTTCAATTTTTTAAAAGGAATCGATGCAGCTATAAAAGCCTCACATAACTTCAATGAAAATGTCGATTTTGAAGGACCAGGTTTTGATTCTTGCAAAGCCGTTTTCAAAAGAAGCTGTTGACCGTTCTTGCTTTTTACATTTTTTGAATGAATACCGCTAGTTATGTGTTGGGTTACGTGATACTTTTTAGTAGCATGTATCTAAAAATTAAGAATAAAATTGCAAATAACAATTAAATAAAGTAAAAAAAGACACTTATTAGAAGGATTTTGTACTTACATGCTTCGAACAAATTTTACAAAACAAAGAATTTCCGTCTATTGACAAATTCTTGTCTAGTTTTATCCAATTTTGTATTTGATCACACTTTGGCATCTTGCAGCGTTAAAATCGCCAATTAAATTGAACGTAAAACAAGCACGACAACGAGTGAATTACTAATGCCCCGAAAAGGGGTTATTTAAATATCGATTGCTGTCGGTTGTCACAAATGATCTCAAATTTCTCCGTATTGAAACTGGTAATACCCATCTGGAAATATTCGCTGCGGTCAAAGCACACTTCCTAGAAAACATATTAGTAAAAATTCACCAAATTCCCTACATTCCTTAGCATTAGAGTGCACATGGCATGGAACTTAGCTTTGTTTGAAATATTTTCGACTTTTAAGTCAAAATAATTGTCAAGGTGACATACCGACAGTAACATGCCGCATTTAACTGTTGCCCAAAAACCGCAGATAATTACACTAATTGGAGAAGGGTGGTCAGTAAGAAGATACATCTAGAGATGTAAAAAGCTGGCTTCAAGAAAATAACGTTGTGCGTTTGCCATGGCCTTCCAGAAGCCCAGATATCAACCCCATTGAAGATGTGTGGGGTTATATCATGAAGAAAATGTACGCCATTCATTTTAGACCTGCAAATGCACACGAATTATTAGATAAGATTGAAGAAATTGGGAATGAACTTTCCCCTGCTATATCCGTTCTTGTATTTATTCAATGCCTGAGCGTTAGTAAAGTGTTGTGAGAAATAATGGAGCTGCTGTGAAGCATTAGACATTAATTTGTTAAATATATTTATGTATGTTATTTTATCGTATATGAATTCTCAGTTTAGTTTACTATTGCCATAATCTATTGCTTTCTTGTTGATTCCTAAAAGTGAAAGTTGAATTATGCATTGTGTCATTTTACATGATTTAATTGTCAGCGTTTATGTCAATCTGACAGAGATCGATTTACACTACTCTAATAGCGTTTTTCACTGGCTGCGCTAGTGTGCACTGAGTGTATTTTCATCTCGGTTCAGCTTTATGTAATAAAACGAGATAGAGATATCCTGAGTGTACACCGGTGCAGTCAATGGAAAACGCTATAATATTGCAAATATAGCCTAAACGCCTAAAGACTTGTATGTTTTTTTTTAATTCCGCAACTGTACATGTTTCATCTGATGAAAATTGTTTGGTTATGTTGATACAAATTTTGACGTTTGCTGTTTAATGTTCGTATTATTGCGTTATATTAAATTTGTTACTATTATATTTGATTTTTACTTACCCATTCACCATGTTGCTCGTAAATTTGCACAATAACATTTCAGTAAATGCTTTTAGAGTCTCCATTGCTATTTAAACTGCGACATTGCGCACGAACCCCGTGCAGTGTTGTAATTTGCGTAACAATAAAATTACTAGGCCCTGAGATTTTAATTATTTCTAAAAAGATATATGCTCAAAACCACAGCAATATTTTATATACAGGATGTTCCAAAATTCAATACAGGAATTTTGTGGGTCAGTGGAGGGATTCAAAGGAAACATATTACATTGACGAACTCATGTCCTAACGTGAAAGCTTATTGCAAAGTCACTATCGAACATACTACGAGAACAAATGCAGTAAAAGTCGGAATAGTTAAATGAGATATTTATTCATAAAGTTGTATTATTTATAGAAAATGTTCAATACTGTGGCGTCCTGCCTCAATGCACGCTTTGCAACAATAGTAATTAAAATTATTATATGGCACTGCAATAAGCATGCACGTTAAGACTTGGATTCATCAATGAAATTTGTTTCCTTTGAACTCCTCCGTTGACCCACAAAATTTCTGTATTGTATTTTGGAACATCCTGAATGTACATACATATTTAACTTTTATACTTGCAAGCAATAAGTGCCTGTTTGTTTATCTAGAATTGGTTTATTTATTTTTCCAATAATGGATTCTAATAAATACCAAATTTGGTCTTTAGGCTTTGACCAAAACCAATTTTTTTTTCATTTCTTTGCGTCATTGTGCTTATTTCGTATTGATTATCTTCTATGTCGGTAATTACACCTGGAAAATGTTTTGCGTCATATGTTACCATAACATAATCACCTAGAGCATAAGTTGATTGTTTATTTGATGTAATTTGTACTATCTGATTTTCGTTTGTCTTCACACATACAGATTCCAATTTAGTAGTTGTCTTGTTCTGTCGCTTTGCTTTTGCTTTCTCACTTTTTCTTGCTTCCCGTTTTAGTTGTAACTGATTTTCTTTCTCTTCTTTAATTCTAATTTTTTCGTCTTGTATTTGCTTCCACTTTTTAGATGTTATGGCGAAAGGCACTTTTTCAGTTTTTCTTTTTTTATTTTTGTTAGATTCATTTCTGGGCCAAGATAAATATTGTGTCCATATGTCTTCAGAATTATTCTTGATTGTGACATTTTCTAATATAACAACTTTCATAAATATCTTATTGTCGACATTCTCTTCACAATGATTTAAATTTTCATTACACTTCTTTTCCGTAATCCTGCTAGTTTTTATAACGATGTCTTTCTCGTTATCGGGATCAGTCTTACTGCTTTGATCAACATTCACACCAATATTAGAAATGTTTATCATAGTAAGCTCAGACGTCGATCTATTAACACAAATTTGAGAATCTTGTTTACACTGTTCCAACAATTGATTTTCTTCCAAAACGAAACTTGAATTTGAATGGTTTGTTTCTGTTAAATTATTTGCAGTTTAAAGCGTTTCATGTCCATCAATGATATCCATTGGTAATGAATTAATATCAAATAATCCAATTGTATCATTTGGGTTGTACAGGTTTTCCACTGAACTGAAATTTACATTTGGTAATATGTTTTCATCTACTTGTAATACGTTTGAAGAAAGGGAGCTAATATCTGGTACTTGTCCAGTACTTATTTCACTTCTTGAACTAAATAGTTTATTATGACATGTTGACCAAATTTTATAAAGAGAATCGTCTTTTCCTTCACTGCTTGTATCACATGGTTGTAGTTCCTGAAAGTCTAGTATTTTGTTTGGGCCAATTATATGTTCAATTACACTTTTATAGATACTGTAATCATTTTTAGAAGGTCTTTCTTTATGTCCAGATTTCAACTGTTCTCTATGTTTAGATATGCATTTAGAATAGTCGACGGCGTCAGGCGTGAACGGAAAAAGACCACAAACCCTAAAACCATTTTTTATAGTTTCAGGACTTGTAGATTTATCGAAAGCATCTTTGAATATCGAACAAAATTTAGATTTTGTTATGTTATGTCTTCTAACAGCTTGTTTCCAATACATTTTTAGAGGTCCAAATATAGAAACATCGCAAGGTTGTACAATGTGAGTAGCATTTGGAGGAAGACAGTATAAAATTATTTTCTTTTCAATGAGATATATGACCATCTAGAAAATATATAACCGGAAACTCAACTGAATTTTCGACCAGCCACGGATATACTACATTTATCACATATTCATAAAATGTTGCCGATACCATCCAACCTTTCTCGGATCTTCCCCATGCCCAACCTTCTGGTACAGAATTTGCAACATGATTTGGCATTCTTTTATAGGGATATACTAGGGGGTAAAACGTCCCCATTGGCGGAATACGTGCACAGAACTGTAATAGATTCCTTTTCCTTTCCACTTGCTATCTCGTAAAAATTACTGTACCCTTTTGATCCCAACAATACGCCTGTTTTCGAACAGGTTTGCATTCCAGTTTCATCAGAATTTAATATCCTAGTAGCGTCTTCTAGAATATTCAGGCAATCTTCCTGGATTAAAAAATTCTTCAGTTCTTCAAACCAAGCTCTTATAGTTTCTTCAGTTACTGAAGCACGTACCTTTGAAATAATTTCTATTTGTTTTTGGCAAATATGTGGCTTTCGTTTTAAGAATAATTTCAGCCATTTCTTTCCTGGTCTTAACAAAAAGGTTTTTTTCGATTAAGTGCTTTTAGTATTTTCTGTACTGCATCCTTCACATCTTCTGGGTGCATAGGAAAACCCAATTTTGCTTTCTCAATAATCCATGTTTCTATTTTGTTCTCTTCGTCTGGACTTAATACAGGATTAGGTCCCATTTTTCTTTTAAGTGGAACTTTTCCTTGTAGTTTATTATGCAGTGTTCCTTTTGGAATTCTATACGTGTTATTTGCAGCATTTAACGACATCTCTTTATTTTTAATTGCCGCCAGAGCTGCACTAAGATCTTCTTCGCTGTATTGAAAACGTTTATATAATTTCTTCTTCTTTTCTTCCATTGTAATACCTGTTAAGGGTTAAAAGAGAAAAAGTTTCTATAATGATGAATTTAATCCAGTAAAATCAATTACTAAGCCCAACAATTTTTAAAAACCTAAGGGAATTTATTTACTGGTGACTGCTTTATAAAAGCTATACGCAACCCGGTTAATGAACACAATTCCAATATTGTGTTCAACTACTGGTTTTTAACGTTTTCTTTTCATTTATTAGTATTTCTTTGTAAGTATACCTTTTGCTCGTTACAATAGCATTCATTTTAGGTTGCTTAGATGAAATAAGGCAAAAACCAGTAAATGAACATTGTGTTCATTCACTAGTTTAAATTAAATTTACGGTACCAGTTTAGTAAATACGCAATTTCTTTTTAATTTTTGAAACAAATATGAAAATTAACTCGAATATATAAATTTGATCATTTGTAATAATATATAACATAAACTTACGTTGAAACTTGCAAAAATACCGAATAATCCGTTCTTTAGAAAAACGCTTGAATGTCTCCGTAAATCTTAATGGCGTAGATTTCAACACCAACTGAAGCATCATTTTAGATATAAGTTGGCAGGTGATGTAGTTACCCCGACAGTGTCGGCATCTGCTAGACATGAGTATAAAAAATGAAAATATGTGGATATTACAAATTTCTTTTTTATTTTAAGCTTGAAACCTTATTTTAAAGATATATTTATGGAATTGTTCATTTACTAAAGAGTGTTCAGACATTGGTTCAGTTACCCTATTTTGATTTCAGGATTTTCATTTTTAAATAAAGCGTATGCTTCTCTTATAGTCATAGTTAAATGTCGTTCTTGCAGATTTTCTCTCTTACCTGTAGCCTCGTTTTTTATACTTTTAACGTACGTCTCTTTTGCTTGGAGCTTGTCGACTAATATCATCCCTAATTAAAAAGTCTTGGATTATTGACAGACCGTCGTCTTGAATCTTATACCAGTGTTGTCTTTTAGCATTATTTTCATTAAAATTTAATCGTTCCTGGACCATTAGTCGTCTAATTACTTCATGTCTTTCCTTTGAACAATTAGGTAAAGCATTTCTAGCTTTTTTCAAAGATTTTCCAAGAGACTGAGGAGTTTCAAACACTTTCTCTGTTTTATTCAGGTTTACCTCTTTGTTTTGTTTTCTGTGTTCTAATTCGGTTTTCTTTTTAAGCCTGTATTCTCTTTTCCAGTTTCTTTCTTTTAATTTGTTCAAATCTGTCTCTACAGGAAGAATTTTTCCCGCTATTTTCCTTTGTTTTTGATTAAGTCTGTATATGCTCTTTCGACTTGCATCTTTATATTTGTACTCTGTGTATTTAATAATGTCATTTTTTAAATTCATTTTGTATTTTTTCATTCGATATTTTGTAGTTTTATCCACTGCAATCAAAACCGATTTGCAACAAAAAATTTTAAAACTTTCATTATGCTTTATCAGCACGCATGTCTCCTTGTATGGGATGATTTATTACCTAGCAAACTGGCTTCAATTTGTCAATCCTAATGCAATGTTGGGTCAAAAAGCGATCGCAGGATGTCGCGATCTAAATAACCTGTGAGCAACTAAAAATCAGATTAGAGCAGGCGGTGCAAAGGAAATGTATGTCTGTGATTAAATGAAAAGTCAATAAATTTGACAGTCCATGAATGTGTTACATTAATTAATTCAGTTAATCACAGACATACATTTTCTTTGCACCGCCTACTCTAATCTGATTTTTATTTGCTCACTTTTTATAAATTCATTCTGGCCACGTTAAATTTGACATAACGTGATATACCAATCGCGTCGGTACAGCTTATTTCTTGCTGCGATTTCACCTGACAACTGTCAAAAATATACTTAGTATGTATGCTCACGTTTCATATCGTGTAATACACTAAATAGGATACGATTTTCAGAAATTTTGTTTCAAATCTTATAACAGATTTGTTAAAATTTTTATACAAAATATAGGATCACGTAAAACGGCTTTTAGATAAGATTACTTTTAAAACAAACGTCAAAATAATTTAACCTATTTTAATGTCAAAACATCATAATAAATTTTCGAAATGCAAAACATAATTGCATCGTTCTTTTTAAATTTAAACTTTCTAATAAAAATGATGTTTGTTCTGTTCATTAGAAAGCATTCTGTGGTGGAACTCTGTGTGCTGCAGATTACCGTCACTAAATAATTACAGTACCGCAATCAGTCGCCGCAAAATATTGTCGAGAAATTTAAATGCTAATGCCCCGTTTCTATAACATTTATCATTATACCGTGATTTTATTTTAACATGAAACACTAGGCATTTACGAAAATTCACCCGGTGGATACACCAAATTTACCGATCGGTAATCATCTGATACACCGGTGCAGAGATCGGTTGACTGAATTTAAAAACGCTTCGGTAGATAAACTTCGGTGAACTAACCAAACAAAACCTATAATAACATTTGAAAATAACCATATGAAGCTGATGTTTTATTTTTGAACATTTTTCCAACTCCACATCCATTGCAACTAGTAATTATTTTAATTTTACAAAAAGCTGCCTACAACTAACTTTTTTTAGGTTATGTTTAATGTACCGACCGCATGGACCATTAACTTTCCTCGGTGAACAAATCATGCACCAGGTGCATGAGTTCGGTACACATGGTAAATTATCGAACGCGGTACAAAAGTAACCGGTTGAATTATCGAAAGCATTCGGTTTATGCGGTGTACACCCGGTGAATTTTCGTAAATGCCTACTGCTGTTCATATTACTATGGAAACTAATTCCAATTTTTTAAAATGTCGTTGCATGATCGTCGTCGTTAGGGTTTCTCTAATGTCATATCAAATATAATTTGTCCATTTTAATTTGGAACATCTGTCAGGCGAAGAAAGTTGAAAATGTGAAAGTGAAAATGTATCAGAAAGAATTACCCTTGGACAAGTCACTAGTGCAATTAACAATTTTTATAATCGTTTAGGATATTGCATGGAGGTAAATGAAGAAATTTTTGAAAACTTGTTGTGGTGTTTGTTTTGAATTAAAGAATTTCTTTTTTTCGTATGTTTTAAGTTTACTTACTTATTATCTTTACAAGTCAAAACGACACACCCGGGCATTTTAAATCATTTTTAAAGTTTTGTGTGACAGACGTTAAATTTGATTAAACTTGACGCAAAGAAAATCACTAAATCAGTCGGCCATATTAGTGCAAAAACGTGTTTCTTCGTCTTACACATTAAGCATATGGGTTGCGGTACTGTAATTATTTAGTGACGGTACTGTAGATTATAGCTCCTCTATTTCAAATAGTAGCGACAACCTTTGATCTTGCCGCTGGAGCAAAATCACGTTGGTGTTTCCGAATTCCCTAGATCGTTGACGTGAAGCTGTCATCTGTTATTCTGTGTCTGTTATTTGTGGTGTTGTGTTAGAAGGACTGTAGTGGTGTTCGCAAAGTAACGCCAGGGTGTTGCGTGAACGATTGTAAGAATAGTGCCAGAAAAGGATTTACATTATTTAGAGTGCCGCGATACAATAAAAGACAAAGTGTGTGGCCCAATCAGATCCACCGTGATGATTAACAACACGTGCAAAATGCTAATAACTTGAGATTTTGTGAGGTAAGTAGTACTTTCATCAGATTTCAAACACTTTAAAACATAAATGGTAGGTACATTTCTCAGAGTCACAGTTTCATTCAGTTCGCAGTTCATTTCCCGCCGTTGCTTATACCGTATAGTAACTTTTGTCGTTGTCAGGTTCCGAGCAGGTTTGCTCCACGATGTCGCAACTATTTGAAATAGAGGGGCTATACTGTAGATATCTATGGATAGACATCTATTATAGCTAGCGAGAAACTGAGGCGAGACTCGCTTCGTTTGGAACTCTGTGTCATTATCGACATGTATTCGGAAAACTTCGGACTCATATTGCCTAAGCTAAAAATATTGAATAGTTTCCTAGTAATTTTTGGTTGAAAGTATGAAAGTATGGTAATACAATACCAGACAATACCTAATATCACCGTAATACCCTATGGTAATACTGCTTAATGTTAATACCACTTAATACTGAGGTGAGGGAATTCTATTTGATTCTATTCTAGTTGCTTTGTGAGAAAACAGAACAATATAGTTGTGTTTAAGAAATTAAACTACAAGCAAGTGTAAAATGGAATTTTTTTTGTGTACTATAAAAAGGTAACATAATATTTGAGACATTTATGTTGCAATTGAAGTATGTACCTTTGTACCTGTGTATCCTAGATGTTCCCTGCACGTATGCATAACCTACAAGAAGTAATTGAAGAAGAAGAGTTGGAAGAAATGCGGAATTACAACGTTCGGCATCGTATGTTGAGGGATCATAGTGATCCGTTTGCGTTACGTGAACAGGAGTTTATGGATTTGTTTCGCTTGAATAAAGAAATGGGCCAATATGTTTTTGAACGCATAAGACCAAGAATGCAGGCAACTGAGAATCCAGTTGCTGTAGTTCCTGTGCTTAGGTTCTTTGCAACACTGTATTTTTATGCAACAGGGTCATATCAACGAAATGTTGGACAAAGTGTCAATTTGTCAATGTCACAGCAAGTTGTATCAAGAGCTGTACATGAAGTAAGTATTATGATACAGGAAGAACTAGCACAGGAATGGATCAAGAAGAATTTGGAAGAATAAAGGGGCGATTCATGGAAGCAACTGGTTTTCCTGGAGTAATAGGAGCTATTGATTGCACACATGTGGCAATTATAGCTCCTCAAGAAGAAGAGCATAATTACACTCCAGAAGGAACTGCTGAATTTATGTACACTGAAAGACGTATTCAAGCACGAAATTGTATTGAACGCTGTTTTGGTGTACTTAAAGGTCGTTTTCGGTGTTTACTGGGGGAAAGAAAATTAAGATATGACCCACAGAAAGTGGGAATTATTTTTGATGTTTGTTGTATTCTCCATAACATATTGTAACGATTTTAAAGGTTCTATTAGTTTTTATTTTAAAACAAAACACGAAACAGTTAATAACTAATTTATTAAATAAAGCAACTAATTAACACTAACATTTAACACTAGAAAATTTACAAAACTTAATCCTAATTTATGTTAACAGCCGAGCGAAAGTTTATGACGCGACTTTAACGCCGAACTTCCCAACGATGAATCCTTTTCTCCATTCACCGGCCGCGTTTTATAAGCCGGGGTTGTTTATCTCGAACATTCGAGTGCGCGGCCGAAAAGTCTAGTTTATTCTGCCGGCAGCACTTTCTCGACTGTCGCCTAAGATGCGTCGACTGACGGTTGTGATGCAAGAGACCGTTTGACGCCGGCTGGTGTCGACGGATCATTACAATATGTAGGCATGCACACATAATCAATAACTTTGATATTGTTATTTATGAGAATATAAGGGAGCAAGAGAATGTAAATCATGTATTTGCACATTTAGGCAATATGGCACGACAAAAAGTAATTGACAGATATTTTTGGTAAATATTAATTAGATTTAAGTTAATTTTTCTTTATACAGTGATCGCTAAAAAGTTCGCACCATTTTTGATTTCTTAATAGTATTGTTCAAATAACCCCTATTTAGCCTAAGCAGACCGAAAATTACAAGAATTGCAGGCACTTTTTAGTTTAGATCCGTTTAATATCCGCACTTATAAAATCGATATTTTTCATAGTAGCCACGAAATATTTAAAGTCGATTTTATAAGTGCGGATATTAAACGGATCTAAACTAATTTTATGTAAAAAAAGCGTTGCATCAGAAACGTGAAAAATCGTGTCAAATTTCTTGTGCATGTAACACTTAAGAACCTAAGAGCAAATTTGATTCTTTTAAATTTTTTTATGGATATAAACGAGTAAGCTAACCACTCCTGAGAGATAAATACCAAATGCCCATCACATCTTGAACAAAATTGAGAAAATGAAAAACCTTTTTCTTGAAATATTACGCCTCAGAAAATTTTGTCTAAGTACCAAGCAACACATTTTGCAATAATTTATCGGATCCTACTAAAATTTTGTCTAATATGTCCAACAATTTCAAATTATAACACTTTTTTAATTTTAAATAGATGCCATTTTTAGCCACACTAAGAATTGTTCACCGGATATGTCCTCTTTATATTTGCCACAAGCCAGTTATCCCTGTGGTAACTTTTCTGACACCTCTTGCTGAAAACTCTTCAAGCCAAAAGGATCGATAGGCCGTGCTTTCGCAGTCCCTGAGCGTACTGAACATCGGGATCAAGCCAGCTTTTGCCCTTTTGCTCTACGCGAGGTTTCTGTCCTCGCTGAGCTGGCTTTAGGACACCTGCGTTATTCTTTGACAGATGTACCGCCCCAGTCAAACTCCCCGCCTGGCAGTGTCCTCGAATCGGATAACGCGGGAGCATGTGTCGGCGACCCGCACGCGGACCCGCGAGGAGTTCGCGGCCTCACGCCGCTCTGCGCGGTTGTCGCGAGAATACCGTGACTGCCGCCGCGTAAGCGGACGGCTCACGCGTTCCGCCTCACCGAGTAAGTAAAGAAACGATGAAAGTAGTGGTATTTCACCGGCGACGTTTCCGTCTCCCACTTATGCTACACCTCTCATGTCTCCTTACATTGCCAGACTAGAGTCAAGATCAACAGGGTCTTCTTTCCCCGCTAATTTTTCCAAGCCCGTTCCCTTGGCAATGGTTTCGCTAGATAGTAGGTAGGGACAGACGACAGACCAGCTCCCTAATCATACCCTAAACGCTACGAGCGGCACCTGAGCGAGTTAACCCTTCTCCGCTCGGGCCCCGACCAGAGCCATCGGATTGAGATACGCCCAATCAACGCGCAGGGCAGCCCACCTTTCGGTGGCGGCGGAGGTGAGGAGCGTTTGATGGGAGACCGGCCGTGGGCAGGTTCCCTGTACGGAGTTGAACTGCTCGGACGAAGTCCCAACCCATCCAGCCGCGAGGAGTTTCTTGAAGCCAGGAGCGACTGGAGGAATCGTGAGCCCCGTCTTGGAGCCCTCTGCTGAATGGTCGGGCGATAATCATTTCCCTCCAGTAAGGATCGGGATGACCCTTACTCGCCAGATGTTTGATGCGGGAAAGGAAAGAGCCGGTCGGTCCCCGGGACCGAAGGAGAAGCGCTGTGATGTTGTCAGAGAGTCATATTTACTCCCGCCGTTTACCCGCGCTTGCTTGAATTTCTTCACGTTGACATTCAGAGCACTGGGCAGAAATCACATTGCGTCAACACCCGCTGGGGCCATCGCAATGCTTTGTTTTAATTAGACAATCGGATTCCCCGAATCCGTGCCAGTTCTGAGCTGACCGTTGAATGGCGGCCGAAGAGGACACCTAAGGGCGGCGCGAACCGTCCGAAGGGCCTCGCAGCAAGGAAGTTCCGCGGGAGGCCAAGGCACGGGACCGAGCTCGGATCGAACATGCACAAACTATTGGTGCAAAAAGTTTTTTAGAAAAATCAATAATAAAATTTTTTCCCATATGGTGCGAACTTTTTGGCGGTCAGCTATACTATTAATAAATAGTATAGCTGTTTATTGTAGGCATTTATTGCATAGAAGTTTGTTTTTATTTGCCAAGGTTAGATGAAAGAGCAGAAGTAGAATATGTCATTCTACAACTGAATCTCGCCTTGTGTTTGTGTCTTGCGATGCTATTATCCTATAGTCTGTTTATTCAACAGATATAGTAATAAAATCAATTAGGAGGAGTTTCATGTGCAGTATCTTATAGTGCAGAAGGTGGTTTTACAAAGTAACACACAATTTCAAGTTGTACCTTCAATATTTGATAAGTATCACCAATACCAATTCGTTATTTAAGTTGTGTGGGTTACTGTGGGAGTGTTTATTAGCGAAAAACGCTCTTGTAAACAGGGATAAGAAATTCTCCAATTCTTTTGGGAAGCAAAGAAAAATTTTATTACTCTCCGATAGTTATGGACGAGGAATGGGCGAGATGTTGTACAATACTCTACGCACTCCTGACTTCTCCGTAGAGAATTTTTGTAAGCCAACGCGAAACAATAAGAAACAAAAATGACTTAATAAAAACATTTGACGAGAACGATTTCGTATTTATTTTAAGTGGAGCGAATGATATTAATGAAAAAGGGCTCCATCCATATGTACAACATATAATTACCTTAATAAATTCTTGCAGTAACACAAATCTTGTAATTTGCTCGATACCATATCGATACAAAACGAGCATCTCAATAATATTGCGTTTAAAATCAACAGCAGATATAAAAAACAGACCACACCCATTTTTCCCAATTTGAAATGCATTGACTTCCGGTCGAGTTTTCTGCCGCATCTGTGCCCGTGGTAAAGAGAGAGATGGAGCTCGAGAGAAAGAGACGGAGACAACGTAGTTCGGGCGTCCGTCCGCCAGATGCCTGCGGCGCTGCTGCTATTTTTGTCGTCGGAACGTTAGTTCGGAAATTATTCGCCAGATGCCTGCGGCGCTACTGCTACTTTCGTCGTCGGAACGTTAGTTCGGAAATAGTCCGCCGGGTGTCGCCACCGGCGCCTCGCCGCGGAATTTTTTCCTCCGTCCGGAGAGATTCGAACCCGTTCCTCGGCATTCGTGAGCCGTCCACCTAAGCCGGTCGACCGTTGAGTCAGCTGCTCGTATCAGTTCGAGATGTGTAATATGAACGACGCGGCGAATGATGTCCTTTTTTTTCGTCGAACACGGATGCGATGTTGGTTGCGTCAATTCTTTTTCTCAGTACGGAGAGAGATTCGAACTCGTTCCTCGGCGTTCGTGAGCCGTCCACCTAAGCTGCTCGACCGTTGAGTCAGTTGCTCGTATCAGTTCGAGATGTGTAATAAGAACGACGCGCGGCGAAGGATGTCTTTTTTTTTCGTCGAACACGGATGCGATATTGGTTGCGTCTGGCGGTGTCTATCTAATGACGAGTTGCGAAAGGACGTCCGGTGTGGGTTTTTGTTTGCAAAAAGAATATCCATCTGTTGACGAATTGCACGGCGGCGGCGTCGCGGGAATTTCGAAAAAATGTAGCGATGGTCCTCGAGTCGCGTGGGCGTGGGCATTTCCGTGAGCTGAAGCGGGCGAACAACGATGTCGGCGTGCGTGTTAAAATTCTAAAAATAAAAGATGCATTTTACTTACGTATGAAGTTTATTACTATGAAAAAAACTTATATTCATAACTTGATAATAAATATTTACAAATTACATTTGTGTTAGTCATGGAACAAATACTGTAATTATTTGTGTGATGTAGCAAGATGAATTTCTGTTGTTTAAATTCGGACAGTCAGAATCGGATTCCAGGTTTACGATTTCTATCGCTGGTAAATGCTCTTGGAGGAAATTTGCTTTTTGGTGACCTTTTACTTAGATTCACTGATATCCGTGTGTAAATTAATGAAGAATATTCTTCACTTGTCTGTAAGGAATGTAACCGTCAGAGTAGCGCAGATAATGATAATTATTTTCCAGCCAAATAATTTGTCTTTTATGTTCCTTTTTTAATTTATTGAAACGAACTTCGGGTGGGCCGAATACGAAATGTGCTATGCCACACGCGTCTCTGATTGCCAATTCTTTTACCACAAAACGTTCCAATTGGAATCCTTTTATATCAATAACTAGCGATTTTACGTTTGCTTCTTTCTTGCACAATTCGTGCTTCCGGAGTAGAATAGGATCGAGAATTTTCGATAATTTCTTAATACGTTGACGGAAACGGATTCTGTCGCGTGCGTTTTGCATCCAGTTATTGTCTTGCTCTTCTTCTTCATCATTCGCGTTAAATTCTATTACAACGGCCGGTTCTTTGGCAAATGTTACGTTTTTCTTCATAATTTCGCGTACACTCACCACTCGATGAAGCAAACGCAAGGACTGAGAGAAAATGCACTCGGCCTCCTTTCGTTTAGAGTGGAGGGGAAAATAAAACCACTCATTATTTAAAAAAATATATTTCAGATAATTAAATACATAAAATAATATATATTTTGTTTAAATTATATCTCTAACTATATTCGTTGCAGGGTTATATTCAACGATCTTATAGTGGATAATTAGACAGTATGCGACCATATCCGCCTTAAATTCCTGTTCGCTCTCTAATTCTAATTTAATGTCGACAGATGAAGATTTTACGGACTCGTTCTGTTTCGAACAGTCTATAACGTAGAGAGCTTTCTTCTTGAATTCCGCCAAATTTAGAATGGGTTCGTTGCCACGTCCGTAATAACTGTTTTGAAAATCTGCGTACATCAGATGAGCAATGCCAAATTTATTTTTACTCATTTCGAGATTTAAATTTTTATACGGATAACTTTCAGAATTGAGGTGTAATTTAATATTTCGAATGTGTGCGTGATCAAATTCTGACGCGTTTTTAGTAGGTTTGTCTTTTCTAGCGTCTTGAAAAGCGACGATAACATACCTAGGTTTTTCTAAATTCGTAGACGTTCTTATTGGCCACACATCATTAAGGGTTGGGCGCATGCTTAGTAATTCACGTAATTCCCATTGTCGATAAGGAATGAAAATAGATTTTTCGATTTTTTTCTAAGCTTATACTTACTGTTTTCGTCCCCGTACTCATGTAATAATTATTGTCACTTCTGGAACGAAGTAATATTATTTCTTGTTTGGCGTTCATTATGATTTTCTTGTAGTCCTCGCAGAAGCCGAGCAGAAATTTTAACGGTATGCATGCCATAAATTTATCATCTAATAATGTCGGATGCTGGTCCTGAAAGGGCACCC
Source organism: Dorcus hopei (assembly GCA_033060865.1). Classification (NCBI taxonomy): domain Eukaryota; kingdom Metazoa; phylum Arthropoda; class Insecta; order Coleoptera; family Lucanidae; genus Dorcus; species Dorcus hopei. The sequence goes on along the minus strand of JAUPFK010000011.1, from coordinate 106,921 downwards.
ATCCGGCCACTTGCAATACCTTACTTTCCGCGTCGTTATAGGATAGGTACGCCTTAATGGTAGTAGTCACGCCTACATCTCGCACTTTATCTATTTCCTTACCGTCGATTTCGTATCGGATCTCTTCAAAAAGGAACGAATAAGGGTTATTTGTCAGTCGACACTCACCGATACCTTCGTCGCTCGGCTTGAAAGTTCCCTCGATGTACAGATAACTTTTGTGCGTATAGGTGTAAATATCTTGATGATTGATTAAGATTCTCACTTCGTCGTTGTTGTTAAAATTCTTGTACGTCGGAGAATACCAGTGAAATTGCTTCTTAACGATAACTTCGTCGAAGTCGAGTCCTTCGGAGAGATGCAACATTACAATACAACAACAATATATTGCTCGATGTTAACCTTTGGGGAGCTGTCTTCTGAATGATGAATTCTGCGGGCTTGTTTTGTATATTATTATTACTGTTACTGTTATTTTTGTCGTGGAAACACAGACTCATCACTTCACATTTGCTTTTTCAATTCCAGACTGATTCGAACTTGTTCACCTCTTAAATTTATGAACGATCCGTTCTGATCGAGTAACGACAACGTAATGTTATTAATCTTGTGCACTCTTACAGGTAAATAGACGATGTTGCTGGGATTAATATTTATGCTGCAACCGGGATCAACGGACCGTGAAAATTCAAAAACCGTATGCGACATATTTTCGTTGTAAAACGAATCGGTAGCAACGTTACATTCCACACGGATTGTCGTCACCTTTATAATTTCCACTGGTAAATCCGATTGATGTAATAAATTCGGTTCTAATATTTTCGGCGAGAAGCCCAACATACGGCCTATCGAATCTGGTTTTTCAAAATCGATCTTAAACATGCACTTAATTTCACACTTTAGCGTATTGTTGTTCGGTTTTAGCGAAAGCGTACCATTTAATTCTGTCTGCAGGAATTTCTCCAGGTCCTGCACTTCGTAGGAGCCCGTAGGAATTTCGATAATCTTGCCGTCGCCGAAATAAAATTTGTTATTCTTTCGCTCTTCAACGTTAGGCACAGTATTGTAGGTGTAAAGACTTAGTAATCCGATTTGATATTCGTAACGCGGATCCAGTTCTATAGGCGGGTAATAATTTGCCGAAAGTACGCTACTGTTGCCCACCAATGTGAACGTTCTCGACATGACTGCGTATTTTTTCCTATGCTTTGCCCTCTTTATGTAAATATTCTAAACACAGATGTCCACAATTGTTGGCGTTGAATTTTTGATATCTCTTGTGATTGTAGATTATTCGATTGTCCTCAAAATATCGAATCACTTCCGACGGCGGAGGAAGATTTCCAAAACTGTCGCAATACAGCACGTGTTTATTTCTTTCAAAATAAGCGACCCAGTGCATTCCGGGACCGTTTTTCGAATCTAAATTTATTATGCCGCTTTCGAATTTACGAGGTTTTCTAGGTAAATCGTCACGCATAAAGACGCCTCTGAAATGTGGCTTTTGTTTGCAAATTTCGCCAGATGGAAATCGGTCAGGACTGTTCGGGGCAGTCTATCAATTAGTTTTTTTGTTGTTTCGGTTGACGAATATAGAGACCGAGTCCCTTACGATACGGTTTCAAATATAATCCGTCGCCCTTTTTTCCCAGCGCGATGGTCTCCATTGTTCAATTGTGTCGTTTTGCTTCTTCCAACTTCCTTCTCGCCTCTTTAGCTCTGTCAATTGCGTGTGTAATGCTTGCAGATCCTCCGGCAAGGGAACCCGCCGCGCTGAGACCCGCTAACAACGGTATGAGAAACAGTATGACGCCTCCTACTTTCGGAACGGCTATCACTCGAGGTTTTCGAATGTTCTTCTTACCGCCGGCTTGTTTCAGAGCAACCTTGGCCGATGCTGTCGCGAGTTTTATAGTTTCGTTCGCATTCTCCAGACGATTGAATGTTTTGACATTGTTGCGAATTTTCCTGACAACTTCTCCCAAGGCCACTTTACGAGAACCTCCGCCGCCGCCGTCGTGACCGCTTCCGAGTTTTCGTTTGATTTTCATTGGAGAAGTAACAGCAAGAGACGCTATTCTCTCTCCGGGTTTTGCGTCTTTCGATTTAACGCGATTCCAAGTGCGCTCTTCTAGCTTCTTGTTTGCCAAATGTCTGTTTGGTTAATCTTTGTACCTGGAGTACGCTATATCGTGTTCTTTGCAGGTCGATCTAATTCGTTAATGCCGGCGTCTCCGCGTTCCAAATGTTCTTTTAATTTCGTACCGGGTCCGCAGAATTGGTAGCCTCCGGGTAGATGCAATTCGAACGGTAATTTATTGATGAGAGAATTTAAGAGACCTGCACCACTACGCGTAGTCTTTTGGTCTGAGAGACTGTTCAGCAGAAGCAGAAGTTAAATTTATATATAGTCGTGCGCGCGTACGTGAAACATGCGAATTATCAAGCAGGCGCATAAGCTTCCCGTAATGAAAATGAATTTTTTGTGCGAAGAGACAGAATTGAACCGTCACCCTTTATTACCCTCAACGATGAGATGTCTCGTTGCGGGAATGTCAAATTCTGGAAAAACCAACATCGCGATTTCTTTGACCGTCCATCCGAATGGTTTGTTCTTCGAAAATGTCTACGTTTACTCCAAGTTCCTGTAACAACCGAAATATCGAGCATTGGAGCAAATTCTAAGTGAAGTGAAAGAAGTAAACTACTTTGCGTTTAAGGACAACGAAGAAATACTGAATCCGGAGGATGCAAAAGAGAATTCGATTTTCATATTCGACGACGTCGCTTGCGATAAGCAAGATAAGATACGAGATTATTTAGTATGGGTCGTAATAAAAGGATTAACGTTGGATTTCACAAACGTCACTTAACTTTAATCATCGATTAAGAATAAACAATCCCATACCTTCAACACATGTAACCATGGCAACGTTTACTTTTAACGGATGATTAAATTTAAGTAACGTTTGTGAAATCCACCATAATTGTTTTAACTCTGTCAAACTTACACCCGAATTCTTAAACATTTAAGTCGCGACAACGCTAATTGGAAGAACTGATTTCAACTGCTCGGAAACGGATATTAACCGGTGGAAGAACTGGGCCCAGGCAACTAAAACAGTTTCAGAACTGCTCGGAAACGGATATTAACCGGTGGAAGAACTGGACCAGACAACTAAAACAGCTTTACAACTGGTTTTAACTGCTTGGAAACGGATATTAACCGTTTTCGAACCGGCCAATTGGTTTAAGAATGGACAAAAAGAAGAAAATGAAATTAGAAATTATCGAAGCAAGTAAAGCAATAAGAAACAAGTATCTGGCTTTGAAGAGAGGTAAATTGGAACGAGACTATGAGCTGGCGGAAAAGTATAAACCGATCACCAAGTCTCTCAAAGAACTTGAGCGAGCGGTAAAAACTGAAAAAGATTCCGGTTATTTCTTACCTGTAAAGAAATCTGTCGACGATAGCTTGGCGGAACCAGAAGAAAAACTGCAAAAGCAAGGTCGGTCTTCCACAATCAGAAGCTGAATCGGAAGCTGTTGCCGGACAACAACAACAACGACAACTGCAAAGGCAACTCAGTCTTCCGCAACCCAGTTTTGTTGAATCGGAAGCTGTTGCCGCATATAATTCGTTTTCGTCCGAGGAGGAAGAAGAAATCGATGAAGAAAGAAGACTTTCCGATTACCAAAATTTATATCAAATAATGTCTCCCACACCTAGAAAGAAATACCTTAAGATGTACGATCCACTTCCTAGATCATACATTGATGGTTTATTAAAAGGCGTCAATAATGAGTACGATAATGTGTACGGCATTCGCTATAACCCTGTTACGGTATAACGACGATAACGACGTGCAATTAAAAAAAAAGATTTGATAATTAAAGATGTTACATATGTTGGCACACCGGGGCTCTTCAAAAAGCAACCGATTGGTTATAAGACAGAAGATCTTGCCAACTATCATCATATACTAAATCACACGAACGTTCACAGAAGAAGCAATAATCCGGCAAGCAAATAAAGGGAAGTCGAAGTGAAAAATACAGAAGTATAATTCAACCGTTGTTCGAAACAGGATCTCGCGCTAAAACTTGGGGCGATGAAGGATTAGAAATTGAAAATAAACCGTTTCAGTATATAAACTGGGATAATATCAACGAGCTAATGGATCGTCTGAAATTGTTGAAAGCTTCTCAACAGGCAGGACATACGGGCCATAATAACGACATTATTGCGATCATCGAAGAGCTGAAAGAAGCCGATGTTATAGAATGAGTGTCGAAAAATTCGGCAGATATTTACGCAAAACGAAAACAACTCGAGGACCTCCAGGTTTAGGATTTTCTCTCCAAGTGATAAATCCAAGAGATGTGACCAATAAAAAAATACGTGGACGAGATAAAGGAAAAAATCAAAAATGATTCTAGGACCTTACAAAATCTACATAATCAAGTTACGGACGTGAAATCGAAAATCGAAGGAATATTTCGATCGCAAGCTCTAACGCTTCCTACCTCGGCGATCTGAAACGAGAGCTAAACGTTATTCAAGAACAAGTAAAGCTGATTAATGTTAGATTAGATAAGCTGGAGCAGCGGTTCGGTGAAGGACATAATAAAATTGCAAGCAATGAGCCAAATTAAACGTGACGTCGTCAAAGAGTTACACAAACCTGCGAGAAAAAATTTTTCGAGGAGATCCATAATTGTAAAGTCTGTGGACGATCTTTGGCAAGCTGATCTGTGCAAATTTATTCCTTATGCGCGTGAAAAAAAAGGTTATAATTACATTTTAGTTGCCATAGATTGCTTTTCTAAGTATTTGTGGGCGCAACCGGTGAAAAGGAAGACAGGCGAGCTCGTAACTCAAGCTATGCTTGAAATATTGAATACCGACAAGAGGGCGCCCGCAAATTTACACACCTACGAGGGAAAAGAGTTCTACAATCAAAAGTTTAAAGATTTGACAAATAGATACGGAATAAATCATTATTCAACATTTTCTCCGATAAAGGCTGCCATGGTAGAGAGAGTTAAATGGATAATTAAATAAAATCTGTACAGAGAATTCAGTATGCGCGGCAAATTTAAACGGTTCGATTTATTGCAAACGATTGTGGATAAATACAACGCGAGTGTGCACAGAACAATAGGCATGGCCCCTAAAGATGTGAACAAGACAAATGAAAAGATGCTTTTAGAAACGGTATATAATAAGATTAAAATTGCGGGCAAAGCGAAATTTCGTGTCGGTGATGTCGTTCGCATCAGCAAATATAAAGGAGTATTCGAAAAGGGATTTACTCCGTCGTGTTCCACGGAACTGTTCAAAATCGTTAAAATTCAAGTTACTAATCCCGTTACTTACCTGCTAGAAGACATGTCGAAGCAACCGATTTTGGACGCCTTCTATAACGAAGAACTCCAACGAGCTAAACACGAAGATGTTTATTTAGTGGAAAAAAAATTTGAGAAAAAAAGGAGGCAAAGCCTACGTGAAATGGTTCGGCATTCCTGAAAAATCTTGGGTTAAACTTCAAATATTGTTTAATTGTATATCGTATGAACGTAGAAATAAATTGATTTGCTTATTTTTAAAGAAAATAGTTTTATTAATTCCTCTGATTACATAGGTACATACTTATTTAAAAACACATTTTATATGGCACATACAAATTATCGTTAACAATATATTGAAGAACAGTGCCATTGCCATCTTGACAGTACTCCAGGCCTTCAGGCAGAAATCATGACGTCACGATAAAGGGGTATGTCATTTTTAATCCGTTTTCATAAAAATTGCATTTTATCCTTCTTTACCAGTTTATATAAAGAAATAATGTATAAAATTGGTCCACAAATGATGTAGTAAGTGTATTTAATAGTTGTTACTGCAAAACAAGTCGACGGTGTTCATTAATTAACCAAAACAAAAAATACTATCAGATTCGACAGGTAAGTATTTTCATTTTAAAGACTTTATTTTACAGAAATTAGTTCCTAGGCGTAACATAAATAGTTTAGCTTACAGTCTAATCAGCAAATAACATTATAAATAAAAACATTATCGAATTCACTCTAGAAAAACTCATTTTAATCTAACCTAACTTTACAAGTAAATTCCAAACCTTTGTAAAAGTACTTGCTTTTCGTTTTTTTCCGATATACTTTTCCTGTGACAAAAAGTTTGTTTTTACTTTTGTGTAATTATTTAATAATATATTTATCCAAGTATTTAAAACTTTTTGGTATAATTGTATTCGATTGCTATTACAAGTAGTGCAAATATCAAGTTCAAAAACTTCTAAAAATAATGATTTTAATATCCCTTTTTGATTTTTAGCCTTCAGGAAGCGGGATTCGAACGGTTCAGACGTTATTGTTTGAAAAATTTGATACAACAAAGTGGCTATATTTAATGATAAATCGGATGGATATTTTAAACCTCCTCGGTTAAGCTTGTGTAAATAATCACTTACTGAAGGTAAGTCGTAAATAATTTCTTTTCTAGAAATGAAATTGTTGATACATTCTTGACAAGTTGTTTTGTTTGTTGCTTTATACCCTACATAACCAGCTATAAATACTAATGTTTGTAAAGTATCATTATTAATTTTAAAATTTTGAAATTCATAAATAATTTGTTCATTGTCTTGTAAAAATAATATATCTTCATTTATGTGATTTTCATCTTTCTCAGCATTTATGTCATCAATTATATTTCTTAACTTTATATTGTGATCACTTAATTTGAGTAAACTATTAATTTTAATTTTTTTTTTCAGAGTCAATGATTTGCTGGACAGAAACATTGTAATTGCAACCACTCATTCTCCGATATTTCCCAAATCTACGCTCTAATACATCAGTTTGAACAGATCCCAACATAACATATGAAAAATTTAAATTATTTAAAAGATAGTCACAAACTTGAATTAAAGCTTGTGTTGTATGTAGTAGGGCTGAAAATGTTTCGGTACTAAGTTTACCAGATCTTTTAAATCTGTCTGGACTTTCAATAAAAATATTTAATTTTTGTCCACCACTTAATTGTGTAAATAATTTAACATTTACTTTATTGTTGTCTGTTATTATGCTGACTACTTCATATCCACAATTATGTAATAAAGTCAAGATTTTGATAGTAGATTCATACAAAAATGTTGAATTAAGGTTTTTCACAGGTAAAAGTGCAACTACATCTTTGTTACTTGAAAGTAAGGACTTTATCATAAAAACCTGAATAGTTGATGCTGCTTAAAAGTATCACTGTTAGATGCTGCCCCTATGATATTATTGCCTGCGTAACTAATTTTAGGTTTTACATATATTTCATCTAGTAATAAACAAACTTTTTTTCATAGTCTTCAATAGCATGTGTTTTTCGTGTTAAATATAATTTTAAGGATTCATTAATTTCACCATTAATATTATGAAGACTAAATGTTTTTAGATAAAATGGGTTGGGCAACTGTAAAATGTTTTGTTCTCTTAAAAATTTATATGCACCAGGAAAAGTAGATAAACATGTGAAACAAAATAAAAGTAAATTTGTACTATATCTAATTTGTTTGCTTGTTCAAAGACGTAACTGTTCAGATATAAATTTAAGTTTAGAATTATTTTGATTGTTCTCTGTAATGCAATCTTCCAATAGGTTACAGCACGTAGTAATTTTTTGTTCAAAAGTTGCTGGTTCTTGTTCATTTAAGAAATTGTTGATGGCAGTTAAAAGATTTTCAAGCTTGTTGTAAGTGTCACAAAGTAATTCTTTTCCTAATATGAAGTCGTAATTTCTAAGATTGATTTCCACAGAATTGTGAAATGCTTTCATTGTAAAATTCAAATTTAAAATAATTGTAAATTCTAAACTTGGTGTTTGTAAGTAATTAATTTTAAAAAAGTAAATATTATTTTCATGCAGATTAGCTATCCAGTCCTTGCAAATAATATTTCCTTGTTGTATGGCCAGTAAGATATCATTTAAGTTTTCAATTTTATCATTAGAAAACCAGTGTTCATGCTTCAAATTTTCGCGTTCTACAAAAGCTGCTCTTCTTCTTTCTGGATCTGTTTTTTGGGCACGTGGGAAGGAAGTTAGATATTGTGGTAGGCTGGGAAAAATTGACGGATAGGCATTTTTTGTTAAGGCCAGTTTCTTTCTGGGCGTTATTAATTCTGTACCTATGATAGATTTTAAGAGTGAAATTTAAGAAATGTAAGGAAAATTAAATTTAGATTGTATAAACAACATACCATCAGGTCTTTTAATTCTATGTTCCTTTAATACGAACTCTTCAGAGAAGTGTTTAATGCAGACACCACTATTTTTTGTAATATTTAATTTCCTAACTGGAATTTTCTTCTTCCATACTTCTAATGTGGTGATGTTGATATAGGAACATAAGGATCTCCTTTTCCACTGTTGGATAAGCAATCAAGTATACAGCAATATTTCATTTCTAAAAATCAGTTTATTTGTTAACAATATTATTAAAAACTAGGGCTAGGATGAAGCACAAGTCGGTTCATACACCTAAATGTAAGACGCAAGACCTTTTCTGCCGTGCTAAGCAAAAAAAAAATGACATACTTTTGAAATGTCTTGAGTTTTTTGAAATAGTGCCTGAACTATATAGATATTTCTTTTGAAAAATAGATATTCTATAATTGAAATATACCAATATTGTTTAGTAAATATGATATAAAGATATGTTTATGATACTTTCAATATGTACTCATCAAAAAAAAAAAACAAAACAGTTCAGGCGAATTTACATTTTACACTTTTGATGATCATCATCGATGATTCATCTGTAGTGAATGTGACGATTGAACCTGAAGCAATTTAGATTTATCAAATTTTTGATTCATTCCAATAGTTTATACAATGGTGGCAACTAAATTATGTGTTGAAATCGAATTAGTGAATAAAGTGTTTGCAGGTGAATGTCGTAAAGTTTTAGCAAGCAAGAAAAACATTTATTATTTCATAAACATTCATAACTTGTATACACTTCAAAAAATAAATTCATGTGGTCATCTTTCTAACGGGACACTATATCTTTTATATCACAAATTCTTTAAAACGGATACTGAAAATGCACACTACCACTTAACGTTTTACTATCGTTTGACAAAGCTATCAAAGATAACGAAACATTAAGTGGTAGTGCACATTTTCAGTGTTCGTTTTAAAGAATTTCTGATACAGTTTTCATCAGACAAGAAACTTTCATATTTAAGTTTAAAAAATTAGAAATTTTAAATTACAAACATCAGATAGTAAAGCGATGTGTTCAATCGAGTCTTCACCCTTCTTGTTTACATTTGTTATCCAGTTAATTCATAAAAAGTAGGAAACCATTCTACTTTTCCAGTGGTTGCTTTTTGATGGTCACTGCAGATTAGTGATGGAGTATTCGAATACCAAGAATTGAAAAGTATTCGATTCTTAAAAGTACTCTCTGTATTCGAATACTCGAGTTTGTACTCGAATATGTACTCAAGTATAATAAATAAACAAGTAAATTGTGAGTATATACAAACAACGAATGGCAAAGCCGTCCTGGATGAGTCTCATGTTACATTACAAGCAGCAAAGTTCTAAAACTCAATCTTTAAGCGAAACGTTCGACGTCGAAGACGTTTCCTCATTTTTTTCGGTCCTCGATACTTGTACTCGGATCAATATTTGATTCGAAGTACTCGAATACCGAGTATTCGATTTTTAAAAGAACTCGATTCTGCCCAACACTACAGAATTTCCATTTAGACTATTCGATGATCATCCAAAACGTAAAATGTAGATTCGCCTTTAAATACATCTTTTTCATTTAGCAGGGCAGTTGTATGGTCTCATGTTGTTCATATTATATTAGAAAACATTCCCCTAAACTTATTATTGAAGTAGCTTTATTGACTGTTGAAATTTTCACAGAGAATTGTAATGATTTTTCATCTGACATTCTAATGCTGTCCGAGAAAAAATTACGTTTTTATGAATATAAGCATACTGCCCTACATTAACGCAAAGGAAATATATAAACTACAAACATGCATTGCTGAAAAAAAAGTAATATTAATAAAATAAACTTACTCCTTTATTATGTAAACAAGCTTTAAAATATTTAAGATAATAAACTTGTGTCTGACAGTTACCCCTTTACTGTGACGTCACAGCTGAAAGCATTTGCTGCCTAAAAGCCTGGACTAGTATTAAGATGGCAATGACAGTGCGATACAACTTACGAAAAATGCAGGCGAACAATAAGTATTTTCATTATCGTTATGCAAAAACAAATTATGATTAAAATCAATTTGCGTTAAGTTTACATATTCCGAGTCGAAAAAATAATCTGCATATTCGTGCGAAATATTTAGCGCAATCTTCCAGTCGCTGTCTTCAACTTGCCGACGACCTTGATGAAAACAACGAAGTTTGTAATACAGCAACGTCTGATCTTGATTTGTTAAATTTGCGTCAAACATGTTCGAACCTTTCCAAGCAAGCTGAATCCAATTCTTAGGCCAAACGTCATTTTCGTGATCTATACACAAGTAACACTCAGTTATGTTCGAATTAGTAATGTTAATATAAAACGTATTACCGCGAAAACAACTGCGGCAGCAAGGAGACCCATTTCCACACGGACGCACTAAAAAATTATTTCTCTCGTTTAGGCACACAGGACATAAATGCAGAGAAATCGGTGGTCCGTTCCACTGCGTTTCGCCGGTGTTATAATGTAAATAACAAGGTAATTTCCGCTGCAGTTCTTTATCTTGCTTCAAATGATCGGGTAATCGCTCCCAAATATCAATTAAATTTAACGTAGATTGTTGCAGTAAAATGTATCTGGGAATGTAGGGAATTAGATCCGTATTAATATTGCTGAAACCGAAATTTTGATTGTTATATTCCAATATTTTATCCACGTTTTCAAGTATCTCTTCTAACGTTTTCATTGCGACTGACCGACGGCTGATCCCATTAAAATCGAGTTTTTTTATCTCCCCACGTCGTGTTTTATTTTGTCTTTATGATTTCCCAACAATTCCAGCAAACAATCGATACTTTCTGAATACCATTGCACATTTCCACTCTCTGCTTTTGGGATTCCAATAATAAAATTACGGGCATACGAAATTAAGTTTTCATTATCCGGGAGATAAGTGGCGATTAATTCTATAATTTTATTGTAGTAGCCGGTGAATGTAAGTTTTTCGAGCCTTTTGATGCGGTAACCGACGACATGTAATAATTTACTTAATATTTTAAACATAAATTTATCCAATTCTATTTCTGTTTCGCCTTTAATAATTTTCACTTTAAATTTACCTTTGGACTCGATAAAAAATAATTTGATATCACTGTCGCAAAGCTCGAAATTGGAAATCGTCTTTGTGTCCGCACATTGTTGGCATCTCGTACTTTTTAATTTCAAATGATCTTCGATGCGAGGAAAGTACTCGATGAATTGATTCCACTCGTCGCCGTTAAATGTTAAACATTTTGGTTTTGAGCTATACGTTAGTTTTACCAACGGTTCAAAATTATTCGTTACACTGAATCTCGTTGAAATTTTTGCATATCTGCTTAGCTTGTAAGACACCTCTCTAACAAAACGAAAATCACTATTTCGTCTGCATTCTTGCAGAAAACTTTCCAGAAACTCTAACGACGATGATGCCATTTTCAGATGTACTTGTACTTATTTACGCATGCCGCGAGACTGAACGATAGAAAGCAAACTTGCGCTCTAAAATAAGGAGGAGAGAAAAAATGTGAGCGTAATTTATTTTAAACCAATAAAAAAAACGTTTTGTACACGGCATTTCATAACTCGAAGTAAAGAATTAAGGAATTAAGGATATTTTGATTTAAAAAAATGTTAAATATTTTTGTAAGTTATGAAATAAATATTTTACTTTTTTTAACCAAAATATCATCCCGTATACGTTCCTTAATTCTTCACCTCGAATTATGAAACACCCTGTATTTTTAATTTTAAATCTAATTTTAAATCTAATTTTAAATCTAATTACTCATTGCATTGCAATTTAATGATAAGGAAAATGCGCGTGCATTCTGCTAACTACTGCACTTTAGTTTGTGTCGCCTGTCCTTACAGAAAAGACTTCATTTTACGTTTCTCTGTGCTTGTTAATTATGGATACCATTTCGAATATAAATAGTGCTACCTCGTTAAAATCATTACCTATTAAGAAGTTATCGGAGCTGGAAATCGACCGTAAGTATCCGTTGTCGGATTTAAAATATGTGAAAACGAAATTTGGAAAATCATTGCTGGCGGGACTCGATCAAGGTTTGTTGTGTTTCTGCCTCATCGATTTAACAAGGCCATACCCGATGATAAGATAGGTGACGTGTTGTCTTCGCAATGCGGCTTGATTTACAAAGGATTAGTGAAATTAGCCAGCAAACCTCAGCCGGCTTACGACGTCGAATTTGAGAAAAATTAAAAATACAAGTAAGTACAAAATTTATTATCTTATTTCAAGTCGCTAAATTAGTATCTTTTTTTTCAGTTCGTTAACGTAAAAAAATATTTAAACGATTAGCTTAGTTATAAACATAATTTTAAAATTAGATTATTATTAAACATTGAAATGGATTTACAAGAATATTTAAATGTGTTTCACTTATTAGATGAGTGCGCCGATAAATCAGATGCTTATAAAATTGCAAAACTAAACAAAAAAAAATTAAAACATTAAACGAGTTAATGAGAAATTGTCCGTCGGTGCACGATAAGAAACAAATTGAAAGCTTAATTGCAAAATTACATTCATTCGACGTAAAACTGGAATTAAAAATTAAAACGTTGCCGATTGGTCGAGGTTTAAGAACACGTCGTCGTCCCCAAAGAAACGGAACAAAACGGAGAATTAATAAAATCAACCGAATTCAGTGGAAGGATGTAAGTTTTAAATTAAATGCATACGTATTTTTCTAATTTAGTTTTTTTTTTTTTTAATATACAGCTGCAGTCTGCATTTAGAAGCAGAATTCGTACCGGAGTAATAATCAATAAAACTCATAAACAACAGCGAAGCTTTTTCCTAGACGCCTCGTCTCTGATTAGAACTAGAATCGGAAATCAATTGGCGAAACGCCCTCGATGAAGATAAATTTGGTATTTTGCGGTGAATTTGTAAAACCTCAAGCCGATGTCTCGGAATATAAGTTTTTCAATACCAAAAATCACATGATCAATATTGGAGCAAATCTAGACGAAATTTTAAACGAATTATTAAACGAAATCATGGTGTAGGTAAGTTTAAAACGAAATAAGCTGTCAGATATTAATTTTAATTTTTTTTCAATTTCTTATCAGCTTTCCGAGTTTCAAGGAAGGGACAGCGGTTGGAGTTTATCGGCAATCGTGAACCTGGTCGTGGCGTTTTGCAAGTACACGCCGTTGAGAGGAGAAAGAGGAGGAAAGAAAGATAACGGTAGCGCTTACGTGAACCTGCCGGATGAACTTCGGCGAAAAAGTAACGTCATATTGAACATCAAAAATCAAGACCGACGATGCTTCGCGTATTATCTTTTGGTCCACCTATTTCCAGCGAGAAACGGTCAAAATGCGTGCGATCCTTCTACGTATCGTCAAAATATATACGATTATTTTAATTTTAAAGGTATATGTTTTCCTGTAAATCTGTGCGACTTGCAGAAATTCGAAAACGCCAATAAATTTATTTCAATTAACGTATACGGTTATGAAAACAAGAGCATCATTGGTCCGCTTTATCATACAAAAAATGTCAAAAACTGCCACGTCAATTTATTATATTTAAAGAAAAGTCAACCCGTAGGTCATTTTTGATTCATTAAAAATTTATCAGAACTGTGCAGATATCAAATTTCATCAAATATGCGTGTCAAGTTCATTTGCGATCGCTGCTTGTGTTATTTTTCATCCAAGGACAAATTAAATCGTCATGTGTCAGATTGCTCGCGTCATGAGGCCGTAAAAATTGAATTACCTAAAGACGGAGAAAACATTGTTAAATTCAAACAATTTGCAGCCACCATGCCTTTGCCGTTTGTCATTTACGCGGACTTCAAAGCTCTAACGAAACCTATTCATTCCTGTGACGATGCTTTAGAAAAAGCATTCACGAACGCGTATCAACGGCACGAAGCCTTTAGCGTTGCATATTTAACAGTCCGTTCTTACGATGATCGACTAAATCATTTTGAAATTTATCGCGGCGAAAACCCGGCTGAGTGGTTCGTAAATAAATTATTAGGAGAAGCAACAATTGTTCAAGAAATATTAAAAAATCACGTTACCGTTCCTATGAAAGATTTAACGTTTGAAGAATCTACGGCACATGCAAATGCCGAAAAGTGTGAGATTTGTGATTCTAATTTTATCGAAAATAATGCTAAAACTTATCACCACGACCATTTTACCGGGAACTATATTGCAGCTTTGTGCGATAATTGTAATTTACAATGTCGCGTTAAAAATATTATTCCCGTGATTTTACACAATTTATCTCATTACGATAGTCACTTTATAATAGAAGCTCTGGCAAATGTAAACGATGAAAATGTCGAAATTTTACCAAACACAACTGAAACTTACATATCGTTCTCGAAAAGGGTAGGCGATGTGAAATTACGTTTCTTAGATTCGTTTCGTTTCATGCCCTCGTCTCTTGAAACATTAGCGAAAAATTTGAAACCAGAACAAATAAACAAACAAACAAACAAAGTTCGTATAAAAAGCGTTTCCGAATCCGGATTCTTATAAATTAGTAACTCGTAAAGGATGTTTTCCCTATGATTACGTGAATTCTGTTGCAAATTGGAAGAGACAAGTCTTCCCGATAAATCGCTATTTTATAATAAATTACATGGCGAAAACGTCAACGATGAGGATTACCAGTACGCCGTAAACGTTTGGCAACATTTTCAATGTAAAGCTCTCGGTGAATACGCGGACTTGAATTTAAAAATTGACGTATTTCTATTGGCAGACATTTTTGAAAATTTTAGAAAATTGACGTTCAAAACTTACGGGTTAGATGCTTGTGGATTTTTCACAGCTCCGAGCCTATCATTTTCGGCGGTTCTTAAAACAACAAAAATTAAACTTCCCCTTTTACAAGACATCGATATGATTTTATTTATAGAAAAAGGTTTACGTAGCGGTATAACTCAAGTTAGTTCCCGATATGCAAAAGCGAATTCTATACACATGGGAACCAATTTCGACCCTGATAAGGAAATTAGCGAAATTATTTGCGTAGACGCGAACGGACTCTATTCTTACGCGATAACGACAAAATTACCATGCGACAACATCAGCTGGGTAAGTGACGAAAAATTAAAGAATCTTTTAGAAATGCTCAGTACGACCGACATTGACTGTTCGATGTATTACGGGGATGAAACGGGTAAATCTTGTATTTTAGAAGTTGACTTAGAATATCCTGAAGATTTGCACAATTCCCATATATTTTTTCCATTTTGTCCGGAACACAGATCCACTACAGGTAAAAAGGACGATTAAAATTAATGCTAACTTTATGTAATAAAGAGAAGTACGTCCTACATTTACGCGTTTTACTTCACAGTTTAAAACACGGCTTAAAATTAAAAACAATTCATCGTGCGATAGAATTTGACGAGAGCAATTGGTTAGAAAAATACATTAAATTAAATAGCGATAGTTTTCGGAAAACTTATGGATTCTGTACGCAAATACAGAAATATCGTGTTGACAAAGAAATGGAAATCCGCTGAAAAATATGTTAGTCAACCAAATTTCAAAAAAGCTACGATTTTCAATGAGAATCTGGTCGCAATTGAACTGAACAAATTATCCGTGAAATTTGATAAACCGATCTACGTTGGCATGGCAGTCCTTGACATTTCAAAAACAGTCATGTATAGTTTTCTTTATGATTACAACAGAGAAAATGTGGAGCCCTTATTTAATGTCACAGTATGTTACACGGACACGAACAGTTTTATTTTTAAATTCTCTCCAAAACATCCTGAACGCGTCTCGAGTATTTATGAAATTATAAAACGGGATGCAAATAAAATTTTTGACACTTCAGATTACGCCGCAGATAACCCTTTCGGAATACCTTTGGTTAATAAGAAAGTTATCGGTAAATTTAAAGACGAACTCTGCGGACAGATAATAACTGAGTTAATTGGAATTAGAGCTAAAGTTTACGCCATCGGAGTAGGAAAAGAAGTAAAGTTTAAAAAATTGAAGGGCGTAGGTCGTTCAGGAATTAAAAAAACAACTTTTCAGGATTATTATGACTGTTTGTTTGATAATAAAAAATTAATGTCAAAATTCAATAGCGTCAGGTCAATAAATCATCAATTATTAACAGTTACTATAAATAAAACTGCCTTAGATACTCAAGATGACAAACGACATTACTATCTTGTAACGGACATTCATTCGTTGCCGTTGGGACATTATAAATTAAAATGAAATTTTTTTTTATCTGTGGTGGTTGCCCATTGTATGTAATTTTGTAATTATATTGTGTGTTAATAAAGCATTTTGTATTATACATACTGCTGTGGTATTGAGCATATACCTTTTTAGAAATAAATGAAATCTCAGGGCATATTGTTTTGATTATTAGACACGTTACAACACTGCTCGGGTTTCCTCGGCAATGAAGTAATTTTAAAAATAGCAATGAAACTCTGAAGGCATTTATTGAATTGTTGTTGTGCAAGTTTATGAGCAACGTGGTGAAATGGGTAAGTAAAAAAAATATTTTTAATAACAAATTTATTTAATTGTGGTGTTGGCAATATTGTATAGTAAACGTCAAAATAAAATAATAATAATCTCGCATTCATCAAGAACAAACAGGGATGTTATCCTCAGAGACCGTTAAGGTAATAACCCTCATTCGAGTCCCTCAGAATTCTAGAAATTATTGAATGCAATGAAACGTTATTGTGTCGTTGTGTAAATTGACTATGTGGCATGTATACAGTGGTTTGTTGAATTATCATGTGCCGATTAAAACAAAGATGTTGTGTTAGTGTCAGGCATTAACTTCGTATGATAAAACCAGTACGTAATTATTCCGTGTTGTGTTTCCTCAGAACGAATCCTTGTTGTATCAGATATGACAATCCGTCTGACCTGTATACGACACGTTAAAAATAAGAAAAGTATGGTGTTTGTGTCGGGCATTAACTTCGTATGATAAAACCAGCACGTAATTATACCGTGTTGTGTTTCCTCAGAACGAATCTTTGACGTATCAGATATGACAATCCATCTGACCTGTATACGACACGTTAAAAATAACAAAAGTATGGTGTTTGTGTCGGGCATTAACTTCGTATGATAAAACCAGCACGTAATTATTCCGTGTTGTGTTTCCTCAGAACGAATCTTTGGCGTATCAGATATGACAATCCGTCTGATCTGTATACGACACGTTAATTACAAGTGTAAATGACCAAAAATCAACAATAATAATATTAATAAATTTTAAAACTTTTACCATTCTAGAAGATGTTCACACAAACACTGCCCAAGGAAGACTTAAATTACAGGTAAAATTTCCCCACTTATATACTAAAATGAGCCCACAAAAACTAACTCAAAAGAAAACATAAGCTCAAAATTAGAAATTAAAATCAAAAATTTAACATAATTAACTAAAAAAATCATAATTCTATACAATGCAAAGTACTACCAACTAATTCAGCTCCTTGTAGGCCATGCAACCAGTCCCGGTCGAAGTGCCTCCACCTTGAGCATCTTCACTTTGCCCCCATCAGGAAGGTGGAGCAGATATCGGCGCTTGTTCCCTCGTCGGTCCTTGAGGAACTCACGAGGAAGCTTTTTGACGGCTTCCTCGAACTCAGCAGCCTCCATCTGCAGCAGGGCAGGTGTTTGAAAATCCGGCAACCCAACCTCCCTGACCGAAATGCTCTGGACCTCAGGCATCGACAGGACAGGCCTATCGGGTGTTGTGACAAAATCAGGCAGGACCTCGGTGTCCGAGTCATCCCCAAAGAGCTGTCGGAACTTGCCCTTCAACCAATTGGCAGTACTTGGTGAGTCGAGACTCAAAGGATCGTCTTCCAGGTTATGTAAGCTCTGCATTTAATAAATTAAAAATATAAGTACAAGAAAAATCTTAATGAAAGTTTAATTTTTAGAACTCTAAAGGACCCTGTTATACAAACATGATAGAAATGTGGCATCACCAGCCGAAAGAAAAATCATTTAACAAAATAAAACAAATTCAGCGTGTGTATCCTTTTCATTTTAAATTTATTAAATCCTAGGGGAGGAAATAACACAGCAATAAGTAAGTAAATAAACCGCGGAAATGCGCACGGCCACGCGACGCGAGGACCCGTTTTTTTCGAAATTGACGCAATCAACATCGCATCTGTGTTTGACGAAAAAAAAGGACATAATTTCCCGCGTCGTTCATATTACACATCTCGAACTGATACGAGCAGCTGACTCAACGGTCGACCGGCTTAGGTGGACGGCTCACGAACGCCGAGGAACGGGTTCGAATCTCTCTCCGAACGGAGGAAAAAATTCCGCGGCGAGGCGCCGGTGGCGACACCCGGCGGACAATTTCCGAACTAACGTTCTGACGACGAAAATAGCAGCAGCGCAGCAGGCATCTGGCGGACGGACGCCCGAACTACGTTGTCTCCGTCTCTCTCTCTCTCAAGCTCCATCTCTCTCTTTACCACGGTCTCAGATGCGGCAGAAAACTCGACCGGAAGTAGCATTTCAAATGGGGAAAAATGGGTGTGGTCTGTTTTTTATATCTACTATCAACCAAAAAATTAATCATCAGGTTGACAAGTTCCACATGCTATGTAAAAACTCCATAACATTTTTGAATTTAAATAAATCACTCAATAGAAACTTCTATACAAGGGACGGCTTTCACTTTAACTATAAAGGTAAACTGAATGCTATGAATAGGATGAAACAGTTTCTCACTCAATCAATAACCTCATCAGTGAAAATCTTAAAACATTTAAAACTTTGTCAAGACGATTACGTGGGTCTCCAATTAAAAAATGATGATCGTTTATCATTAACAAGATCAAGTAGTCATCTCAGCTGTCACAAATATCCTGCAAGGATTTTTTATAACTTCGCAACATTATGATGACGCCCGAGATTTGTTCTCTAGTGTTGATGACGTTGGGTATGACTTGATTTCCCTTAATATACGTTCATTGAATGCAACTAAAATTAACGATATTGAATGTATTTTAACAAAATTAAAAAATATTAAATTTTTATGTTTAAATGAGGCTCAATAATTCAAGTCATATTAATATCGGTAATTTCAAATTGATAGCACATTTTAACAGACAAAATTTCAAAGGAGGAGGTGTTGGCATTTGGTCAAATCAGACATCCAATGTGGTTCTTCTAGACGTTAAAACATTTTGCTCTGAAAAAAAAAATAGTAACGTTAAAGTAATTATTTTTTGTATATATCGAGCTCCAATTGGCGATTTTAATATTTTCATAAACAATTTAAATAATTTGTTAGACTCTGTCGCACACCTAATTTGTAGGGTATTTAAATATTGATTTTAACGGAACTTCGACAGAATTATCGTTGCTGCAAGAACTGATGCTATCCTTCGACATGAAACACCTAGTACAAGAAGCCACTAGAATTTGTAATGGCTCCTCTAGTGCTACAGATAATGTATTTACCAATAACCATAATTCAACTTTTGTTAGTTTACGAGATGTACATTACTCGGACCATAAGATGATTCTACTATCTATGGGTGTTTCAGCTTATCCTACATATAAATATAGTAGGTTATTCAATGGGCAAAACATAAAAAAATTTCAAGATGCATTAACTCAACAATCGTGGTGTCGAAACAATTGTCATGTTTAAAAACTAATAAAAATTGTGAAAATTCGCTACTTTAGTATTTTCATTAAGTGTCCATATACATGGTATTGGTTGGTCTCTGTAAGTTGGGAACAATGGCGTTCATATAAATCACTTGATCTCCGCATATTGACAGAATCTAAACAGGTAATTTTCCTCTTTCGAAAGGAGATATATTCTACAAAAATAATTGGCACTAAACGACCGGGCCATGCCATGCAAAGCACTAGCGGCAAGATTATCGTGGGGCAACGATGTAATTATTCGAAACCTTCTACAATAATGCCCTCAGTTTCTAATATTCTAACATTAACAATTGGTTGCAAGATTGTATTCAATGAAATGTTATCAGTATTAAGGTCAGACGTGAAGAACAATGCTAGAAGGTGAATATGTTTTAAATGAGAATTGTATATTGATGGTAAATTACTAATGGTAAAGTAAATTCCTCCTAATTTGTTACCTCCGGCCTTACTACCAATAGGATTAGTAGTTTCAAAGTCGTCGTAATATACCTGAAACCGCAAAAAATATTTTTTAGTTTTATATAAAGTATTGTTCTTAACGTATGATCCTACAGTAGTAACATATTCATTCTCTTGGCTATCTTTTTTGGAAATATGAGTTTTAAAAAATATGCAATGTTTTGTTATTAAAAACTTTAAAGTTTCGAGTATGTGAATATACTGAAAGGTTCGTGGTACTTTTGTTTCGATTCCTACATTTAACTTTTTATTCTTAAGCACATTTTTTGTTCTGGTTCCTATATTGATTTCTCTTGAAAAGCATATACACAACACACCCGTATGCTAAACTATTTATTAATATTTAAAAACTTGTAGTACAAAAATTAATTGACAGACGATTTTTCAGATTATTTTTATATCAACAACTCTCTTTTATTTTTATAGCAAACTTGCTGTAAGCGCCTATTTCAACAATTTCTCTTGGTAGGATAATATCATTATTAAATATCCTTAATTTTGTTTTCATGAATACTGAGAAAATCAACAGTTTCTTTATACTTATTGCTTTCATTTTTCAAACGGTAAAACATATTTTCAACTAGTTCTATGGTTGAGTCAACTACTTTTTGATTTACTGAATGGGACAAAGTGACATGATTTGGGAAAAAAATATTTTTGATATTAAATCAAAATCTAGGCTGTTGTCTATGGCATAAACAGCTTCGTCATCATTTTTACAATCGTTGGAAGACATTGAACTCAGATCGTCATCAAAAATAACTGTACCGTATTATATTCCGTTTCAGAACGTTTATTCAAAATTTCATTAGAGGACACTTTAAAATTTGAACTCATCTAAATGTTTGGCCAAGTATTTTCTTAGCCCGTTAAAGGTTCCCTAGACTTGTGGGCAATTATTAACGCAACATGGTAAAACTAATTGTTTGTGTTCAAATAAGGCAGGGAATATTCGCAAATGTCTAATTATAGAATTTACTTCCTTGACTGACAGTTTACAAAAATAGCACGTAAACATACTGAAAAATTTTAATTCACCAATCTTCACCTTAAAATGGACATTTTGGAAGTATAATTTATATCATTTCGATCAAGTGTAAAATAATATGTTTGAATGAATTCATAATAGTAGTTTATGTATCAAGTACGCAAAATAAGGTTTTAGGGGACGAATCGTGACTAAGGACGAAAGAGCCGAGTCCTTAATGAGATGAGTCCCTTAAAACCATTTTGTGTACGTGGTATATACAATATTTTTTGGTACACGCTCGCCAAATCGCCAACATTAATGTTAAATTGCTCGAATTTCGAATTAGCAAATTGTCCCTCTCTTCAGACATGGCAATGATCGGTAATCATAGCAACGAGTTGAATTTTATACTTAGTTACTTGATTTATTTCATTGAAACTTGCTCAAAAATAATCCGCTAAAGTGTTGCTATGTAAGCTTTAAGTACTAGGTCGCTAAAAAATTTTAGCGGATTCTAAGGGCCGTTTTTACAATTCAAAGTTCAGTCGAGACTCATGTAAACCAATGCTCAGTTGAACCGTTCCTATAAAATGCTAACGAGTTTTACAAGCATAGTTTATGCGTGGTTCAAGAGAGTTTAGGTTCAACAAAAATTTGTGAAGGTTGGCAATACGAACATTCATTATTTGACAGTAGTGTTTGACGAGTGTTTGTTAAATGTGAGCCGAAGTGACTGATTGTGAATTAAACACGACGAATTGTATTGGTAGGTATAGTTTAATTACTTCGTTAGTTTGTTCTAAAGTAGATATACGTTTCATGGTGATGGTGGTATCTTTCCTAATTCTTCGTGGTTGTGGCTTGTTTGTACCTATATGTGCGGTTGAAAACGTGGTAACATAGAATCATGGCAAAAGAACAAAAACGTGCTGTTAATTTCACAGCTAAGGAAGAAACTATCCTCATATCTTTAGTTAAGAAGTACAGCAAAATAGTGGAGTGTAAACAATCAGACACTCACACAAATAAACAAAAAGCAGAGTGCTGGAAAGCAATTGAAAAAGAATTCAATTCAATTAGTGGCGAATGTTATCGAAATGATAAAATTTTAAAAAAGAAGTATGACAACCTGAAGAAAAGAACCAAGCGAAAATTTGCTGATGAAAAAGCGAATATATTTGGAACTGGAGGTGGTCCCGAAGAAACAATAAAAATGACCAACACAGACATGTATATACGGGAAATTTTAGGAACTCGAATAGAGGAAATTCCAGTGAATTTGACAGCGATGTGACTACAGCAGCAGCAGAGTCAGTAATTATAATGTTAGTGTTTTGGGTATGTATTGCATTTTTTAACATAACTCTGGATTTCAGGGATGTTCAAGATATTGTACAAGCCAGCAATAATGACATCGATATTTCCATACAGGAAATTGGTATGTTTGTAAAGCTTCTGCATTTTATCAAGGTAATATTTCTGAATTTGTACAGATTACAACAGCAATGACGACACTGACAAGGAAAATACAAGCACAAGCAGCCGTAGCAACTTAGAGCAAGTGGCTTGTAGCAGTAACCCTTCGGCTAACCAAAATCATGGTAAGTTAAATATACACAGTGGTGATAAAGTCCCGCACCAAGCTCATAATTTGTTTATTAATGTTTTTTTGCATAAAAAAATTATGAGCTTGGCGTGGGACTTTGTACTGTGATACGGTGAGGTATATTAATATCTGTCATTTATTCAGATTGGTCAAAGTATACTCCAAAAATGTTGAGAACAAAAAAGTCTAAAGCCCTTATTACTCCACGAACTGATGGTGGTAAATTTCATTTTTCTTGTACTAAATACATTATGTTAAATGCAATCTTACTACGCAGGCATTCCAAGACCCAGACGATATCAATCTGATACTACAATAGCACATAGGGTGTCTCAGTGGGCAGAAGCTAAAGAAGCCATTGAATTAATGCGTCAAGATGCTATTAAAAAGGAAGAAGAATTTAAGTTGCAGGCGCTGAAGGAAAAGCATCAACTTGAAATGGACTTCATGAAAAGGAAAGCAGATATTGAATTAGAACACATGCAAAAAGAACATGAAGCCAAAATGGAAGTTATTAGACTTCCATTGAAAAAATAATTATAGTTAATTTTAATAAAAAAATTGAAATAAATAAAGGATTTTTATTATTTTAAATTAGGTATTTACAACAAATTCATAAAATAATTATTAATTAATTGATAACGGACCATGTTATTAGCATGACCAGCATCTTGGAAATTACCTATTTCTACATTATTTACATAATTAATAGCAGCCTGTTCTTTTTCGTTAACAGGGGGTAATTCTTCATTAAATAGCATTGCAACATTGTGCAGGACCGCAGTTGCCATTACTACAGCTTCCACTTTGTGTAGTTTAACACGTTGGCTGCCGTAAGGTACACGCATTGTGCCTCAAAAAAATAATCTCTTTTTGCGCCGAGGTACATATATAGTGCCACGTGCACTACTGTGCTTTCTTATGTTGAGGCAAAGCAGCGGTACCACCGATGTTGTGTTTCTATACGGCACTGAAATCCTCGCGGCACATTGAGCCGGAGAGTGTCAAAACCCCCCGAAATATGTTTCTGTTTTCTTTTTCTTAGCAAAAAGGCTAGTAAAATTGTAATTGTTGCAAGAAATGTATAAAAAATATAAATAATGGTTTCTAAATAAAAGTTTATTTATAAGGAACATATAATAATTATAAAAATAAAACTGAAACCAAATTTAATTCATGGAAGCCTTATGGATGCAAAAAAAGCAATTTATGCAATAAGGCTTTTTGCAGCTAGCACAAGACCACGTTGTTCTTGGGGTTCTGTTCTGTGCAACTTTTCGACCGAACTCGTCGCTGCAGTTTTCGTAGCAAACTGTACATCTCAGTCGTTTACCTGTATTTTCTAATTCATGATTTTCCCCAACAGGATTTACAGGACTTGCAGGAGCATCAGAGCACCGCTTCTGAAGGATATGATTCAAAACATCTTGTTTGAATTTTGTAATAGACATTTTACTTTTTGTCAGTTCGATAAATACAACGAAGGCATTTACCAGAGTAGTTCCTAAAATAATTTCTACAGCCAACTTTCTATACCATTTTATGCCACGTCTTAGCGGCGTATTATAAGCTTTTCGTTGGTCTGACAGGTCAATGTATGCTTTTGAATTGTTATAGTCAGCAATTAGCTGCGGTTTTTTTCTTTCTGGGTCGTTTCGACTAGGTACTTCTACCATTTCATTTAGATGTTTTGTACTTAGTGCCAAAACATCTCTTTTATCTCTCCACTTCATCATAACAATTCCAGGAATAGAAATTTTAGCAATACTTTCACCTTTCTTCAACTTTGCTTTTTCTACCTCTTTACAGTTAAGTTTTCTGTTCATTCTAAGCGTTCCTACTAAATGAGTTTGTCTCGCTAGTAACAACTTAGCTAAGCGCACGCTAGTATAATAGTTGTCAACAAACAGTGTGCGCCCTTTATCTAATAGTGAATCCATCAGATCTAATACAACCTTTTCGGACGCCGCAAAATTTGTTGGAGCAGACTTTCCGCAATAAATGTTGAAGTTGTACGTGTAACCATCTTTTACACAAAGTTTGTATAATTTTACACCAAATTTATGGCGTTTATTTTTGATATACTGACGAAACTTGATTCGCCCTCTGAATGGCACCAAAGTTTCGTCAATGCAGATATTTTCTGATGGAACCATAACATACTTGAACCTTTCTACGAGCATGTCAGTCAATGGTCTAATTTTACGAAGCCTGTCCGGTTCATTTCCGATTTGTGAAGGATTTTCATTATCGCTAAAATGAAGCATTCGAAGCAAAAGTTGGAACCGATTTCTACTCATGTATTTAGGAACATTGTTTTTATATATTATTTCTTTAGACCAGTAATCAGCGATTGTTGGAAATCGACATAAACCCATCCATAGTAACATTGCAAAAAATAATTCAATCTCATCTGCATTGGTATCTGTCCATTTGTGAACACGCGATTTCGGTTTAGTCATTTGTGCTTTCACCTGGGTTGCATACCTATTTGTTTCATTTACTATATGGTTTATTATATCTTCGGTAAAGAACAAGCGGAAAAATTCATAAGGAGATTTGGAAAAATAGGTTTCTACTAACTCTTCTCTGATACCTGTCCCTACTTCTGTAAATTGAAAACTTTTCAGCTGTGATGTTTCATCGATAGGTTGCCAGTTTATTGAGTTTTCGTCTACGTTTTCCTCCTCCTCTGATCTTTCCGAATCACTACTACCTACATATTGAAGTATTACATCGTTTATAGTTTTATCAACTGTATTGAGGTATATCAGTTTCTCCTCATTATCAGACACATCTGAAAGGCACAAAACAAAAAAAGATTTTCAATAAAAAAAACATTAAACATTATAATTGTTTTTAGTGCATACCTGCTATATCATTTTCAACAGTGAAGCTTTTATGACCGATAATATTTTTTCGGTTCGGAATTATATTTTTGCTCAACGGCAACCTGTGCTTTGCCTTTTTTCTAATAGGTGATGCAATTTCATTATCAGTTCCATCACTATCGTTTGCACTATCACTGCTCTCGGGAGAATAATTGTCAGACGAATCATTTCCAGCGAACGGATCGTCGTCTTCATCTGACATGAATTCGTCCCACAGTTTTTGTAAGTTCTTTTGATTTTCTTCGTAACTCATTTTGCAATGCCTTACTTATAACACACACAATCGACGACTACTTCTCACTCTAAGCTTTACACACACAAGTTCAGACAAGTTCTGTGACATTCTATTGAGCTGAGGCACAATATTTGTGCCACGTGGCATAGAACACAACAAGATTTCCATAGATGCTCTGAGGTACACATGTTGTGCCACAAATTAAAAAACAAAAAAGACACAAAAAGAAAAATTGTTTATGCATAATAATAATATTTGTGTGATCTACTAAACAAATTAAAGTAAAATTTAAGTAAAATTAAATTTGGCACTCCATGCTCATTTTTAGTCTCCTAACTATGGCAGCCAACGTGTTAAGACGAATTCCAAATGCCAACACGGGAAACCTCCTTTTCCAAATTCCGAAGCAACGTTCTATAGGATTGCGGGTTCTAATCTGGGACTCGTTAAACAGATGTTCCTCTGGATTAACAGGATTTGCCAAAGGTGTTATTAAAAATTGTCTAACAGCATAACCACTATCTCCAACCAATAGGTAATTTCTAAAGTCTCCGCGTTCAAGTCTTGCTCTAATCCGAGAGTTGTTAAAAATGGTGCTATCATGTGAAGCCCCGGGCCATCTGACAACGATGTCTTGAATTTTACAGGCTGCATCACATATTACTTGCACGTTTACAGAGAAAAATCCCTTTCGGTTCCTATAAATTTCAGGTTCCTCACCACCAGGTGAGGAGATTTTTATGTGAGTACAGTCTAAACTTCCAATACATCTTGGAAACCGTGCAATATTAAAGAACTGTTGACTGTTTATTTGACAATCTTCGTCTGTCTCTGGCATTCTGATAAATAATCTGCCTAAACTTGCTACTGCTCGACTTACTTTGTGAACTATGTGGCATGCAGTAGCTTTACTAATTCCTACAAAATCACCTACTGTTTGCAAGAATGATCCAGTAGCGTAGAAGCGTAATGTTACAAATAACATATCTTGCGGCGACACAGCATTATTTCTGAAAAATATCAATATTTTATAACTCAATCTTGAATAAAAAACGATGAGGAAACATACCTGTCTGTCGTGTGTGCTATTTCTTCTTGTATATTTTGTAATACGAATCGTACCGCATTTTTCGACAAACGAAACCTTTCAATAAATTCTCTATTATTCCACTTTGTGAAATGATTTTCTCGAAGTAGGTACACTTTTGGTGCCCGATAATGTTCCACTACATTCAATATTTCTAGAAATTCCTCATCATCTGTTAAAACACCAACTAATTCTTCTATTTGGTACCAATTAATGTTTGAAAGTAATGTAAATAAATAATAATAATAATTTGAGGTTAGAATAAGTAAACGAAACGCGCCAAATTGTACTGATTCTGTTGAACCGGCTTTAAGCCTGCGTAGTACAATCGTTTAGTTGAACTTTCATTTGAGCTTGGTTCACGCACTGAACGGGCATTGTAAAACCCATGTATTCAACAATTTGAAGCTCATGGGAGGTTCAGCGTTGAGCCCACCTTAAACCATTATTGTAAAACCGGCCCTTAATGTTGCTGTGACGATTGAGGTTGCTAAAGATACGTTTTTCGTTCTGAAAATAGTCCCCTAAGCGACCATTTTGCGGAGCGTGTACCAAAAAAATATTTAGGGGATTTATCATACTTTGTATCAAAAACAAAATGGCACATAAAAAGTTCTTCAAAAGCTTTTAAAGGTGAACAAAGACGTGGGTACTCAATAACTTTCCCGTCCAATAAAATATTAAATTGAGTAATAGCTTTTTTGTTACTACCTTGGGCTGCCAACACTGGTTGCACAGTGGGCTTTGTTACCATTACTTCTGCTAGGGCAGTCTTTCTCAAAGTGGGCGATAACGCCTACAGGGGGGCGGTAAAGGGCACAGAGAAAATTCGGGGAAACAAGATAAGACTCATATGGCAGGCTATAATTTAACTAAAGTTTTTAAAGTAATGATTGCGATTGTGATTTTTAAGATGTGGTAAAGTTAAAAACTTTAGGGGGCGCCAGAAAATAACTGATACTCAAAGTGGGCGGTAGACGAAATTAGTTTGAGAACCTTGTAACGTTCACATTTTTCGCTGTCCGTTACATTATTTTTTTTTACGTATTTTCTCGTTATTTTGCTGTTGAAATTCAATGTAAACACCGTTTCGTTCGTTTAATTAATTTCGTATTTATGACTTTCACGCCTCTATCTCTCAGGATTTGTGTCTTAATTTCAGTTTGTAATGCGGATTTCGATTTTCTTCTTAAAGCTATTTGTTTTGTTTCGGAAATTAATCTGTAGATGTCGTACATGGTTCTGGGTCGATTTTATTGATCGATGTGACGTATGCGGATATTGCGTGTAAAATCTTTGACGAGTTTCCGTCCTCCTTGATGATCGTGCGACTTGGGTGTGTGCTCGTACGCCATTGAGACGCGTGGTTTGCGTCTTCAAATTTTTGTGGTTTTGTGAAGCTGAACGGCTTTGAGATATTCCAGTTTGGCAAATATTTACGTCTCTAGTCGCGTACGCCCTACTGTGTCATTTTGTCGTCTGTCTTTTGTCACAACTACTACCGTTTCCGATCAAGCACGTATCCGAGCACGTGTTGCGTTAAAGTTCTCGCTCAGAAAAAACTAACAGAAGATTGTAAGTACCTTAGTTGTTTAGGAGAATATTTTCTAAGATTCCTTTTCTCTTTATGTAGAGTTTTTTTTTACTCCCGAAATTGTGTTGAGTTACCGAGGCCGAAGATTTCCTCCTATCGCACGAGTTTTTATTGGAAATTTCTTTGCTGTTTGCTGCATTGTCGTTTGAAGATACTACCGAACAGGAGTTCCTTCTTTTATTTGACGTGGTTGTTTTTGGAAACAAATCCAGTATTACGGAGTCGTTTGTAGATATAATTCAACGGTGTCGTAAATGGAACCAAGGTCAAGTTATTACGGAGTCGTTTGAAGATAAGTTCAACGGAGTCGTAATTGGAACTCAGGTTAAGCTATCGTCAGGATTGAGTAAGCAACACTCACCATTATTATCGTACCGTATCGTTGAGAAAATTATTGTATCGTACCGTATCGTTGAGAAAATTGTCGTATCGTACCGTATCGTTGAGAAAATTATTATCGTACCGTATCGTTGAGAAATTTATCGTATCGTACCGTTAGGAAATATTACCGTACCGTCTGGATTTAGTCTTTTGAATTTTATTTTGATTGTCGCAGATTTATTTAATTGTATATTGGGTCATTTAGCATAGTTGCGTCATATTATTTTTATTTAAGTTACTGTACATCGTTAATTCTATGTATATATTTTGTTGCTCGAATCACCATTTATGTTTAATCATTACATCATTTTTCAATTATATTATTTTTCATTCTCAATTTTTTTATTTTTGCTACGATTAAAGACTAATTTCTTAAAAATTAATTTGCGTAACCTAAAAATCTGTTTGGAGTTCATTAGTTTTGTTCCGGACTGTTTTAGTAATTACAGTTTAAAGAGATTACTTGGCGCTCAACAGCTTTCGTTTTGTCACCTAACGTTTACTATTTTTTTTTATGAATTACGCAAGTTATTTTTTTAAGAATATAGTTCGAAGAATTATCCTTCCGAATCCACCTCAGCCTCCGACTAAACTGAGCTATGGCAACCAAACAGGTGAGAATCTACTTACAAAAAAGTATGTCACAACCTATGTGCTAGGGGAACATTTGCCTGAAAGCACATAATTCTACATTTAATTCATTTAAAGAAACGTTTTGAACTTACATGTTTAAATATTATTAACAGGGATCATATTTGGGGTCACTTCCTGCGGAGAAAATACGAAAACTTGGTATTCAGAATGTACACAGGAACAATAGATCGAAGAGTGGGAGGATCGATAGCCGATTGCGCTGCTGCCTTAGACAAGGTGGGGACGGCCGTGTACAGTCAAGTCAGAAGTGCGTGGCCAGTAAGTGGTCTCAAATATGATCCTTGATTATTAATTTATCTTCCCTCTTTCCTTTAGAGAGTATCATCTGGGCGAGAGCCAAAAGCGAACGAGTTGTTTTATCCCAATTTGATGCAATTAATATATTTTTTACATTAATATGGAAGCACACATAAAAGGGACTTACTCGGGGTTGCCGTTGTGTCATTTATTATTTCATCTTCAGGTTTTGGAAAAGTTAATGTATAAATGTACAATATTTTATCAATATCTTGGGTAAAACATTCGATAAAATTTACTCTTGGTGAGTCAACATATTTGATCTGATAAAATTCTTCTGCAATCTGAAAAACATACAAAACCAAAACAATGAAAATATAGTCATATATATTCATGTTATCACCAGAGGTGAAATTTGAGTTTTATAATTATTATTTTTATACAAAAGATAGTGATAGTGGATATACAAATACCAATACTGGAGTATCCAAAAACCTTGGAAATGCATTTAAAATTTTCGCTCCTAATAATGTTCGTCTGTAATTATATATAATTATACGTTAAATCAATTTTTATTTTGATAGCCTCATAGTCATCAACAAGGCAAGCATGTTTTAAAAAATCAAGTGCTTCATCAATTTCCGTTGTAAGGGTTGCATCAGACATCAATCTTACGTGAATCAGAAAATCTTTTTTCTATTTTGCGTTGGTAATAGAGCTATTAACGCACCGAAAGGAGTGCTTTAATAGAAAATTTGAGTGCGTTAATGGCATTGGTCAATAAATTTATTTAATGTTGGTAGTTGGTAGTACCAAGTAAGAAATAAACATCAAATGTCAAACGATATCAAGAACTTTTATTTCATTTAAACATCACCACCATGAAATGTGCAATTATTATAAACGTTAACACATTGGATGTGTCTTTAGAATTTATACTAATGCCTGGTATGTTCTGATTTGATACAATAATTTTGTGGAGTGCATTATTACCTTCAACATGTGGGGTGTAATGTCAGAATGACCACAATTTTTAGTAAGTCATGTTTATTTCGTTGTTCGTTCTACATACGCCATTTTTATACACTAGTGTTGCCAACCTTCTTTCTAGCATGCGCTGCACCTGCGGGCACAGATCAGACCAGTCATTCATACCAACTGTTTACATACTACAGTTCGGCTAACCTGACACTTAGCTTGCCCTCAAGCTTACAATTTTGAGAAGTAATCTATTTACTACAAATAACAGGAACAAAGAATTATCATAAAGATAATTTTGAAACTAATAGATAAACAAATTATCAAAAACTTAACATAAGGATACAGTTCAAAACATAATAATGAAATTTATATCTTATGACTAAAATTGTCAACAAATGACATAATGACTAAAGTGTCAACAAATGACATAATGACTAAAGTGTCAACAAATGACATAATGAAATGAACTTATGTGTGAATGTAAGATTCAAATCATACGAGAAACTATTACAAATCACATCGTCAACAAATGACAAACAATTCATTCACAAAATAATTCACATGCCTCAAATCGTACGGGAGATCAAATGAATTAACATAACAAAGATCGCAAAACATAATGACAAAATTCACTTATGAATTAAAACTAAATATCAAAACATGAAATTCATCAATCTATTCAGTCTCGTTAACATAAGAGATCGCACAAAATTGCTTTATGTAACACATCTATAAAATAAATGTAGGTAGTCAATATCGGAGATGTCTGTCTGATCAAAGGTTATTGTCAGGCATAGGTTTAGGATCGTACAAACAACATTCAAGCATTCTTCCACTTTCTCATATTCTCAGGTGAGCATACGCCTTGATATGGTACTTGAGTAAGCTGATGTCCTTCTGGATCCGCGATCACATATCTGTCTGAATCAAGAACTTTCTTTATTTCATACGGACCTCTGAATTTAGGTAGTAGTTTTTTATTAATACCTGCAGTCACATCAACATTCTTAATCATAACATAGTCGCCAACAGAATATCTCGTAGGTGTTTTGTGTCTTTTATCGTAATACTTTTTATTGTAATCGCTACGGGATTTAATTTGCTTACTAGCTGAATCGCGTAATTGCTCCAAATCACGTTCCTCACTAAGTTTATCTTTCAATAATTCGCGTAACTCATGTGATACATTTCCTAATTGTTCTACGCCAAATAACAATTCTGAAGGTGTTTTGCCGGTGGACCGATTAACAGAATTATTTAACGCATACTCAACTTCGCGTAAAGATTTATCCCAAGTTGAAGGACTTTTTGATAATTTTGCCACAATTGAAGTAATTGATCGATTTATTCGCTCAATTTGTCCATTTGCATGTGGAGTACCAGACGCTATTAATACGTGTTGAACATTTTTTTCTTTTAAAAAGTCTTTGAATTTCGTTGACGTAAAAGCACTACCTCTGTCAGAAACTATTTTCTTTGGTCTACTGTAATTACTAAAATAATTCTGCAAATGTTTAATGACTTCATCAGAGCTAGTTGACACCGTAGCATACAACTTAACGAATTTAGTAAATGCATCTATTATTTCAAATACGTACTTGTGTCGATGAGCTGATTTTTCAAGTGGACCGTAATGATCAACATGTAAAGTCAAAAATGGCTTATTGCCTTTGTCTGGACAATGTAGTTGACCTTCCACACGATTAGCAGTTGACGCATAAGTTATACATTTCAAACAATTCATTATATGCTTCTGAATTTTATTACGAGCTTCTGGAAACCAATAAATGCGCGATAGATATTCGTGTGTTTTACTAATGCCTTGATGGCCCATTTGTTCATGACACGCTCTGATTACATTTTCTTCCATCGATTTTGGAACATAAAATAATAGTTCATCGTTAGATTTTCGATACACGAGTCCATTATTTAACTCATAATATTTTTCTTCATTTTGCTCTAATCGCTTACGAATTTCAACAATTGTTTGGTCTAGATCTTGCAAAAGACACAAATTACGCTCAAAAGTATTTTCGGTAATTATTAAAATTTCAAATTCACGACTTAAAGCGTCAGCATGTTTCATACGATCAGAAGATCTATGTTCTAAGGTGTAATCATAATTGCGCAATATTAATGACCATCTTAATATACGCGGATTAATCTCTTTTCTCTCGAGTGTTTGTTTTAAACTGTTACAATCAGTGACTATTTTAAATTTGATACCTTGTAAGTAAATGCGAAAACGTTCTAAAGAATACACGATTGCTAATGCTTCTAGTTCAAAACTGTGATATTTCGATTCACATGGTGTGGTGCGTTTACTAAAATAACATATGGGGTGGAATTTGTTATCCTTATTTTGTTTTTGTAGTAACACCGATCCGTAACCGTGACAACTTGCATCGCAATGTAATTCCGTCTCTGCTGTAGGCGAATAAATAGCCAACACTGGTTCAAGTATCAATAATGATTTCATATGTTCAAAACATTGACTAGCTTTTTCGTTCCATATAAATGTATCTTTATTTTTTAAAATGTCGTATAGAGGTTTCGAAATCAAGGAAAATAGATTAATAAATTTTCGAAAATATGACACAAGACCAAGAAAACTGTGTAATTCCTTATGATTTGTTGGCAATGGATAATTTTTTATAGCTTTAATATTTGCATTGTTTGGACTAATACCATTCTCATTAATTTTATATCCCAAATAATCAATCTCGGTTAAAAGGAATTCACATTTGTCCAATTTTAACTCTAAGCAATTGGCTACCATAATGTGCAAAACTTCAGTAACAATGGTTAAATTTTCTTTTACAGTACGTGTAGCAATCAAAATATCGTCTAAATAAATTATAATTTTATTTTGCGCTAAAAGAGTTCGGAAAGCTGTATTAATAAAACGCATAAAAAATGAACTACCATTTACAATACCAAACGGCATTCGTGTATATTCGAATTGACCAAGATAAGTTACAAATGACGTGTACTTAGAAGAGTTTTCATCTAACCGAATTTGATGAAATGCATCTTTTAAATCTAACCGCGTGAAATAATGCTTATCTTTTAGCTGTTCTATTTGATCCTCGATGTTGGGTATCGGATAATTGTCCTTTTGCGTAATTTTATTCAATTCTCTGTAATCTACTGCCATACGGTATTTACCTGATTTACGTTTAACAAGAACTATGGGACTACTGTACTGGGAATTACTTGCTCTGATTATTTCCCTATCTAATAAATCATCAATTATCTCTTTCACTGCAGTTTTCTCAGCTACTGAAAGACGTCTTGGATTAAATGAAAAGGGTTGATGGTTAGGTTTGACCATGATTTCTAGTTGTAAGTCAGTTTCGGGTCTAATTGGTCGTATAGGTTTTATGTAATGTTCGTCTATAATTCGTTCAGTTTCTTGTCGTACTGTCCAATTGATATTATTATTAACATTAAGTTCAATCTGCGAAAAATTCAAATTGGCAACA
Source organism: Dorcus hopei (assembly GCA_033060865.1). NCBI lineage: Eukaryota > Metazoa > Arthropoda > Insecta > Coleoptera > Lucanidae > Dorcus > Dorcus hopei. The sequence continues at coordinate 72,365 of JAUPFK010000011.1, read as the reverse complement.
TCTATTTGAAAAATTTCATTCACAACAGAACCTGATTTTGGTTTTATTGTTACCATTTCACCAAAATTTATTTCAATATTAGGATTGGCTGTAAAATCACGACCTAGAAGACAAGCGCGTGACATGGTACTTTTTGGTACAATATAAAAATCTATTGGTACATTTAAAATGTTATTTACCATTACTGTTTGAGACAATCGTCCAAGTACTTGCAACTTACTACCATTCATACCCTGAAATTGGTGCAAATCAGTATCAGACCTTATAACACAATCACTCGGAAGAATCGTCTCACACAGCAAAGAAATTGGACTACCTGTGTCAATAATTGCATCTATTTCACCGCCTAGCATACATATTCTTATCAAATATTCAGGAATGATGTGATTAGCCACATTCTTTTCAATGAGATGGGTCACAGATGTGGATGATTTCGCTGTAATGTTTTCTTGCTTGATTTTCGGGCAGTCTTTCTTTTGATGATCCATCGAATGGCACAAGAAACACGATCCAGGCTCACGCTTTGGATTTAAACACTTTGATGAAAAATGCCCCTTACCACCGCAATTGAAACAACGCACAGCACTAGTCGCACTACCACTTATATTTGACGATGTCGACTTCACAACATTCTTCGATTGAGTTGACATGAAACTTGAGCTATGGGGATTTTTAACACTGTAATTGGAACTCGATACTTGTTGCCTTTTTACAACTCTGGCATACACTTCAAGTTTATCCTTTAATTCCTTGAAATTTCTTGCTTCATACAGAGTTATTTTTTTTGAAACGTCATCAGGAATACCATCAACAATATACTGAATTACCGCCTCTTGTTCGATATTGCCCTTTGAAGCTATCTCTTTCATTTTCAACATATATTCTAAGACTGTTTCAGATTTTTGTAATTTTCGACGACTGAGATTCTGATGTAAATCCGCACTACTTATTCTCTTGCCAAATTCACTTCTCAAACTACGTTTAAGGGATTCCCATGTATTTAATCGTTTTTCGCCTTGTACAAATAATTTGGCTAGACCTTTTAAAGATTTCTTCGCAAACACGAGTTTTTGGAGATCATTGAAGCCCATGACTGCAGACAAGTCCTCGAAATCTGCAATCCATGATTCTACTGGATACGAATTTTCTCCATCGAATGTTTTAATTGAATCTTCAATATCACGAAAATTCATAGTGAAACGAGTAGTACTAGTATATCCAGGGTTCACCACACTGGAATTGGATGATAGTGAATGACGCGAGTGTGGACGTTCAAACTCTTCCTCGAACTCATTTTCTTCTTCTTGAGCCGCCACTACATCATTTCCAAAATTGAAATCAATGAGAGCCGATGTTATACGTCTAGCTAATTCTTCAGGCGTACCGCCATAATCTAATCCGAACAGAGTGCAAATAGCCACTAAATCACCTACTTGCATCTTCTCGGTAACATTCGCCACGTGTTCTTCGTATTCAGCGTTACCCTCAACAAATGCAAATCCGGTAAATTCACACAATCGCCTACGATTTAATCTCCGTTCCTCCAAACTGATAAAGAAATCAAGTGCCTTGGCAACTTTTTGTGATGCACTGCGTATCGCTTCAGCCATGCCTTCAATTTCATCTAGACGCGTCATTTCGGCGAAAACAAATAACTTAAACACAACACTGGATTAATCTGAGCATAGATCTGAGTAAAATTTGAGTCTTGATCTCACTTCTGAAAAACTGTGGGGTGTAATGTCAGAATGACCACAATTTTTAGTAAGTCATGTTTATTTCGTTGTTCGTTCTACATACGCCATTTTTATACACTAGTGTTGCCAACCTTCTTTCTAGCATGCGCTGCACCTGCGGGCACAGATCAGACCAGTCATTCATACCAACTGTTTACATACTACAAACAGTGGTTTTATTATGCGAGTCAGCGAGGCGCAATCAGACTATGATCCAGTGGAACAGCAGGGCAGGTTAGTTTGCTGAAATTCATAATGTTGAGCATTTGTATTTTTTACTTTGCATTTAAAATTGAATTTCCCACTGGCTACTTAAATGATGTTAAATAAATGTCACCAACCACCGCAAAATTCCCTAAATTTTAAAACATCGCTTTTTTCTTTAAAAAGGAGCAGAATAGAAAAAATAGTATAAAATACTCGTTACAGAAGGCTTTTCAAGCACTCGTCCGTTGCAGCACTCGCCGCAAGCGGCACGTGATGGAATTTCGGACTCGTACTTGAAAGACTGCCTTCTGTAACTTGTGTTTTAATATACTATTTCAACATCTTATCAGTCTGGCCATTCTGGATCATTTTTTTTAGCATCTTCGTCATGTTTTTGAAATGCCAGGCTGTATCGCCTTGTCCTCCATTAACACTTCGGTAAAAGGCCCACTGAAATTAACAAGTCATTTACTTATTGGAAACACTATTTTCTACGAGAAATTTTAATCAAATCTTGAAACTTACATATTTTGTTGTAGCACGGCTGTCCTTTAAATTTGGAAACATCTCCAAAATAGATTTTACCAAATTGATTTTGTGAAATTCTGGTGTTTTAATTGTGAAGCGGTCTCTCAAGTATGTTTAAGTTACTCCAATCAATGTGTGTCGCAAGGTTTCATTCAAAGTCTTATATTTTTCATAAAATTCAAAAATATCGTGATACCCCTTTTCTAATAAAATAGCTCTTCAATCCTGAAATCGGAGATAGTATTTGCACCTGATACGGAAATAAATTGACTTATGTTAAACTTACACTGTTGGTGATTTCATTATAAAGAAAGGAACAAGTAGGATTGACAAATTGAAGCTAGTTCACTACTTAATAAGTCATCCCATGCGAGGTCAAAAAGCGATTGCAAGATGTCGCTACTTAAGTTGTTTATTACTTTCACATGGCAAGGGCGATACCTGGACAGATCGGTTTGGTTTGCAGTGGATTTCTCGAGCTACGGCTCTGCTGACGAAGGCCCAACTAGGTCTGAAACAGCTGTACAGAGCATGCTCGAGGAATCTGCTGTAATCAAAACCGATTTGCACAAAATTTTTTTAAAATTCTCATTTGCTTTGACAGCAAGTATGGCCGCCTCGCATAGGATGACTTATTAAGTAGCGAACTAGCTTCAATTTGTCAATCCTACTGCGATGTTAGGTCAAAAAGCGATTGCAAGATGTCGCTACTTAAGTTGTTTATTATTATAACGTTATTTAGATATTTTCAAAGTAAAGAAAAATAGGAATTATTTTAACAGCAACATATTCAATTACTTTGAACAAAAAATAAAACATATTCATTGATTTATCAGCAAATCAAAACAGAAGAACCGGACAGAAAGGCTAAATAACGTCAATATTGAAAGAAAGAAAAATTATTATTTTTTGTCTCACGACTTCTTCAGTTTAGGCAAATACATTTGGCGAATTATGAAAGCTTATTAAAACAGTGTTTCACGAGAGTTACTGAACACTCTGTATAGCCAAAAATAATTTTATGAAGTAGAGCTAACTGAGTTACATCTTAGCTCGTTTGAATTTTTTTTCTATCTTATATACTATAGACGGTAGAGAACACCGCGGCACTCGGTGGACACGCTGTATATTTCCTATTCAAAAGACGGCTTACTTTCATATTCAGTGAGTGTAATTTGGAAATGTATAACGTCATGGTGGAATCCATTGATCGGATGTAGTCAATTAATAATAATGATAATGGTAATGATAATAAACATTTTAAGTAGCGACATCTTTCGATCGCTTTTTGACCTGACATTGCAGTAGGATTCACAAATTGAAGCCAGTTCGCTAAGTCATCCCATGCAAGGCGGCCATGCTTGCTGTCAAAGCATATGAAAATTTTAAAATTTTTTATGCAAATCGGTTTTGATTACAGCGGATTCCTCGAGCAGGCTCTGTACAGCTGTTTCAGGCCTAGTTGGGCCTTCGTCAGCACAACCGTAGCTCGAGAACTCCACTGCAAACCAAACCGATCTGTCCAACCTAGGTCTGAAACAGCTGTACAGAGCCTGCTCGAGTAATCCGCTGCAATCAAAACCGATTTGCATAAAAATTTTTAAAATTCTCATATGCTTTGACAGCAAGCATGGCCGCCTTGCATGGGATAACTTATTATGTAGCGAACTGGCTTCAATTTGTCAATCTTACTGCCATGGCCGACTCCATTAATAAGCTAACGCTTATATGGCCGTTTCAATTGGCGGTTTTTCATAGTTGAAATTATTCCAGAAAATTTACAGATTCATACGGTGACTAGTGACCTCTGTGGCGAAAATTGCTAGTTCAGTGAGCTGTCAAATGTAACAGTTTCAGAATTTTTCTGCTTGTAAGTTTAAATTCGAACACGTTTCTTCAAAAAATCTGTTTTTTGTCTACTTGTATTATCGAGAACAGGTTTCTCTACTGTCTTTTGTGATTGTCACAAGCAAAAATTGTATTTTGTTGGAGTACAGGACAAAGAATTTCTAATACCTAGTTGTGCACAGGTTTTTGTATTTTCCAAGAGAGGTAACATTTCAGGAATAATATCTGTTAATCGCTTAATAATTCCGACAAATTACTAAGATAGTTTAAACTTCCTCTGTCCTGAATCATAATGAGTTTCATCAAGGAATCAGATAAGAAAGAAGAGGTTCTAAGCAAGTATTGCAGTGAAATTTGTCGTCTCTATTTTTAATTATGTAACCAGCTAAGAATGCCACAGAAGCAAAATAAATACTGCCATCAGGTAATATTTTTAAAGATACGTTTTGAACTTGAAGTTTTAAAATATGAGATAACTCTTTCTTAACTTTTTGTTCTTCTGTAGGTACTGGTTTGAAATTTACCTGACTCGTGTAATCTATATTATCAGCAATATTAGCAGATGTCAAAGCTTTGACGAATCCTCAACGTAAAATTTGCTGAAGTGCATATTCTGCCACTCTAACTTCAGTCATGTCATTTGAACCACTTCTAAGACGAACATGAGAAAATATGGGTTCTGAACTATGAATTAATATGTCATTACATAAAATCTGATTTGTTGCAAAAGAAATTTAATACAGAGGTTGTAAATTGTAAACCAAGGGCCGTTTCTGTAGACAGTCCTTGAATATCTGCATTTGCTTAACTTTTTTGGATATCATCAATGTAATGTTGCAATGCGACTTCTAACCAATATAATCTTTCATCTGTAACATCAACTTATAGTGCAACACTGCTGTTCAAAGAATGAATATATTGTGTTCAGTTTGAAATTTTAGGCATTTACGAAAATTCACCCGGTGAATGAAATTTACCGATCGGTAATCAGCTGATACACCGGTGCAGAGATCGGTTGACTGAATTCAAAAACGCTTCGGTAGATAAACTTCGGTGAACTAACCAAACAAAACCTATAATAACATTTGAAAATAAGCATATTTAATGATATTTTCCATATCTGAAGCTGATGTTTTATTTTTGAACATTTTCCCAACTCCACATCCATTGCAACTAGTAATTATTTTAATTTTACAAAACGCTGCCTACAACTAATAACTTTCTTTAGGTTATGTTTAATGTACCGACCGCATGGACCATTAACTTTCCTCGGTGCACAAATCATGCACCAGGTGGGTGAGTTTGGTACACGTGGTAAATTATCGAACGCGGTATAAAAGTTACCCGGTTGAATTATCGAAAGCATTCGGTTTATGCGGTGTACACCCGGTGAATTTTCGTAAATGCCTATTAGGTTTGTTCGTGCAGCAGCTTCTGACTAGTCCAAAACTGTCAGAAGCACGCGCCGAATATATTTGACAGTTTCAAACTAGTCAGAAATGCTGTACGAACGGACCTATTGTGTACTTGAAAGAAGTGGTACATATTCTCCATATAATGAATAAAATTTAATTTAGTAGATTGTTTATCCAATTGTTCCTTTAATTCTTTAACCTTATTAAAATTTTCTGAACACTTCTCATTAAGTCTTTTTAATTTTAAAGAAATTTATTAGGAGAAATTATGCTTATTAATAGGTTGATTTCTTGGAGATTTTTTTGTATAATTTTTGTATCTTTAATTTCCTTTTTTAGAGCTGCTTATAGATTGTGTAGACATTGTTTTGATATTGCAAATCTGAAATTTGCTGTGTGGATATGGAATCTACCTGGATCTCCTTATAATTGTTTCCTGCTAAATATTCTTAACAATTAACTCCAGAATGTAAACAAACCATAAAATGATATAGTGAAGTAAAATCTAGAAAAAATTTCTTACAAATAGATGGTACAGCTTCTTTAGTAAATCCAGTCTTGTTTTTATAATTTTTAAAGATGATTCGTGAAAATGATTTTTACAAATTACAGAAGAAATGAATAAAATACACTAGAATTGTTGTTTCCAATTCTGTACCTCAGATGTAAATAATCGTATCTCCATTATGATAGATTTAGAGAAAACGAAGTTTAAAGTTTTAAAATGCAGTATTTTTTTACAATAATGAAATAAAATAGCAATGTAACTTCTGGATTATTTTATTAATAGCCGTTTGCACCATATCTAGTTAAAAATTAAACCAGGTTTAACAGTAAAACCTGTTTGCACCGCCGCTTAAACCGTAGTTAAGACCTTGCTAAACCAACTCAATTTAATCCGTCTTCTGTGCTGGTTTAACTTTTTAGTTAGCTGAAATCGCCTTGCGTAAAACCGAATAAATAGAATTGTCAAGTGTCAACTGTTGTTTTTATCGTTGTTGTTTGAGTTTTCGATAATCGTTGATTTGTTGAAGCAAAATATGATAAATTTTAATTTTGATATGGACTTGGCTGATGATGACGATATAGAAGTAGTAGAATTTATCGAGCGTGGAATTCCTCGACGTATAAATGAACGAAAAATTATTTCAATGATCTAGATGGAATTACGTTTCGCAAAAGGTTTCGAATTTCCAAAGAATGTGCTATAGAAGTTTTAAACGGAATTGAAGATCTTTTGGAATTCCCGCTGGATGTGTAAGTATGAATTCATCGATATATATTTATCATTAATGTTAATTAATTAATTAATCTCATTTTCTTTCAGTAACAATAGTGTATCACCAATTAATCAGCTGTTAGTTTGCTTGCGATTTTTTTCGACTGATGGACATTTAGACTTAATTGGGGATTATGCAGGAATGCATTACTCAACCGTTTCTCGAATTATTGTGAGAGTGGCAGAAGCAATTGCAACTCGGTACCAATATATCATAGATTTTCCAAATACTGTTGATAAGAAAAGAAAATGCCAGCAAGATTTCTTTGAGATTGCATCATTTCCCAAAGTCATAGGAGCAATAGACTGCACACATGTCAAAATTCAGTGCCCAGGTATAACACAAGATTTTTCACAAATTGTTGTGTAGATTGCCTGACTTATATCCTGTAGATCACGATTATGACCTAGAAATTTCGTACAAACAAGTAATAAATTATTTTAAAAATTTTGCAAATCGGTTTTGATTGCAACGGATTCCTCGAGCATCGTCTGTAGAGCTGTTTCGGCCCTATTTGGGGCCTCGTCAGCAGAAGCGTAGCTCGCGACTTCCACTGCAAACCAAACCGACCTGTCCTAGGTTATTTGTCATTTCTAATGCAATGTTAGGTCAAAAAGTGATCGCAGGATGTTGCGATTCAAACTTTTCATTAATAAATTATGGTTTTGTGAAAAATTGATAAGTAGTTAATGTAAAATTTACCAAATTGTCTACAATAGCTTTATGCATGGATAAAATTTCTAGATCGCAATGAAGGTGAGATATATAGAAACAGAAAGGGGTACTTTTCTATAAATACGCAAATGATATGCACGGCTAAGTTGAAAATTTGTAATGTTGTTGCCCGCTGGCCTGGATCGGCACATGATGCAACTATATTTAATAGCAGTAGCATAAAAAGGGAGTTCGAGCAAGGTGCACATCCAAATTGTGTGCTTCTGGGTAAGTCTTCATTAGATGGTAATTACCTTTCAGTTATAACAAAATAAAATTTCGCAGGTGATAGTGGTTATCCAAATAGTAATTACTTGCTCACACCTCTTTTACGTCCTGAAACACCATCAGAACAATTATATAATGAAAGCCATATAAGAAGCAGAAACACTATTGAGAGATGCTTCGGAGTGCTCAAAAGGCGATTTCCTGTTTTGGCATATGGAAGTCGTTTGAAATTAGCCACTACATTGACTGTCATAATTGCAACAACCGTGTTACATAATATAGCAATTGATATGGGCGACAATGAACCCCCACCAACTCCCGAAGAATTGGATGGGCATGTATTAAATCAATTGATCATAAATGGTGACATTCCAGTAATGCATGGGCAAGCTGAAAACCACAATGATGCAGCAGGAGTTTTAAGAAGGCAACTCATTAACGGCTATTTCAATAGAATACAATAAACAATACATTGAAATTATTTTAAATAAAACAGAAATACAAAATACATCTTTTTTATTTAATTTTAAAGCACATTCCTAACATATTAATCGTTCAGATGCTGTAGGGCTTCCAACTGAGCTTTTTTTATTTTAATGTCTAGCTCTAAACTTTCCTCCTCTAGTTTTGCTTTTTTACTTTCTCTCATTCTTATAAGCTCAAACTGCTTGTTTTCAAAATCTATTTTCTTACTTTCGTGTATTCCAGATTTCTCCAACATTTCCAATTGCAACTTGGCAATTTCCAATTTATAAATTGCTAAGTCCTCGTACTGCTTCGCAAGACTTCCTGTCGTGCTATGAACCTGTGGACGACGTCTTTGTTGCCACTTCTTTGTCTCGTGATTAATATCTTGACTATCGTGTTTTTTTCTTTCTGTCTCACGAGATTCCTGAGAATAATACATATTACTTACAATTAAATTTCAAAGAGCATTGTTATAAAAATAATACTTACTGCTAAATTGCCACTTGGTTTTAGTTTCTTCGTCACAGGTGTTGATAAATGGCTAGATTTAAAATCTCCCCAATCTAAGTCACTTGGATAATCCAAAATATATCTGATTGTGAATTTTCATCATCTTGCTAAAATACATAGGTAATTTGAAATAGTCTTCTATTCCTACACTTGAAAGCTTACCTGGTCCACAATTGTTTTAGAGCAAGATGCTGCTTGCTGGCAGGAAGATGTCTGTCCAGAATCTGAATCAAACCGATTCTCCAAACCTGTCACGGTCTTCTTATTAATTATTTCCATGGTTAAATTTAATACAGGGTCCAATTTAACCACATTTTCTCCCCCACCAGTGGCTTGACTTTCAAACCGATACTCCGCAAATTTCCTTCTGGTCAGTTTTTTTTGATTATTATATAATAATTTAACGTTGTCTATTGTACGTTTTCCTGACTGTGAACAACTATTAAATTCGTTGACGACTTTTTGCCATGTCGCATCTTTCTCTCTTTTGGTTACACCATCGCATTTTTTGTTTTCTAAAATGTGTTTGTATTTATTCACCACACTTAATAATAAAATTTTCTCATCGGGAGTAAAATTTGCTGATCTGCAGCGTTTTTTGTCTTGGCATTCCATTATACTAGAACCTACATTTAAGACTAATGTGTTTATATGACCCATATAAAACAGTTCTATGTTAAAATAATAATAGAAAATAGAAAACTTTGGTGTAGCTACTTACTGAATACAAATTTAACGTTTGAACACGTTTGAAACATCCGTCACAAACATCAACAAGCTGATCAGCTGAGCAAGCCATGCAGAGTTGCCACTGCATTCTTTTTAGGGAATTTTATTATTTCCTGGTTTAGTTAACTTTCCTGTGGTGCAAAGCAACGCATTTTAAACTAGAGTTTAAGCTAACGTGAGGTTACTTAAACTCCAACTCTAATCGAAGGTGGTGCAAACGGCTATAAGTAATTTAACTAACATGTTTTACATTATAACTGGCAGTATATAACATGCTCTACCGGATAAGAGATATATAATCATCGGTTTTCAAACCAAAAGAAAGGGCGTTGCCGATATGAACATGAGCACGTTCGACGACATTAAGTTGAAATCCTTGACAGTATTTCTGAACAGTGAAAGGTACCCATACGATAATTTAGACATCGATTTTGAAAATAATAAATACGCCATCGTTTACGATATGTATTCAAGATTCCAAGAACATTATTACCATCACGGAAGCAGTCAACCTTGGTTCACTCCGAAAGAACTGGTCGCATGTCCGATGATTAGGGTTAATTGTACTTTTCAAAAAGACGCTTTACATAAAAGCGCAGTAGAAATAAGAATAGAGTTCACAACTAAAGAAAACGTCAAGGCCGATACTATCGCTTACTGTTTAATTCTGCACGACAAAGCTTTCTCTTATTCACCTCTTACAAAAATCGTGCATCAGTTGATGTAAACCTTTGAAGGGTAATATCATCATTAACAGAGAAGATATAAACTAAAAGTATTTGATTTCACATGAAGCAACATCAACTAAACCATAAGTTATAAGATTAATTTGATTTTATAAAAGTAGCATAAACTAAGCCATGAAGGAGTTCATTATCGTCGATATCCAAGGTTTTAAAGTAGAAGACAATCAGTTTATACCAAAAGAGTTGGCTTCTTACGATAGCGAAAACAGAGTGAGTCATTTTATATTTCAACCGCCTATCAGTTTGTCATTAGTGCCCAGAAAATATCAGAACGTTGCAAACTTATAGCTAAAGTTGTTTACGTGAAAGGAATGGAGAAGACAGTTTCCACGTGGAATTTTCACGCAAAGTAAATGTGTGATATCCGTAATGGACTTAAACGAAATTTACAGCAACGTACAAAAATTGCAAAAATCGGAACCGAGGTGTCCATTTCATTTATAAAGAAATTGCATGTGTGCCCTAACCAACGTGTACGATTTATATAGATTTGTTCAAACAAAGTTACAAGAGCGAATTTTTTCGAGAAGTATTTGCGATATATTACAAGGGAACTTCGGTTCCACAGTTAGTGTAAGAAAAGTTCATCTTCGCGATGGATTTGTTGTGCCGTCTGTTCCGCAAGCAAATTATAAAGCACACTGTAGATAAAATTAGTGAAGTAACTGATAAATATGAAAAAGATGGTTCGTTTAGTGGTATAGAAAACAAGGACTTGATCTATTTCCCAAAGTCGTACCTCTCTCAAAGAGTTAGGGCCGTTGATCTGGAGTTCGTATGGATTAGACTACCAGATAATTATAAAAGAGACAAGTATTTACAAAACCACAGAATTCGTTAAAAACATTGGAACCATATCGAACCTGGTGTAGATGAAATAGATGACCCCCCTCCATGCAAGAAGAACTGCCACTTGTGTATTTATTCTTAAGTGTCATAATAATAATAATAATAAATAACAAAGTTTATTACCCATCAATGACAGTAATCCAGTTACATAGAAGAGACAAATATGGTTTACAATCAATCGAATAAAACGACAACAAATAAAAGTATATAACAGTAAGACTAGATATTCTAAGCGGTCAATGCAAAAATAAAAATAAAATATAAAAACATATGTACATCCTTAACCATAAAGATTAACAATCATCAATTAAAATTTATACTCCAGAAACTCATCCACAGAATAAAATGCTTGTTCAAGGAAAAAAAGTTTTAACTTATTCCTGAAACGGCGTATCTGAATTTCATTCCGAAAATTGTGAGGTAGTCGATTGAAAAGAACTTTGGCAGAGTAGAAGGGCGATTTTTTTGTTAAGGTCAATTCAGGTTTGGGTAACTTGAGATCTTGCTACGATTGCGTGTTGTAAGCGTGTATACAGCGTCGTTGGCGTATACTGTTTTTTTTATAAATTAAAGTTAAAATTTCCAGTAAAAAGAGTGAGTGGATTGTTAAAATACCACATTTAATAAAAAGTGGTCGGCAGTGTAGACGTTTGTTTTCACCATTTAAGAAGCGTACTCCACGTTTTTGTATTTTGAAAATATAGTTTAAATTTTCGGATGATGTAAATCCCCAAAAAGCAATGCAGTAACGTAGACACGATTCGATGAGCGAAAAGTATACATTCCTTGCAATATTAGACCCTAAGTATTGATGAATTATTCGAATAGCATAGCATGCTGAGGAAAGAGATATTGAAAGTTGTTGAATATGTTTAGTCCAGTTCAAGTGTTCATCCAAGCAAAGACCTAGGCATTTTAAGTCACTTACTTTACTTAAAATGGAGTCGTTGGCCATAATGTCTAAGTGAATTGATGAATTTTTAAATACTAAAAATTTAGTTTTATTTATATTAAGTGTTAGTCTGTTTGCAGTGAACCAAGTATTAATGAATGACAAATCGTTATTTACGCGCGTTTCTAGAGTGTCTTGCTTTTTTTCACTCCAAATCAGAGAGGTATCGTCAGCGAATAGAGTCAATGTAGCGTCTAAATTTAAGAGAGCAAGGTCGTTAATGTAAATATTAAAGAGAAGTGGACCGAATATGGAGCCTTGGGGCACTCCAAGGTTATTAGCCTTAATTTCTGACGACACCTTTCGATTCATATTGTTCTCTACTGAGACGTACTGTGTCCTATTTATAAGATAAATTCGTATCTAGTTATTGGCTACTCCACGAAAATCAAAAATGGAGGCTTTTTTCAATAATATCTCGTGTTCGATGCAATCAAATGCCTTCGTGAGATCGCAGAAAACCGCAACAACAATATCTTTATTATTGATGTGTTCGTAAACGTGATTCAAGCAGCTATACACAGCGTCAGACGTGGATAACCCGCTCCTGTACCCAAATTGATTTACGGCTAGGGTACTGTTAGTATTAATAAAATTAATCATGCGTATTTTAAAATTTTCTTCTATTATATGGACCTAAAATTGGAAGGGCAGAAGCTATGCCCACCTTTATGTATGGGAGTCACTTTTGCTAATTTAATGCATGATGGGAAACAACCTTCTTGAAAGGAGCGGTTTATTAAGTTACACAGTGATTCGATGGCACAGTGCGGTAGTTTTTTAATTATTGTGATGGGTATATCATCGGCACCACAAGAAGAAGTGCCTTTGGAGCGATTAATTACTTGTAGTATTTCGTGGACGTCGGTAGGGTTGATGAAGGAGGGATATTGTTTAACTGTAAGAAAAGAAATCGGATCGGTATCTACGTTGATATTTTTGGATATGTCTTCTGCTACAGAAACGAAATAATTATTTAGTGTATTGGACATGAGAGTGGGATCAGTGATTAACCCATTATCATCAGTTAGAAAAATGCCTTTAGTTGATTTTACTTTTTGTTTTGCATTGGTTAGTTCACCTACTACTTTCCAAGTTTCCTTAATAGTTTTTGACGAATTTAGTAGCCTACTCGTGGCGCACATTTTTTTGATGATTTAATAAGTTTCTTTAGAATTCTTTTGTAATTTGTGAAGTACTGATGAAACCAAGTTTCCGTTGTGAATTTTTTTATATGCGCTAATGCTTTCTTGTTTTTTAAACTGTTTTTCAATCCCAAGGTTAACCAATGTTTAGGTTGTTTATTTCTGATATTTTTTAGTAGAAAAGATTTGTTATATATTATCTATTCACTCTTTTTCCTCGTCCCAGTAGGCGAGTTAGGGTGACATTTTTGTTAGTATCACAATAAAACATAGACGTCAGATGAAACGGTTATGTTTATTTTTAATTTCATGGTTATAATTTCAGTCCACTGACGGAGACGTTGTTGCTAGCTCGACTGTAGTGCATATTTCACGATGCCATAGTCGGTGCTCCTTCGTATAATATTTGGCAACATAGTCAGATTAGTGGTGTGGAATTGTCATTAATATTTTTAATGTCAGATTCTGGCATCTATCAAAATTCAGGCCAGCAACTTAACAAAACGAGAACACGGCCTACTGAGACGAGAAAAGGAGTGAATGGATATTAAAGCCGTATTTTGGCGATGCAGCGTTTTGTTGCTATGGTTGAAGCGTTTTTAACTGTTTACGTCATTACTTCAAACATCGCGAAAATATGCTGTTTTTAAAACGATTGTAAAATGTGGAAGAGGGGGAATATTTACCTTAAGATGACCATAACCTACACGTCAAAAAAATAAAGGTAAAAAAATTATCAATATTTTCCAAAATGCAAAGGTATGTATAACTAATTAAAATAAAATATTATATTTATCCTATTATAAATATGTTTAGGAAAAATATGTCGCCCTTCTCCTCACAATCAACTTATCAGTTAGTACAAGAGTCATTCCAAAATAATACTCTGATATTATTAAATTTTTTGAAGAAAGGATATGATGATGATGAGGAAATTAACAATGTAATCACACTTATTGCTTGTACAGGCTGTCTTACGAAAAACGCCCCAAGCCGTAACTCCGTTATTTATGGATTAATTTTAAAAAACAAAAAGGCAAATAAAATGAGACTAAAAGTACTATAAGGTAAGTCCACTTTCAATTTTTTTTAAAATTACCTTCAAGGTCAAACGACTGTCAACTTTTATTTTTCAAATGGCTCTGTATATTTTTTATTATTGTATCTGGTAGAGATTTTTTTTCTAAATCCAATAATGTGCAACACTTTGACATTTAAAAAATTCTATTCTATTACCCAAAACGTGCTTTTCATAAAAATGTTAAAGTTTGTCGTGAAAACAATGTCACTGAGCGTTATTTTTCATAGTTGTTTCAAATTGTCAAGTTATTCTCTTTGTATGATTTATTGTTTCCTAAAAAAAGCCGATTATGGATAATACTCAGTTGATTGACTTACTCCAAGCATATTTTGAATGCAATAAAAACACAAGTAGTACGTCTCTATAGAGAGGGATTTTTTCCCAAAGCAACTTACACAATTGTAGACTTAATTTTAATTATTTCATTAATGTTTTCTGTACTGCTTGATTGCCTTTTTTTGCATTCAAAATATACTTGCAATAAGTCAGTCAGGTGATTGTTATCCATAATCGGCTTTTTTTTAGGAAACAATAAGTCGTACAAGTAGAAGAACTTGATAGTTTAAAACAACTGTGAAAAATAACCTCAGTAACATTGTTTTCACGACAAACTTTAACATTTTTATGAAAAGCACGTTTTGCGTAATAGACTAGTTAATTTCTTTTTTTACGAAAAATGTTTTCTAAATATCAAAGTGTTGCACATTACTGGATTTAGAAAAAAAATCTCTACCAGATATAATAATAAAAAATATACAGAGCCATTTGAAAAATAAAAGTTGACAGTCGTTTGACCTTGAAGGTAATTTTAAAAAAAATTGAAACTGGACTCACTTTATAGTATTTTTAGTCTAATTTTATTTGCCTTTTTGTTTGTTAAGATAAGTCCATAAATAACGGAGTTATGGCTTGGGGCGTTTTTCGTAAGACAGCCTGTACAAATGAAGAACACTGGCGAATTTATGGATATTGTAATGAATGGCTACCACGTTACTTGGATATTGATTTTTTTTAGATTGTATAGAATGTCTAAAAGTACATTTTATAAATTAATAACGTACTAAAAAGGATGTGTCTTAGGTTACTAAAAAAGCCAAAAATTTTTGGTAGCGATCTTGTATTACGACATATGTTTCGGCCTCAGTAGACGGCCATCTTCAGCAAAGACTACAATAGACGGTGGTGAGTAAGAAACAATTTAAGTTAAATGTAAAATTACATACCGTAATCCACACTAATAAACAACAAAGATGCATAGTCAAAACACGAATACAAACATGTTAAAAACTTTTTAACATTGTAAACGGGGACACCACAAAGGAGAGTCCCGAAAGGGAAGAAAAGTGAATTCACGTCTGGAAACGTGCAAAGTGAAAGATGGAGGACTAAACTTAAAAAATTGTACAATCTAGAATATGGCGGTAAATTTTGTATGAAACATATAAACAAAATAAAACCCTAAAAATTCTGCCAGTTGATGTACTTGAAGAACTCCTCCTGAGGTCCATTCAACTGATCGTTTAGAATATTAAAGTTATTGTTGTTTTTATGTAAAAATATTTCGAGGTTTTCAGCTATATCAAGAAGGTTTCCTTTTTTAAAATTGTGAAGAGATTTGACATTATTGTTAGGATCAAAATCATGTGAAGAAAAAATTAAATGGTTAGCAAAATTAGAATCTGATTTCTCGAATTTAAAGGATTTGATATGTTCTTTGATGCGAGTTCTTATGCTTCTACCTGTTTGACCTATGTAAATGGAGTTACAGGAGTTGCAAGAGATAGAATAAACCACTTTGTTCAAAAGAATTAGTTTTGTCTTTTGTGTGGGATATCATAGTTTTTAAGTTATTTTTATTCGAGAAGGAGATTTTTAAGTTAATTCTATTAGTGTTTTTTGAAAAATAATCCTTAATTTTTTGGGATAAAAATGGTACGTAGGGTAAGCTAATGAAGTTAGTGTGTGTGTCTTGTGTGATGTTGTTATTGTTAAGAGAGGGACTGTTGTTGTGTATGTAATTGTTGTAAATAGTTTTGTTAAGTAATTTATTCTTAATTCTGAAAAATAGGTTTTTGATTAATGAAAGAGGGAAGTCATTATTATGGGCAATTTGCAATATGATGCTTAGTTCTTGTTGGAAATCAGTTTTAGACATAGGGATTAGAAAAGCTCTATAAAAAAGTGAATTGAAAATAGCTAACTTATGTTCTAAGGGGTGTTTAGAATTGTACGAAATGCAAGTATCAGTATGGGTAGGTTTTCTGTAAATTTTATAAGATAGTGAATGAGAGTGTTTAGTAATAGTGATATCCAGAAAATTGATGGAGTTGTTAATCTCAGTTTCACAAGTGAATTTAATTTTGGGGTGTAAAGCATTAATTTTAGGGTGTAAAGTATTGAAATGTTCTAAAAGAGATTCGACCAGTGGCGGGGGGCCGTTAAAGATAATCAGGATGTCGTCAACATACCGGCAATAAAAAGAAATGTATTGGATAAGAGGGTTATTCGAGTTGAAGAATTTCTTCTCTAAGGGGCTATCAAAAAATTTGGTCGCTCCAGGGCTTGGACGTTGGATGGTACGGTGTATGCGTTGGGTCCCAAAGGCAAGGTTGCAATTCAATCAGATGATGATTTATTGTGAAAAAATCATATGTACCTACACATATATACATTTTTTTGTTTTTTTTTTCTCTTTCTTGAAATTCTTGTTGGCAATATAACATATTTGTTTATTTCAAACTTCATTATATAATTACTTTTTTTTTCCGATCCCGTGATCGTGCACTAATAGAATTTTTCTTGTTTACGAATAGAAATGTATTACAATTTAGTTCCTATTTCTTGATTTTGCTTATTGTTATTATCCACAGACCTCAATTATTGTTATTATCCACAGTTCGTTGTCAATTCTGGGTACCAAACGGTCGTAATTTAGCTAGAAAAATAGTGCATGAATGCATTAAATGCTTTCTTGAACTTACCGCCCTCTAGTTACTGTTTTATGCACGAAATAGTCAACCGGGAAACACTGTTTCCCGGTCGAGTAGACCAGGAAACAATGTCAAAAACACTGGCCCTTTGGAGCATTCTTAAATAAATCAGTGTTGATAATAATAAAATCTAGTTTATAAAATACCATTTTACAACAACTTTCATTCATTAACAGGTCCAGAAAAGGGAGAAATCGTCAAAAAATTCTAATAAATTTGACAGCATTGAATACTGAAGCATGGCTTGCTTAATTTTACATTTTTGGTTTGCCATGACATGAAATTATATGAAAGTATTTCCAATTAAATTTTTATATTCGTTTCAAAAAATATAATACGAAACTCTTGCGGGAATCATTATCCCGCGTTCGCGCATATGAAGCGTTCCCTCCTACGTTGGTCGCGCTTCAAAACTGCGCTCACGCGGGAAAAATATGTTCACGCACTCGGTTTGTAAATAACTATAAATTAAAACCAAATACAGTAATTACATTAATGGGAAATTTATGTACCTGCCCATAGAGTACAACCTTCCTTTCCATTTTTAATAACAGGTACTGATTATGCAGGTCCATTTCTAATACGTGAGCGACGTGGACGTGGTACTAAAAAATTTAAATGTTACTTATGCATCTTCATTTGTATGACGACAAAGGCCCTACACTTGGAAGCAGTGACAGACCTTACAAAAGATTCTTTTTTGGGAATATTTAAGAGATTCATTTCAAGAAGAGGAGGGCCGACACATGTATATTCAGATAATGGTACGACATACGTTGGTGCAAACAATGACTTATGTGAATTATTTTAATTTTTGGCAAAAGATTGTACAAAAATATCAAATTGTTTAACCGATGAAGGAATTACATGGCATTTCATGTCACCTAATGCTCCAAATTTTGGAGGAATTTGGGAAACTGCTGTGAAGAGCATGAAGTATTATCTTAAAAGAATTTTAGGCGACAGTTTACTTACTTATGAAAAATTTTTGTCAGTGATTGTAGGAATTGAAGGATTACTAAATTCAAGACCATTAACTGCAATGTCTTCTGTTCCAAATGATTTCACACCCTTGACTCCAGCACATTTTTTTGATAGGACGCTCAATGGAAATTCTACCAGAATATGATTTTAAAGATGTGAAACCAGCTCGATTATCCAATTTTGAGCATCTTCAACAATTGGAACAACATTTCTGGTCAAGATGGTCCAAAGAATATTTGACTCAACTCCAACAACGTTCCAAATGGCAAATGAATTCTAAAATTCTTGTACCTGGAAGATTAGTTGTGCTAAAGGATGAAATTTCACCTCGAACGTGTTACAAGCTCGGACGTATTACAGAAATTCATCCTGGAGCAGACAACAGAACTAGAGTGGTGACTACATGAAATCTAACAGCTACCTACCTACCTACCTACCTACCTGATCATACTATCTATACTACTAATAGTATCTAAAATTAACAAAATTAACAGTCAAAACCTACCAAGAAAGCAAATCAAATAAAACGGAAATAAGTATTGGTCTAATATTCTGAAAAAGGTTCTTATTCTCCCGAATAAAGATCTTTTGTAAACATTTAATTCCCTGTTATTTTATACCGCTTGAATTTATCCCTGAAAATTAATTATATATCGTCGCCTTAATTTGCAAACTGCCTAACTCCTTGTTCTCAAATTTTACAGGAGACACAAAAAACTCTCTACGATAACGTATAAAAAGGTATAAAAAAATTAATTTATTCACTCAAATCTTTTAAACTGTTTTATGGTATAAGATTAGGAATATTTCCATTAAAATTGTGAGGAAATTCTATGTAAGATGGCGTAAAAACCTTAATTTGGCCCAATAGTGGAGTTAGGCAGTTTGCAAATTAGGCCGACGATATATACACGGTGATTCAGAATTGTCTCCCGATATCTTCAGGGTGAATAGAACATCAAAAAATAAGATCACCTTTTTATATAATTTTTTTCCAAAAGTCAATAATAAGGGAGTTATAATCCCCTGAAAGAGGGATGAAACGTATTTTTCTTTTGGCAAAAACTTTTGGATCCTTTAAACTGTCAAACTAATATTCGATACTCAGATATAAGGCACCTAACTGGGTATTTACAACATATTTGTCAGATCCTCCCTCCTTTTTAAGGGGTAGTTTGAGGGGATGATCTTCGGTACTGTATACTAACGTAATGCAATAGGTGTATGCTAACTTTTAAACCTCAATTACTCGAAAACAGTTCGGTTTATCGAAATGCAACAAGAGAGCCTTTTTGTGCCAAATAATCTAAAGAATACTCTCTTCGTAAATTTTTGATGAAGTATGTAAAAAATAAAAAATTAGGGATAAAATACCGAAAAATCACCCCCTAAAACTACCCTTTAAAAAGGAGGGGGGATCTAACAAATACGTTATAAATGCTCAGTTAGGTGCCTTATACTTGAGTTTAAAATATTCGTTTAATAACTCAAAGGATCCAGAAGATATTGCCAATAAAACAACATTCTTCACCCCCCTTTCAAGGCATATAACTCCCTTATTAATCACTTTTGGAAAAAAATTTATATTAAAAGGTGACCTTATTTTTCAATGTTCTATTCACCCTGAAGATATCGGGAGACAATTCTGAATCAGCGTGTATGTACACAACTATATACAGGCTGTCCCAGCGAGACCTTTCATTAGAAGTTTATGGGGTTCTGGCCAAAATAGAAACTTGAACATTTAGAATTAGATACAAGCGATTGCGTTCTCTTCAACTAAAATATTTTCAGTTTTCAGTTTCCGGTTATACCGGAAGTCGCCATCTACTTTGTTATTTTAAATGGAACACCCTATTTATTTTTGCACTTTTAGATGGGAATCATAATTTTGAATCTTTTTTATTCAAACCATAACATGTCTATCTATTACAGTTTTTGAGATAAAAATTATTTTCCGAAATCATGGCAGGTGGTTGACGTTTTCAAAATGGGCTGCAACTCTTATTTTAAACGAGATAGAAAATTGAAATCTAATTAAGTTTGTAGTTTAAAGTTCCCTTTATCGTAGGTATTCTTTAAAATAAACATCTTTGCCTGAGAATAATTCTTAAATTTATATTTTCATCAAGAGTTAAAAATGTAAAAAGATTGATTTTTTCAAATGGAATGCCAGATTTTTCGTTGCGAAATCAAATTGGTGATAAAATTTGGCACAAAGTGGTATTACATGTTCCTATACCTAAATCAAATCGTTTTACAGTTATTTCCAAAAAACGGAAAATTTTACCATTATGGCGAGAATGCATGCTAATGAATGGTTGCTATGGATACCAGAAATAATTTTTCAAATGTCAAGTTATTGAAACTCATTCATTAGCATGCATTCTCGCCATAATGGTAAAATTTTCCGTTTTTTGGAAATAACTCTAAAACGGTTTGATTTAGGTATAGGAACATGAAAATATTTTAGCTGAAGAGAACGCAATCACTTGTATCTAATTCTAAATGTTCAAGTTTCTATTTTGGCCAGAACCCCATAAACTTCTAATGAAAGGTCTCGCTGGGACACCCTGTATATGCACAAATCGCCAAAAAGCAACCTACAGATTAGAGCAGATCACACCCACACACCACAAGTTAAGAGCACCTCACGATATCTATCTCGGAGAATCCTCTCCTTATCACATATCCAGTGCAAATGCGCTTAACTGTCTCTTAACATCCCTTTATATAAAATTTAGGCCGCGACATCTTGCGGCTGATTTTTGTCCTAACAAAAACAACATATTGCGCCCGATTTCTGACTCAAACACACACACATGCATAAACAGTATATCCCCGGATTGAGTTTACAATACGTATAATGGACCAAGAATTTTTGAATTAAGATGTTCTGCAGTTCAGGTCTGCTTGGCGTGAAATCAATTTATGTTAAATTTGACACCGAAAGTCTTCAAGGTGGCGGAATTAACACAAGAAGAAGTAAAGTCTGTGTAGGTAAAGTGGTCTTCCTTTTGAATTTAGGAGAAAAATTTAATAAGATAAAATGATTCTCATATCAAATTAGGGAGATACACCAAATTCCAATATCCTAGAAAAAAAAATTGAATTACGGAATATTAGGATTTCAGTACAGTTGTAAGACATTGTAACGTATGCTTGTCGGTGTAGCTCGGTGGGGAAATTAAGTTCCAGAATTCGAAGAATTAAATATATTAAAAAAAATAAAGGTAACACTTCAATAATAATAATAATGAAACGAAAACGGTGTCCTCCTGGTGGCTGCAGGTTATCGCGGATGGCTGCGGGGCGGTAAAACGGACGGGGGTAGCCACCTGTATTAAACGCATTAAACGGTAGGGGATAGAAACGGTAGCGGCGGGTTGACCACGCCAGAGAGAAAAGACAGTGAGCGGTAGCGGTAGCGGCGGGTGGACCACGCCAGAGGAAAAGACGGTGAGTAATAGCGGTAGCGGCGGGTTGACCACGCCAGAGAGAAAAGACGGTGAGTAATAGCGGTAGCGGTAACAGTAACGGTAGCGCTAACGGTAGCGGAAGCGGCGGGTGGACCACGCCGGAGGGGTGACTGGTTCGTATTCTGCGGTTGACCAACAGAGTACTCCCCTAAACGAAAGGTAGACGGAAGCGGCGGGTGGACCACGCTAGGGGGGTGATTGGTTCGTATTCTGGGGTTGACCAACAGAGTACTCCCCTAAACGAAAGGTAGACGGAAGCGGCGGGTGGACCACGCTAGGGGGGTGACTGGTTCGTATTCTGCGGTTGAC
Source organism: Dorcus hopei (assembly GCA_033060865.1). Lineage (NCBI taxonomy): Eukaryota > Metazoa > Arthropoda > Insecta > Coleoptera > Lucanidae > Dorcus > Dorcus hopei. Next base: position 50,167 of record JAUPFK010000011.1, on the reverse strand, counting down.
CAGCAGAGTACTCCCCTAAACGAAAGGTAGACGGAAGCGGCGGGTGGACCACGCCAGGGGGTGATTGGTTCGTATTCTGGGGTTGACCAACAGAGTACTCCCCTAAACGAAAGGTAGACGGAAGCGGCGGGTGGACCACGTCAGGCAGGAAGGGAATGGCGGGATGACCACGCCAGGTAGGAGGGTTGGTCAGTATACCGCGGAAGACCAGCAGTATACTGACGGTTTTCTATGAAGCGAGGCGGCTTTTATAAGGATAAGCGCCTCCTCTTCGTGACGTCTTCGAAGGTAGAGCAGCGCGAAGATGTAGCGCTGTCGATGCATGGTGTTGACAAACCAGTTCAAGCGGAGGGTGAAAGGTCACGCGTAAATACACTTCATTACATTCCCCCCTTTCTTAAAATCGAACGGGTTGGAGCCCGTTTCATGGCCAAGCCTTTATTAGGGCATCCAAACCCGTTGAACAAATAATCCGGGAACTTACATGAAAACCCAACTAGCTCACACCTCACAGTATCGAAATCCCTGGCACACACTGATCGGTGACGTCGGCTGGCGGCATCGGCAAAGTTAACCGGCGGACCTGTTCTGGGTTGCCGGGAGCCGGATACGGAACCCGCACTCTGCGCTTCCGAAAACTACGGGCTGGTCGTAATTTCCATAGGGGGACGCTCACCGGTACAGCCAAATCTTTGCCGGGCGTCGCAGGTGGTCCGTGGGTATCGCCGGGGCGAGGATTGATCGGTGGTGTGTCGAAGATGCTTCGCTGCCGGGTTCGGGCTGGTGATTTCCCAAACAGCCTTTCACACATCTCTTCCCGACGAATCTCCTGCTGGATATTCCGGCCAGGTGTTACGGGCAATGAGGTGGGTGGCAACGGCGTAATAATGGCAGGAACAGGTGTCAACCGGATCGGCGACGTGTCCAATTGTAGCACATCGGATGTTGGACCTCTGGATGCCGGTGGTGTTCGCGGGCATCGCAGTACTTCGTTACATACGGAAATCGGCGGGGTGTGTACCATGGTTACTATGCACGAAATGGTTTCAAGTCCTTGAGGTGGACGTTCTTAAATAGCTTGGCGGTGGTGTTATCCCTCAACTGGAATATGACGGGGGAAAGGACTTTGGTCACGGTGAGTGGGCCGGAATATTTCGGCGCTAATTTGGCCACGAATCCTTTATTGGCGTTTGATAAAATGTAGTCTTTCTTCATGACCTGATCGCCGAGGTGACATCTCCAATCTCTTCTCCGTAAGTCGTAATACTTCTTCTGCGTTTCGAAGGCTCGGTTTAAATTCAAACGGACTAAATCGAAAATTTCCTGAAGTTGCTCGAGACGCTGAACACGCCTATTGACGCCAGCTTCTTCGTTTTGCTCCGGATCTTTACGTGGCATCTCAGGTTTCTGGTACAGGCCATTTGGGATGTTTAACTCTCTTCCAAAGTTTAATAAAGCCGGGGAAAAACCAGTGGACTCGTGTTTTGATGTATTTATTGCCAACATAAACTCACTTAAACGTTGGTCCCATTTTCGATGGTTTCCCTCACAGTATTGCGCAACCATTTGCTTGATAACCTTATTTGCTCGTTCTACAGGATTCGTTTGTGGTGTGTACGGAGGCGATAAACGAAGTTTAATTCCCATATCCCTTAGAATCTGCTTGAAAGCGATTAGTAAACTGGGTCCCATTATCGGTGATTACTACTTGAGGACATCCAAATCTTGCTAGAATTCTTTCCTTGAATGCTTGAATGACGGCGGTTGAAGTGGCTTTTCAGAGAGCTTGAAATTCTAGCCATTTAGTAAATCGGTCCTGGAATACTATAATATAACAGTGTCCCTTGGAAGATCGAGGTAGCGGTCCAATAAGATCTGCGCTAACGGTTTCCCACGGTTCATTGTTCGGAGACTTGTACATTTTCCCAGGTATCTGTTGTTGAGATGGTTTATATCGCTGACATGTTAAACATGAACGGACGTAGCGAGTGATGTCCCTAAACATTCCTGGTCAGTAATAGTTTTGCTTGATGCGAGCTACGGTTTTGGCAATGCCTAAGTGTCCTGCTGTTGGGGCGTCGTGATTTTCCCGCAACACTTCACGCCTGTCTTCCTTTGGAACGCATAATTTCCATGCTTCTTTGAAATCTACGTCAGCCACAGCATCAGTTAAACTTCGTCGGTACAATTTATCTTCTTTAATGCAATAATTTTCACATTGATCGGGATTCCTCTGTACTTGAATGAAATTCTTTCGGTACCAGTTGCATTGCGTCGGATTCGGTTCAATTACAGCGATGTTGTCGATCGGTTGTCGGGATAATGTGTCGGCTAACTGATTCAGTCTTCCTTTTCGGTATTCCACTTCGAAATCAAACTGTTGTAGATGCATGATCCATCTGGCTAAACGACCTGTAGGGTTTGGTAAATTTAATAACCATTTTAAAGATTGATAATCACTCTGGACTCTGAAATGATATCCTTCCAGATAAACTCGCATCTTCTGTATTCCCCAAACAATGGCCAGACATTCCTTCTCGGTAGTGAAATAATTTTTCTCGGTTTTGGACAATGAACGACTGGCGTAAGCGATTACGCAATTTCTGCCATCTATTTTCTGTAATAGTGCAGCACCTAGACCATGATTTGATGCGTCGGTCTGTAAAATGAAAGTTTGCAAAAAGTCTGGACAGGTTAGAATCGGAGCTTGGGTAAGTTGCTTCTTCACCTCGGTAAATGCGTTTTCTTGCGATTCGGTCCACTGCCACAGCTGACCTTTTCTTAACAATTTAGTCAGGGGTGCTATTATCTGGGAGAACAACGGTACAAATTTCCTATACCAAGACAGTGTTCCTAGGAATTTTCGCAGTTCCTTTACATTGTTTGGCGCTGGTAGTTCTTTAATTGCTTTGATTTTATCTGGGTCAGTCTCAATGCCTTCTTCTGACACAACATGTCCCAAATATCGGATGGATTTCTGGAAAAATTGACACTTTTCCGGATTCGGACGTAGATTCGCTTCGTATAATTTCTTGAATACCTTTTCTAAATTTCGTACGTGTTCTTTGAAGGTTTGTCCTAATACGATTATATCGTCCAAATATGCTAAGGCGACGGACTTCATCTCTGGTCCGATGATTGTATCTAATAATCGTTGAAAAGTTGCCGGTGCTGAATGCAACCCAAAAGGCATGACGGTGAATTCAAACAATCCTTTTCCAGGCACTGTAAAAGCGGTAATTGGCCGGCTGTCTTCGGTTAGCGGAATCTGCCAATATCCGTGTTTTAAATCAATCGTCGAAAAGTATTTTGATCCGCGAAGTTTGTCTAATATGTTGCTAATAAATGGCAACGGGTATGCATCCTTCTCTGTTACACGATTAATTTGACGAAAGTCAATGCAAAATCTATGTTTGCCGTCTTTCTTCTTCGTAAGAACTATGGGAGAGCTCCACGGACTGTGTGATGGTATTATTACTCCATCCTGAAGCATATTGTCCACTTCCTCGTTCATTACATTCATTAAAGTTGGATTTAACGGACGGTGTCTTTGTTTAATCGGAGTATTTTCTTGAAGACGGATATGATGTTTACCTAGCGATGTCGGCATCGTCACCTGTTGAAATCGCATAAACTCATTATCTAACAGTATTTTAGCTTCTTCTCGTTGAGTTGGTGACATTGTAGGGCAGAACTGATAATCAATATCGGTAGCATTGACTGCAATAACGGTTTCTTCTTTGCCGAATTCAATTTCTCTGTTTCCGGTTTTCACAATCACTTGATTTGCTGCAAAGAAATCCATGCTCAATAAAATATTGCTTGTTAGTTGCGGTAAACATAGAAATGTGGTCCTCTTTTCGTATCCTTGAATTTGAAATGTGATGTCGATTTCATAATCAATATTGACGCTTGCACCATTAGCCATTAATGCCTTAAGAGTTTTTTTTTTTTCATAATTTGTATTTATTCAACCAAACCAATCCAGTTACAATATATACGCACTTAATCAATATTCTATCTTAGAAAAATGTGACAAAATAAACCATTGGTATCCTATGAAATTATATAAAGAGAAACAAAATGAACTTAACAGTACCTTCATTTAAAATCTAAGTATGTAGTTTCAGTTGAGACATGCCAAGGTGAAACAAAAAATTAAATTAAAAATTATATAAGATTAAACAGCCTTAAACTAAAAAATTTCTTCAAGGAACTTAAAGGTATGTGCATATACATATAAGGTTGTAACATGACAATAAGAAAAATTCATAACTACTACGGCTTTTCCAAAAAAACGGTATTCAAGTAGAAAATAATAATATAACAGATTACAAGAATACACGCCACTAAGTCCTAGGACTTTTCAGTGGCGACAATTAGTGAGTGACCATTAATTAGTTCATTAAACCGTGTAAGAGATCAAGAGGCAACACTACCTAAGGTAAGTAAGTAACACATGTGTTAGCATTAAACCTATTTACTAATCTAGGAATAATATAAAAGTCACCAGAATTTACGCAGTTAAGGTTAGTATTCATAGAGCCTATTTAATTATTTGTACATTTAATAACCTGGAATGACATATGATGAAAAGAAAACTTGCCACTAGATATTTTTAAAGAAAAAGTTCACTCTCACGCACCCAGTAACCACATTTTAACTTTCTTCTTCACTTCACTAATAGTTCGGTAGGTTTTAGTGTAAATCCGAATTTTTCGCTGGGAGCAGCTGTCTCCTGGCTTACGTAAGATAGAACAGAACCTGTATCTATTAATGCCTTGAAAATTTCATCGCCAATCTGGACGTCTATTTGCAATCTGTTGTCAATGATCCTCCCAATATTTGTGCCATTAATGAACGGAACGGGCGTCTGTGCATGTGTAGTAGAGGACTTCACTGGCGACGGCTGGGGTTGCCTCTGGTCCCAGCCCATCTCGAGTTTCCCGGACACGGACAATCTCTGGAGAGGACGCCTTCTTTTCCACATCGAGAGCAGAACAACTTCTGCGGTCGTGTACAGACGGATTTACGATGCCCTGTATTTCCACATTGCACGTCTAGTTCCGTCTGCTTGAGTACAGATGTCCCTTGTGAGATGCTCGCGCCTTCTCTTAAATATTTGACGAGACGCTTCGTAAGTCTTTCACTTTGCCTTCGGTGTCTAGTTGGAATTTTCTTAATTCGGCTGTTAGGTCGTCTTTCTTTAGCAGGTACACCCAACCAACTCGTAGGTCAGCGGCTTCATTCGTGGTTCCTTCGTCGTCGTTCCTTATCTTTTTAGCCGGTCCCTGCTCGGGCGCCAAAATTTGTAACGTATGCTTGTCGGTGTAGCTCGATGGGGAAATTAAGTTCCAGAATTCGAAGAATTAAATATATTAAAATAAAATAAAGGTAACACTTCAATAATAATAATAATGAAACGAAAACGGTGTCCTCCTGGTGGCTGCAGGTTATCGCGGATGGCTGCGGGGCGGTATCTTCGGTCGGCTGCGGGGCGGTAAAACGGACGGGGGTAGCCACCTGTATTAAACGCATTAAACGGTAGGGGATAGAAACGGTAGCGGCGGGTTGACCACGCCAGAGAGAAAAGACAGTGAGCGGTAGCGGTAGCGGCGGGTGGACCACGCCAGAGGAAAAGACGGTGAGTAATAGCGGTAGCGGCGGGTTGACCACGCCAGAGAGAAAAGACGGTGAGTAATAGCGGTTACTGTAACAGTAACGGTAGCGGAAGCGGCGGGTGGACCACGCCGGAGGGGTGACTGGTTCGTATTCTGCGGTTGACCAGCAGAGTACTCCCCTAAACGGAAGGTAGACGGAAGCGGCGGGTGGACCACGCCAGGGGGATGACTGGTTCGTATTCTGCGGTTGACCAACAGAGTACTCCCCTAAACGAAAGGTAGACGGAAGCGGCGGGTGGACCACGCTAGGGGGGTGACTGGTTCGTATTCTGTGGTTGACCAGCAGAGTACTCCCCTAAACGAAAGGTAGACGGAAGCGGCGGGTGGATCACGCCAGGCAGGAAGGGAATGGCGGGATGACCACGCCAGGTAGGAGGGTTGGTCAGTATACCGCGGAAGACCAGCAGTATACTGACGGTTTTCTATGAAGCGAGGCGGCTTTTATAAGGATAAGCGCCTCCTCTTCGTGACGTCTTCGAAGGTATGGCAGCGCGAAGATGTAGCGCTGTCGATGCACGGTGTTGACAAACCAGTTCAAGCGGAGGGTGAAAGGTCATGCGTAAATACACTTCATTACAACATTAACACTGTCAGGTGCTAATATGGATGGAGTGTTATTTGAATAATAATATTTTATTTGTTTTTGGTCAATAAATATATAGATGGCGTTAACATTTTACAATTTTACTGAAATGTTATTTATAATTAGTAGTTTTCCGTAATTCAATTTTTTTTTGTAGGATGTTGGAATTTGGCATATCTCCCTAATTTGAAATGAGAATCATTTTATCTTACTAAATTTTTCTCCTAAATTCAAAAGGAACACCACTTTATCTACACAGATTTTACTTCTTCTTGTGTTAATTCCGCCACCTTGAAGACTTTCGGCATCAAATTTGGCACAAATTCATTTCACGCTAAGCAGGCCTGAACTGCAGAACATGAAATCTTAATTCAAAATTTTTGGTCCATTGTACGTATTGTAAACTCAATAAATTTTTACACTTTTTTTTTCATTAGAAGACGCACGGGTGATAAGCAAGAGACAATTCTGATTAGTTAATTAAAGACTTAAAAGTATTCTTAACTAAAGTATGATAAAATTAAATTAAATATACAACGTGACGACAAACCGTCACATCACCCCCTTCCGTATAATAACATTTCAGATTCTTAACTTAAGCTAACTTAAATCTAGGTAAATCATACAATTCTATTCTGCAGGGTAATCATTATGGCAGACAAATGGCTTTAAATCCTTGATATGTTAATTACCTAGGTTATGACCTTCAATGTCCTCTAGTTCATAGACAAGGTCAAACATTTTTTTTATAATACGACAATGCACATATCGAGGTGCTAACTTGGCGCTGAAATTTTTAGTATCGTCAGAAAGCACATAATTTCTTTTCCAAACCTCATCACCCTCATGGTAAATGAAGTGTCGCTTCCTTAAGTCATAATTCGACTTATTCTTAGCATCAGCTTTCTTTAGAGATTTCTCTAGAACTTTGTATAAAGGAGAAAGATCAGAGAGATTTGTTTTCCAAGAGCTCCTATCGGTAGCATCCAGCGTAGGAGAAGGGGCATCGTAGAAATCACCAGATAACGTAACTATCCGACCGAAGTTAAGAAACGGTGGAGCGTAAGCTGCTACTTCATGGACCGCAGAGCGCAGTGTGCTGGCTATTTTATGGATATATCGATCCTAATCACGGTGTTCTTTGCTAAGGTATGAACATATGGCTGTGGCGATCACACGATTCACACGCTCAGTGGGATTCGCCTGTGGGTGATACTTAGGGGTGTAACTTGTAACTGGTGTAACAGAAACTTTATATTGTTTGACAAGGTTTTTGAATTCCAAGCAGATAAACTGTACACCATTGTCACACAATATAACCTGAGGAAAAGCAAACATTAAGAAAACTTGGTTCTCTAGGAATTGACAAACCACCGGACCAGTTGCTCTCCTCATCAGGTGCAAAAGGGTGAATTCTGTAAACCAATCACATACCACAAGTACACTGATAAAAGTTTTTGTGCAAATTTACTGTAATTATCGGTGGCTGCCAGTGAACACCGATAATTATAGTAAATTTAAACTCATAATTACAGTAAATTTACACAGAAACTTTTATGAGTGTAGGTAAAGTTTTTGTGTAAATTTTCTGTAATTATGAGTTTAAGGTCCGGTCTATTCATCTCTCAGTAAGTGGCCAGTAAGATACTGGATAGATTAAAGATAGGCAAATGCATTGCGCTAATCTGTGAAGTAATAACTTGGCACTTTATTGAGAGATGAATAGACCGGGCCTAAATTTACTATAATTATGGGTGGTCACTGGCAGCCACCGATAATTACAGTAAATTTACACAAAAACTTTTATCAGTGTAGATATGAATTACCACTTTTTGATCTGGGAATAGGCCCCATAATATCTAACTGCCAGGGGAGAGACTTTTTTCTCCTGACCCATTAAACCTGGTCTGGAATGTTGGGAAGACTTTTGACTAGCGCAAATGAAGCATTTGCTAACATAATTAGAAACATCCCTTTTCTTTTTTGGCCAGTACTGATTGACCCTGGACAAAGTCTTGAAGAAGCCCAAATGTGCAGAGGTGGATTCATCATGACAGGACTGGAGAATTTCCAATCTTTGTTTAGCGGCAACCACAATTTTTCATTCCTTTACAATGGAGTTCTCGCCGAAACGGTTGGGTACGTGTTTTAACAAAAGATTACCCTATGTTTTCCACAATGAAAATTTGGCAATCACTTGAATTTTTGTTTATATCCCAGGACTTCGTTTGACAATCCATTTTAAAATGGAACAGAGTACAGAAGTCCATCCCGAAGATAAAGTTATGTTTGATGGAAGGAGCTACCAAGAATTTGAGCCTATGCTCATGCTATGGTGATGGGACATTCTACAGAACTGGAAATGATTTGTGCAATACCATCAGCAGCAAACGCCTGATCGCTAAAATTGCATTGTATTTTGAAGCCTAAGTTGGAAATTGAGGGATTTCTGTTTTTACCAATGACAGAAATATTAGCACCGGTATCCACCAGGGCAATTAATTTCTTGTCGTTAATTTTAAAATCCAAAAATAAGCGGTTGTCATCACAGTTGTTTATAAATAAAGGCAAAATTTGACTGTTGTGAACATGTTTCCCCACCCCCCCCCCCCCCCACCACTTTGCTTTTGTAGCTTTTCTACACAGGGCTTTTTCCATACCCATGAATAATATCGATTTTTGTAATGAAATCAGAATCATTTGTCAGATCGCATTCAATAACAGTTTTCCGATTAATATAATTAAAAACTTATTTTACAAAATTCGTAACAAATTATTAGTGTTTATCAGTGTTTCCCATTCTTGACACCAACAAAACCGCTTCTAATGTCACTTTTGCTTCAATCCCCTACATAGGTATCGTCTCTGAGAGATTAAGAAAATCCCTTAACAACTTAGATGGAGTTAGAATTTCTTTTTCAAATAACGACAACATTATCTCTCAACTTAATAATACTAAAGATAAAGTTGACTTTATGAAAAAGAGTGGTGTCTATTACCTTAAATGCGGGGATTGTAATTCCGTATATATTGGCCAAACTGGTAGATGTTTGTCTACTCGTTTGGGCGAACATTTGGCGTCAGCAAGATTAGGAAAAACTAACTCTAATTTTGCGTTACATAGCATCGAATCTGGTCATAAAAATTTCGATAATCTTACTATCAAACTAATACATCAGCTTCCTAAAGCTTAAAGTTAAATATTGCAGAAACTCTTGAAATCTTTTTACAGGAAAAAGACAGTGGCGTCACTCTGTTAAATGATCAAATTCATTTTTCTCACCTGAATTTTTTTGAATCTATCAATTGGAATAAATTTAAATAAGTTTTTGGCCACATTTCTCTAGTCACTTTATAAAAATAAGAATAATTTTTAAACTAAATCACTAAGCTTAAGTTTTAACTTGTTTCCTTGTGGTGTTTTGTATTGTATCACTTAAGCAAAATGGTTTTGCCTTTTGGCCCTCTGCCTATCTATTTATTTATTTTAATTGCTTACGTCATATTAAGTTAACTTTCGGTTATCTTTGTAACTTGGCCATCAGCCTTTTACCCTTCGTAATTTTTGATAATTTTTACTCGACTTTAGGTTTCTCTGATTTTCAATTGTAAGCCCTCATTGTTTAGTCACTTAATTTTTTAAGTTGGCAACTTTGTATTAATTTAAGGTAATCTAGGTTTGTCACACTGTTTTCACTTGACAGTTGTTTAGAAATGGCTGTGCTTGCGGGTTTGTTTTATTAGGTTTGTATAATTTTTCATAATTCTCTTAGCTTTAATCTCATAAATTGTTCAACTCTTAGATTTGAAAATGTCATCTAGTCATCTTTTGTGAACCGATTATTAAAGAATAAATAGATTTGGAAAACTAACCTCGATTTGGATACCTAACTTCGACACGTTTTATAGTGACTTAAGGCACATCCTCCAATACTTATTTATTGTTAGTCACTAATATCATGGACAATCCTTTAATAAGGAGTTTATTATGTGTGACAAGTGTTAAACTAATTAAAAGTCACTTTATAAGTCAAAACGCCAACATCTAAGAGAAATTAACATATTATACCGGGTGGAAAGTTTCAAACCCGAAACTTGCATTGAAAAGTACGTTTATGGAGATTGCTGCTCGCCGTTTAAACATACAAAAATGGTAATGGGCTTAAAAGAGAGCGAAAATTATGACCAATATTACCTTGACAAAATTGTTGCTAAATGCTAATAATTTTGTGAAAATTAAATTTTCAAATTTCATCTGAAAAATTTAGTTTCCTTAGGCCCAGTTTTACAATCGTGGAATAAGATCGATAAATTTGAATGTCCTCTTTCATATTCTGCAAGAAATTCTGGTGTGGAATTTTCCAATAAAAAGTTGTGCTAATTTATAGTCGACTTTCTATAGAAAACGGTCGGGCCAAAACTCGCGGTTTGTTCAGATCGATAGATTTGAATGTCCTCTTTCACATTCTGCAAGAAATTCTGGTGTGGAACTTTCCAATAAAAAGTTGTGCTAATTTATAGTCGACTTTCTATAGAAAACGGTCCAGCCAAAACTCGCGGTTTGTTCAGATCGATAGATTTGAATGTCCTCTTTCATATTCTGCAAGAAATTCTGGTGTGGAACTTTCCAGTAAAAAGTTTCTATAGAAAACGGTCGGGCCAAAACTCGCGGTTTGTTCAGATCGATAGATTTGAATGTCCTCTTTCATATTCTGCAAGAAATTCTGGTGTGGAACTTTCCAGTAAAAAGTTTCTATAGAAAACGGTCCGGCCAAAACTCGCGGTTTGCTCAGATCGATAGATTTGAATGTCCTCTTTCATATTCTCCAAGAAATTCTGGTGTGGAACTTTCCAATAAAAAGTCCTGCTAATTTATATGCGACTTTCTATAGAAAACTTTCCGGCCAAAACACGCGGTTTGTTCAGATCGATAGATTTGAATGTCCTCTTTCATATTGTAACTAGGATAAGAAAACTCGCAAAGATGTACAGCTGAAAATCAGTCGAGCGTAACATAAACACAAGACGATAACATAAACATAAGAATGACTCCTTTGAAATTATGTAACGTATGACTCACCCGCGTTGGAAAATCCACCTGCGATGATTCATTCGCGGGCTGTGCGCAAAATCTTATGACTCATCTACGGGCACAGATCTAACACAGGGCCGTGTGCACAAATGTCAAGGCATTAATTGACGTCACGAAACCCCTATAAAAAGGCGACAAATCGAACGTTAGCGCATAATTAGAACAGTTCTAGCCAGTGTGTCATCTAGTCTAGTTATCAGTAAGTGCCCCAAATACAATGTGAGTATTAGTTGTAATTTGTTGATAATAAATGTTGTGTTATATTGAGCTACGACCCTTATTTCTTTACTTAAATTATTACCGTAACATTTTTGGTGGAGGCGCCTAAAGTCCAAAATGTAGTCGCTAATTTATTTACCAAAAAATAAATTTTTTTGGGGAAAAGTTTTCTTTAATAATTTTTTTTGGGAAACGTAATGATTTTATTTTAGAAGAATTTAACGAAATAATAAGAGGTAATGTTAAATTTTAATGCACTTTTTAATACGACACGTATCTACTTTTCCAATAAATTATGACCATTATTATTATTATTATTTTTTAGCGTTGTTAAATAATTTCATATCTATTTAGCATAATGTGCTAAAATCTCTAAGTACAAGTAACTTTTTATATTAACAGACTAAAAATTTAAATTAAAACAAATTCTGCTTACGTATCACGATCGCCCGTAATTATGATTGAAAATCAAAACGCTCGCGCTCCTGTTACAATCGCTCTAGCGCGAGACGCAAACAAAAATCCACGGTTTCCTAAATTCGTAAGTCCTGAAATATTTATACCAGCAACGACAAATGTAATTGAATTTATAAAAAATTATGAAAAATGTGCTAATATTAATAACTGGTCAAAAGTACATAAAATAAATTTTTTCGGTTCATTTCTTCATGGAGCTGCAAATATCTGGTATAATAATTATCTTTCGGCAGCAGAAAATAGTAATAAAACTTGGAACGATGTTGTCCGTGATTTTAAAAAAGAATTTGGAATTACATGTTGTATTCGAGAACTTAAAATTCAATTAATGAAACGAAGCCAAAAAGAAGACGAAGATATATTAAAGTATATGTACGATATTTTAGAAATGTGTAATGATTTAAATCCAAAAATGCCTTTTGAACAAATTTTAGATTATTTTGAAAATGGACTACATCCTATCTACATAACTCAATTTTCGTTACTATCAACCCCCGATATGTCATTAAAAGATTTCAAAGCTCTTGTAGAAAAATTAAGTGACACACGAAAACGGACTATAGCGTCACAGTTAAGAAACCCCGAGTTATTTCTTCAAGGTACGCCCGCACAAAATGCACCGTTTGCAGATGAACAATTTGCATTCGCGGCTCGGTCTCATCTAAACAACCGCGCACGCAAAATCAAGGCCATCTGTTTTATTTGTAATAAGCAGGGTCATCTTTCTTATACGTGTGCTTATAAACACTCTGATAAAATAAATAATAATTCACGGAAATTCAATCATAACCGGGAGCAACCTAAACAGTTTGTTAGGGAACAAACTTTTTCCCCGCGACATTTTCGAGCCAATAAAAAGCAAAATCAAAATACGGCGTCACTAAAATCAAAGCAACATATTTCAGTAAAACCTAAATTCACTTCAAAAAATAAAGAAAAGAATCTCTATTCTTTCTCTTCGTCTGGAATAGTCACTATCCCAGCAACCTTAGAAAACCAATTCTTAAAAGTTATAATTGATTCTGGCGCTCTACATAATGTAATTAATTCTCAATACGTTTCCAAATATATTCCTTTACAAAGACCCTTAAATATACTTACAGCTGGAAACGAACCAATAAAAGTAATCGGCAAGGCTTTCATTAAATTACAAATTTCTAAAGCACTTTTTCCTGTAGAAGTCCTTGTAGTACACGATCTACCAAGGCCCTTAATACTAGGAACTTCCTTTCTTCGGAAATCAAAGGCAATTATTAATTTCCCTCAAAATTATTTAGAACTCTGTGGTAATATACAAGTTCCATTATGTAAAGATGTTACTAAATTCGATAATTTCTTTTTACATTCTGAAAAAAATAGGAATAACAAAAATGTTCAAAATGACACCAATGACGCTAAAATCACCCTTAAAACAGACGTTCTCCTTCATCCTAATAAATCTCAATTTGTTGAAGTTGTTTCAAACAACAAATTAAGTACCACACCTACTATCAAGAATAATTTTGTTCCTCGAGACGATTTCCTGCTTTCAAAGAATTTAACAATTACAAAAAACCCATTCCGAACAAAAAATTGTTTTATGATAGAATTAACAAATTTGGGAAAATTGCCGCAAAAATTATTTGCTAATACAACCATCGGATACCTCGAAAAATTACCAAATTCTACAAAAAATAATTCTGATCTTTTCCACCAAGTAACCACAAGCAAAAATATAAAACCTTTATTTGAACGTCAACTCGATACATTATTATCTAAATTCACAGATATTTTTGCCTCAGACATGTCACAAATTGGCCTAACCACGATACTAAAACATCACATTGACGTGGGGGAAACGAGTCCGGTTTCTAGTAGACCATACCGAGTGTCTCATAAGGAAAGAGAAATTATTAGCGAACAAGTGAAAGAAATGTTGAATAATAAAATTATTAGACCTAGTCAGTCTCCTTGGTCATCCCCTGTCGTTTTAGTAAAAAAGCCTAATAATACTTATCGATTTTGTGTTGGTTACCGAAAATTAAATAACGTAACTCGGCAAAAGAATCTTTATCCGCTACCATTAATTGAAGATTGTCTAAATTGTTTACAGGGAGCTAAATATTTTTCATCATTAGATTTATTTAGCGGATATTATCAAGTAGGATTAACAAAAGCAGAGAAAAATTATTCGGTATTACATCTCGAAGGATTAGCCATTATTTGGAGTCTCAAAACACTAAGACATCTAATCTACGATAAACCAGTAGAAATTATAACTGATCATCACGCATTATGTTTCTTAAAAACACTAAAAAATCCCAAAGGAAGAACCGCACGGTGGATACTCATATTATCCGAATATGATTATAAAATAATTCATAAAAAAGGAAAATTAAATCAAGACAGTGATTGCCTAAGCCGTTGCCCTGTAAATGAAGCCTCATTAAAAGATGAGCAAGTAGACCAAGATTTACCTATTTTTGTTTCCATTCTTGATGATTTTATAAACTCACAAGAGTCTGACGCCTTTATTAGTGAAATTAAAAACGCCTTATTGAGCCCAGAAGAAAATTTAACCGCCATTATGAGGAGAAAAATAAAAAATTTTGTTTTAATTGATAACATTTTATATAAGAAAAATCCTAATGCAACAGGTTCTGAAAATTTATTAGTAATTCCTGACACATTAAAAGAGGAAATATTATTTGCCAATCATAACGAACCCTTAGCAGGTCATTTAGGGTTTGCTAAAACTTACCATCGTATTAAAGATCGTTATTTTTGGATCGGAATGTTAAAGGACATTAAAACTTATGTTCGTGGTTGTCCAGATTGTCAAGCCCGGAAAGATTATACTAATAAACCACCCCCCGGATTATTACAACCCATTCAAGTAGGGTTACCTTTCCAAAAAATTGGAATTGACTTATTAGGTCCTTTTCACAGGAGTTCAAAAGGAAACACTATGATAATTGTAGCGACCGATTACGCCACACGGTGGGTAGAAACGCGAGCTTTACGAGACGGTAAAGCTAATTCGGTTGCTAAATTTTTATTTGAAAATATTATAAGTAGGCATGGTTGCCCGAAGGAAATTTTAAGTGACCGCGGTAAAGTTTTTCAGTCACAATTTATAGCAGAGTTGTTGAAAATTATGGGCGTTAATAGCCAATTTACAACAAGTTATCGACCACTGTGTAATGGATTGACAGAAAGGTTTAATAAAACTCTAGCTGATATGCTCAGTTTGTATACTAATTCTCAACAAACTGATTGGGATTTTTATCTACCACATGTAACTTTTGCTTACAACACTGCAATTCAAGAAACCACGCGCATGTCGCCCTTTAGTCTTATCTATGGCCGTGAGCCAAGGCTGCCGTCTGAAGCCGCTTTAGCACAAGACGTCGAAGCAACAGACATACAAAATTTACGTAATCGTATCTTAGCTATTCGGAACGCTGCTACCGAAAATATTAAACAATCACAAAATAAAGCTAAAATACGATACGATGACTCACAGCGTCATGTAGAATTTAATACAGGTGATAAGGTAAAAGTTTTCACTCCCATCCGTAAAATCGGTAAAAGTGAAAAATTACTTTTACGTTGGTTTGGACCATATTACATTGTCAAAAGACACACAGATGTAGATTATATTGTTCAAAAAGGTCCAAACAAAAATTCAAAAACCGATGTGGTTCATGTAAGCAGAATAAGACCTTATTATGAAGCGTGGCAGCCTCCACAAAATTAAAATTATTTACTTTTAAGTTTATGTATAAATAGATAAATACGTGTATAAACATTGAATATTATTTCTGTTTCAGAAATTTCCGTGTACTCGTTGGTTTATTGTTGCAGTTATGCAGACCCGGCCTACGTTTATTTGAAATTTTTTTTTTATGTTGATGATTTCAGATCACTCTGTGCACATACTCCATCATAATTAATACTTACTTCACGAAGTACTACGTATACATATGACGAACTAAATTTTCTCCCCAATACCATTTTCAAGTAAACTCGTGTGAAATACATGAGTAGGCCACAATTGCAATCTTAAACTGCCCAGCGAGCTTAGTCGCATTGAAATTTCTATTTACCAAATCCTGCTTATTTTCAAAGACAAGTGAGTGTAAATTAAAACGATTGTCTTTATTGCTAGCAAAGTTACGTATATTATGAAATGCATTTCACAAAAAGTAAACTTTTTCAAAGAATTTTAACTTTCAAATACCCCCTGTACGTATACATCCACGCTTATAAGACAAAGAAAAAATTACAAAGTACTTTGTTGATTTATTTAATTATTAACTTTATTACTTATGTCTTATTAGACTCGTAAGTTAATCTTTAATATTATTGAAATCATTATTTGGTATTTTAATGAACATATACACCTCTTTATGTCACTACGGGTGTAAATAGGCCTTATACACCGCGTACTGAGATAATCTCGTGTTGCTGTTATTAAATATCGCATTTCACACTCTGCGCAGAGACCATTCCAACACCATCATTGTTGAATCTCATTCAACAAAAATTGTTTTAGTAAACATAGAATTAAGATAAGATTATTGTTATTATTTTGCTGGAATAATCTTATGTTGTTGTAAGTAAATAGAAGAAAATTTGCTAAACCACACAAATCACCCATGAACCGGTTCGCATTCCAATGTACCTTCTCAATTAACATAAAAAGTTTAGCTTATTATTATTATAAGATAAGATAACATAAAGCAACGTTAGCTCGCTTGACCAGCCAGCTTTGACTCTTTTTAAAACACATTCAGTTGTTTAATGACCACAGAATGGCAACAAAATCAAACAAGGATTTGTTTTTCTTTCCACGCAGATATTGTAAGTAACTTTCCTTTATTTTTACTAAATTTACTAAACATGAAGTATTTAAATTTTTTTTTAATCCGTCATCTTGCTGGTCATGCAATATTACTTAACATTATGGCACATTTATTTAATTTTGAGAATGTATCTCATTTCGATTAAGATTTTGTAATATTTTTAAGAGTATTAAGACATTAATTGGTATACTAATGAACATGTTTGCACTTTATTGTTCTAAACTAACCCTAATAATGTATTTTACAGTCTCAAAGCACATTATTCAAAAAGATCGCCAAAAAATCGCCTCAATCTCAAAAGCGAGGGGCAAATCCTCTAATTTGAGCCGCTCAAGATCCTGCCAACAGTCGTTCAACCCCTGGGTCCCGGAAGATATTGGCTGAGGTGACCCCGAACGATCACCTTCCACTATTGACATCGGGATCAGCACTTCCGCCCGTGAACGGCCACCTCCTGTCGACCTTCTGCGGTGGTGTTTGGTCACTTGAACCAACCGGATGCATCACCTTGCTGTTAAGCCACGAATTGAAGAATCCAAAATATTCTCTCCGCAATTTATTAATTTCAACTTGTGCTCTTCCTTTATAAGTTGATAAATTTCAAACATTCCGTCTGACATGCCAATAGCAAGCATATCATTTTTTTATCACTGACGTGGTAACAACGAAATTATTCAACGTCATTTTTTGCGCGCTTCAAAACTTCGCGAATTGAACTGCCTCTGCTACGGCTGCCCAAAGACTCCAACGATACTCTCCATACCATCTGTAATACAAGGTCCAATGCACATCTTGCCAGTACCCTGTTCCACATTCGTCACACACCATACGAAGTCCAAAGAACACCGTACCAGCCGATGAAACAACGAATAACCTACAGAAGCAATCCATCAAGCCCCAGGTCAACCGCAAGACTAACCCAATATTTAATTAATCCGCAATACTTTTTTCCCTTAAGTTTACATTTGCTGCGTCTTTCATAACAAACCTTATCTTGGACAAGATACTTATTTATATTACCGCTATACGGTATCATAACTTCATTGATTTCTTTAAGATAAATTGCCTCGCTCATTCCAAATGTAAATAAATTTTTTTTTTTGCGAGGGGGGAAAATGTAACTAGGATAAGAAAACTCGCAAAGATGTACAGCTGAAAATCAGTCGAGCGTAACATAAACACAAGACGATAACATAAACATAAGAATGACTCCTTTGAAATTATGTAACGTATGACTCACCCGCGTTGGAAAATCCACCTGCGATGATTCATTCGCGGGCTGTGCGCAAAATCTTATGACTCATCTACGGGCACAGATCTAACACAGGGCCGTGTGCACAAATGTCAAGGCATTAATTGACGTCACGAAACCCCTATAAAAAGGCGACAAATCGAACGTTAGCGCATAATTAGAACAGTTCTAGCCAGTGTGTCATCTAGTCTAGTTATCAGTAAGTGCCCCAAATACAATGTGAGTATTAGTTGTAATTTGTTGATAATAAATGTTGTGTTATATTGAGCTACGACCCTTATTTCATGTTACTTAAATTATTACCGTAACAATATTCTGCAAGAAATTCTGGTGTGGAACTTTCCAATAAAAAGTTGTGCTAATTTATATGCGACTTTCTATAGAAAACTGTCCGGCCAAAACTCGCGGTTTGTTCAGATCGACAGATTTGAATGTCCTCTTTCATATTCTGCAAGAAATTCTGGTGTGGAACTTTCCAATAAAAAGTTGTGCTAATTTATAGGCGACTTTCTATAGAAAACGGTCCGGCCAAAACTTGCGGTTTGTTCAGATCGATAGATTTGAATGTCCTCTTTCATATTCTGCAAGAAATTCTGTTGTGGAACTTTCCAATAAAAAGTTGTGCTAATTTATAGGCGACTTTTTATAGAAAACTTTCCGGCCAAAACTCGCGGTTTGTTCAGATCGATAGATTTGAATGTCCTCTTTCATATTCTGCAAGAAATTCTGGTGTGGAACTTTCCAATAAAAAGTTGTGCTAATTTATAGGCGACTTTCTATAGAAAACTGTCCGGCCAAAACTCGCGGTTTGTTCAGATCGATAGATTTGAATGTCCTCTTTCATATTCTGCAAGAAATTCTGGTGTGGAACTTTCCAATAAAAAGTTTCTATAGAAAACGGTCCAGCCAAAACTCGCGGTTTGTTCAGATCGATAGATTTGAATGTCCTCTTTCATATTCTCCAAGAAATTCTGGTGTGGAACTTTCCAATAAAAAGTTGTGCTAATTTATATGCGACTTTCTATAGAAAACTTTCCGGCCAAAACACGCGGTTTGTTCAGATCGATAGATTTGAATGTCCTCTTTCATATTCTGCAAGAAATTCTGGTGTGGAACTTTCCAATAAAAAGTTGTGCTAATTTATAGTCGACTTTCTATAGAAAACGGTCCGGCCAAAACTCGCGGTTTGTTCAGATCGATAGATTTGAATGTCCTCTTTCATATTCTGCAAGAAATTCTGGTGTGGAACTTTCCAATAAAAAGTTGTGCTAATTTATAGTCGACTTTCTATAGAAAACGGTCTGGCCAAAACTCGCGGTTTGTTCAGATCAATAGATTTGAATGTCCTCTTTCATATTCTGGAAGAAATTCTGGTGTGGAACTTTCCAATAAAAAGTTGTGCTAATTTATAGTCGACTTTCTATAGAAAACGGTCCGGCCAAAACTCGCGGTGTGTTCAGATCGATAGATTTGAATGTCCTCTTTCATATTCTGCAAGGAATTCTGGTGTGGAACTTTCCAATAAAAAGTTGTGCTAATTTATAGTCGATTTTCTATAGAAAACGGTCCGGCCAAAACTCGCGGTTTGTTCAGATCGATAGATTTGAATGTCCTCTTTCATATTCTGCAAGAAATTCTGGTGTGGAACTTTCCAATAAAAAGTTGTGCTAATTTATAGTCGACTTTCTATAGAAAACGGTCCTGCCAAAACTCGCGGTTTATTCAGATCGATAGATTTGAATGTCCTCTTTCATATTCTGCAAGAAATTCTGGTGTGGAACTTTCCAATAAAAAGTTGTGCTAATTTATAGGCGACTTTCTATAGAAAACGGTCCGGCCAAAACTCGCGGTTTGTTCAGATCGATAGATTTGAATGTCCTCTTTCATATTCTGCAAGAAATTCTGGTGTGGAACTTTCCAATAAAAAGTTGTGCTAATTTATAGGCGACATTCTATAGAAAACTGTCCGGCCAAAACTCGCGGTTTGTTCAGATCGATAGATTTGAATGTCCTCTTTCATATTCTGCAAGAAATTCTGGTGTGGAGCTTTCCAATAAAAAGTCTCTATAGAAAACGGTCCAGCCAAAACTCGCGGTTTGTTCAGATCGATAGATTTGAATGTCCTCTTTCATATTCTCCAAGAAATTCTGGTGTGGAACTTTCCAATAAAAAGTTGTGCTAATTTATATGCGACTTTCTATAGAAAACTTTCCGGCCAAAACACGCGGTTTGTTCAGGTCGATAGATTTGAAGGTCCTCTTTCATATTCTGCAAGAAATTCTGGTGTGGAACTTTCCAATAAAAAGTTGTGCTAATTTATATGCGACTTTCTATAGAAAACTGTCCGGCCAAAACTCGCGGTTTGTTCAGATCGACAGATTTGAATGTCCTCTTTCATATTCTGCAAGAAATTCTGGTGTGGAACTTTCCAATAAAAAGTTGTGCTAATTTATAGGCGACTTTCTATAGAAAACGGTCCGGCCAAAACTTGCGGTTTGTTCAGATCGATAGATTTGAATGTCCTCTTTCATATTCTGCAAGAAATTCTGTTGTGGAACTTTCCAATAAAAAGTTGTGCTAATTTATAGGCGACTTTCTATAGAAAACGGTCCGGCCAAAACTCGCGGTTTGTTCAGATCGATAGATTTGAATGTCCTCTTTCATATTCTGCAAGAAATTCTGGTGTGGAACTTTCCAATAAAAAGTTGTGCTAATTTATAGGCGACTTTCTATAGAAAACTGTCCGGCCAAAACTCGCGGTGTGTTCAGATCGATAGATTTGAATGTCCTCTTTCATATTCTGCAAGAAATTCTGGTGTGGAACTTTCCAATAAAAAGTTGTGCTAATTTATAGGCGACTTTCTATAGAAAACGGCCCAGCAAAACTCGCGGTTTGTTCGGATCGATAGATTTGAATGTCCTCTTTCATATTCTGCAAGAAATTCTGGTGTGGAACTTTCCAATAAAAAGTTGTGCTAATTTATAGTCGACTTTCTATAGAAAACGGTCCGGCCAAAACTCGCGGTTTGTTCAGATCGATAGATCTGAATGTCCTCTTTCATATTCTGCAAGAAATTCTGATGTGTAACTTTCAAATAAAAAGTTGTGCTAATTTATAGGCGACTTTCTATAGAAAACTGTCCGGCCAAAACTCGCGGTGTGTTCAGATCGATAGATTTGAATGTCCTCTTTCATATTCTGCAAGAAATTCTGGTGTGGAACTTTCCAATAAAAAGTTGTGCTAATTTATAGTCGACTTTCTATAGAAAACGGTCCGGCCAAAACTCGCGGTTTGTTCAGATCGATAGATTTGAATGTCCTCTTTCATATTCTGCAAGAAATTCTGGTGTGGAACTTTCCAATAAAAAGTTGTGCTAATTTATAGTCGACTTTCTATAGAAAACGGTCCGGCCAAAACTCGCGGTTTGTTCAGATCGATAGATTTGAATGTCCTCTTTCATATTCTGCAAGAAATTCTGGTGTGGAACTTTCCAATAAAAAGTTGTGCTAATTTATAGGCGACATTCTATAGAAAACGGTCCGGCCAAAACTCGCGGTTTGTTCAGATCGATAGATTTGAATGTCCTCTTTCATATTCTGCAAGAAATTCTGGTGTGGAACTTTCCAATAAAAAGTTGTGCTAATTTATAGTCGACTTTCTATAGAAAACGGTCCAGCCAAAACTCGCGGTTTGTTCAGATCGATAGATTTGAATGTCCTCTTTCATATTCTGCAAGAAATTCTGGTGTGGAACTGTCCAATAAAAAGTTGTGCTAATTTATATGCGACTTTCTAGACAGAAAACTGTCCGGCCAAAACTCGCGGTTTGTTCAGATCGATAGATTTGAATGTCCTCTTTCATATTCTGCAAGAAATTCTGGTGTGGAACTTTCCAATAAAAAGTTGTGCTAATTTATAGGCGACTTTCTATAGAAAACGGTCCGGCCAAAACTCGCGGTTTGTTCAGATCGATAGATTTGAATGTCCTCTTTCATATTCTGCAAGAAATTCTGGTGTGGAACATTCCAATAAAAGTTGTGCTAATTTATAGGCGACTTTCTATAGAAAACGGTCCGGCCAAAACTCGCGGTTTGTTCAGATCGATAGATTTGAATGTCCTCTTTCATATTCTGCAAGAAATTCTGGTGTGGAACTTTCCAATAAAAAGTTGTGCTAATTTATAGGCGACTTTCTATACAAAACGGTCCGGCCAAAACTCGCGGTTTGTTCAGATCGATAGATTTGAATGTCCTCTTTCATATTCTGCAAGAAGTTCTGATGTGGAACTTTCCAATAAAAAGTTGTGCTAATTTATAGGCGACTTTCTATACAAAACGGTCCGGCCAAAACTCGCGGTTTGTTCAGATCGATAGATTTGAATGTCCTCTTTCATATTCTGCAAGAAATTCTGGTGTGGAACTTTCCAATAAAAAGTTGTGCTAATTTATAGGCGACTTTCTATAGAAAACGGTCCGGCCAAAACTCGCGGTTTGTTCAGATCGATAGATTTGAAT
Source organism: Dorcus hopei (assembly GCA_033060865.1). Taxonomy (NCBI): domain Eukaryota; kingdom Metazoa; phylum Arthropoda; class Insecta; order Coleoptera; family Lucanidae; genus Dorcus; species Dorcus hopei. The sequence goes on along the minus strand of JAUPFK010000011.1, from coordinate 27,502 downwards.
GTCCTCTTTCATATTCTGCAAGAAATTCTGGTGTGGAACTTTCCAATAAAAAGTTGTGCTAATTTATAGGCGACTTTCTATAGAAAACGGTCCGGCCAAAACTCGCGGTTTGTTCAGATCGATAGATTTGAATGTCCTCTTTCATATTCTGCAAGAAATTCTGGTGTGGAACTTTCCAATAAAAAGTTGTGCTAATTTATAGGCGACTTTCTATAGAAAACGGTCCGGCCAAAACTCGTGGTTTGTTCAGATCGATAGATTTGAATGTCCTCTTTCATATTCTGCAAGAAATTCTGGTGTGGAACTTTCCAATAAAAATTGTGCTAATTTATAGTCGACTTTCTATAGAAAACGGTCCAGCCAAAACTCGCGGTTTGTTCAGATCGATAGATTTGAATGTCCTCTTTCATATTCTGCAAGAAATCCTGGTGTGGGACTTTCCAATAAAAAGTTGTGCTAATTTATAGTCGACTTTCTATAGAAAACGGTCCGGCCAAAACCCGCGGTTTGTTCAGATCGATAGATTTGAATGTCCTCTTTCATATTCTGCAAGAAATTCTGGTGTGGAACTTTCCAATAAAAAGTTGTGCTAATTTATAGGCGACTTTCTATAGAAAACGGTCCGGCCAAAACTCGCGGTTTGTTCAGATCGATAGATTTGAATGTCCTCTTTCATATTCTGCAAGAAATTCTGGTGTGGAACTTTCCAATAAAAAGTTGTGCTAATTTATAGGCGACTTTCTATAGAAAACGGCCCGGCCAAAACTCGCGGTTTGTTCAGATCGATAGATTTGAATGTCCTCTTTCATATTCTGCAAGAAATTCTGGTGTGGAATTTTACAATAAAAAGTTGTGCTAATTTATAGGTGACTTTCTATAGAAAACGGTCCGGCCAAAACTCGCGGTTTGTTCAGATCGATAGATTTGAATGTCCTCTTTCATATTCTGCAAGAAATTCTGGTGTGGAACTTTCCAATAAAATGTTGTGCTAATTTATAGGTGACTTTCTATAGAAAACGGTCCGGCCAAAACTCGCGGTTTGTTCAGATCGATAGATTTGAATGTCCTCTTTCATATTCTGCAAGAAATTCTGGTGTGGAACTTTCCAATAAAAAGTTGTGCTAATTTATAGGCGACTTTCTATAGAAAACTGTCCGGCCAAAACTCGCGGTTTGTTCAGATCGATAGATTTGAATGTCCTCTTTCATATTCTCCAAGAAATTCTGGTGTTGATATTTCCATTTAAATTTTTTGCTAATTTATAGGCGTCTTTCTATAGAAAACGGTCCGGCCAAAACTCGCGGTTTGTTCAGATCGATAGATTTGAATGTCCTCTTTCATATTCTGCAAGAAATTCTGGTGTGGAACTTTCCAATAAAAAGTTGTGCTAATTTATAGGCGACTTTCTATAGAAAACGGTCCGGCCAAAACTCGCGGTTTGTTCAGATCGATAGATTTGAATGTCCTCTTTCATATTCTGCAAGAAATTCTGGTGTGGAACTTTCCAATAAAAAGTTGTGCTAATTTATAGTCGACTTTCTATAGAAAACGGTCCAGCCAAAACTCGCGGTTTGTTCAGATCGATAGATTTGAATGTCCTCTTTCATATTCTGCAAGAAATTCTGGTGTGGAACTTTCCAATAAAAAGTTGTGCTAATTTATAGGCGACTTTCTATAGAAAACGGCCCGGCCAAAACTCGCGGTTTGTTCAGATCGATAGATTTGAATGTCCTCTTTCATATTCTGCAAGAAATTCTGGTGTGGAACTTTCCAATAAAAAGTTGTGCTAATTTATAGGCGACTTTCTATAGAAAACGGCCCGGCCAAAACTCGCGGTTTGTTCAGATCGATAGATTTGAATGTCCTCTTTCATATTCTGCAAGAAATTCTGGTGTGGAACTTTCCAATAAATAGTTTCTATAGAAAACGGTCCGGCCAAAACTCGCGGTTTGTTCAGATCGATAGATTTGAATGTCCTCTTTCATATTCTGCAAGAAATTCTGGTGTGGAACTTTCCAATAAAAAGTTGTGCTAATTTATAGGCGACTTTCTATAGAAAACGGTCCGGCCAAAACTCGCGGTTTGTTCAGATCGATAGATTTGAATGTCCTCTTTCATATTCTGCAAGAAATTCTGGTGTGGAACTTTCCAATAAAAAGTTGTGCTAATTTATAGGCGACTTTCTATAGAAAACGGTCCGGCCAAAACTCGCGGTTTGTTCAGATCGATAGATTTGAATGTCCTCTTTCATATTCTGCAAGAAATTCTGGTGTGGAACTTTCCAATAAAAAGTTGTGCTAATTTATAGGCGACTTTCTATAGAAAACGGTCCAGCCAAAACTCGCGGTTTGTTCAGATCGATAGATTTGAATGTCCTCTTTCATATTCTGCAAGAAATTCTGGTGTGGAACTTTCCAATAAAAAGTTGTGCTAATTTATAGGCGACTTTCTATAGAAAACGGCCCGGCCAAAACTCGCGGTTTGTTCAGATCGATAGATTTGAATGTCCTCTTTCATATTCTGCAAGAAATTCTGGTGTGGAACTTTCCAATAAAAAGTTGTGCTAATTTATAGGCGACTTTCTATAGAAAACGGTCCGGCCAAAACTCGCGGTTTGTTCAGATCGATAGATTTGAATGTCCTCTTTCATATTCTGCAAGAAATTCTGGTGTGGAACTTTCCAATAAAAAGTTGTGCTAATTTATAGGCGACTTTCTATAGAAAACGGTCCGGCCAAAACTCGCGGTTTGTTCAGATCGATAGATTTGAATGTCCTCTTTCATATTCTGCAAGAAATTCTGGTGTGGAACTTTCCAATAAAAAGTTGTGCTAATTTATAGGCGACTTTCTATAGAAAACGGTCCGGCCAAAACTCGCGGTTTGTTCAGATCGATAGATTTGAATGTCCTCTTTCATATTCTGCAAGAAATTCTGGTGTGGAACTTTCCAATAAAAAGTTGTGCTAATTTATAGGCGACTTTCTATAGAAAACGGTCCAGCCAAAACTCGCGGTTTGTTCAGATCGATAGATTTCAATGTCCTCTTTCATATTCTGCAAGAAATTCTTGTGTGGAACTTTCCAATAAAAAGTTGTGCTAATTTATAGGCGACTTTCTATAGAAAACGGCCCGGCCAAAACTCGCGGTTTGTTCGGATCGATAGATTTGAATGTCCCCTTTCATATTCTGCAAGAAATTCTGATGTGGAACTTTCCAATAAAAAGTTGTGCTAATTTATAGGCGACTTTCTATAGAAAACGGTCGGGCCAAAACTCGCGGTTTGTTCAGATCGATAGATTTGAATGTCCTCTTTCATATTCTGCAAGAAATTCTGGTGTGGAACTTTCCAATAAAAAGTTGTGCTAATTTATAGGCGACTTTCTATAGAAAACGGTCGGGCCAAAACTCGCGGTTTGTTCAGATCGATAGATTTGAATGTCCTCTTTCATATTCTGCAAGAAATTCTGGTGTGGAACTTTCCAATAAAAAGTTGTGCTAATTTATAGTCGACTTTCTATAGAAAACGGTCCGGCCAAAACTCGCGGTTTGTTCAGATCGATAGATTTGAATGTCCTCTTTCATATTCTGCAAGAAATTCTGGTGTGGAACTTTCCAATAAAAAGTTGTGCTAATTTATAGGCGACTTTCTATAGAAAACGGTCCAGCCAAAACTCGCGGTTTGTTCAGATCGATAGATTTGAATGTCCTCTTTCATATTCTGCAAGAAATTCTGGTGTGGAACTTTCCAATAAAAAGTTGTGCTAATTTATAGTCGACTTTCTATAGAAAACGGTCCGGCCAAAACTCGCGGTTTGTTCAGATCGATAGATTTGAATGTCCTCTTTCATATTCTGCAAGAAATTCTGGTGTGGAACTTTCCAATAAAAAGTTGTGCTAATTTATAGTCGACTTTCTATAGAAAACGGTCCGGCCAAAACTCGCGGTTTGTTCAGATCGATAGATTTGAATGTCCTCTTTCATATTCTGCAAGAAATTCTGGTGTGGAACTTTCCAATAAAAAGTTGTGCTAATTTATAGTCGACTTTCTATAGAAAACGGTCCGGCCAAAACTCGCGGTTTGTTCAGATCGATAGATTTGAATGTCCTCTTTCATATTCTGCAAGAAATTCTGGTGTGGAACTTTCCAATAAAAAGTTGTGCTAATTTATAGTCGACTTTCTATAGAAAACGGTCCAGCCAAAACTCGCGGTTTGTTCAGATCGATAGATTTGAATGTCCTCTTTCATATTCTGCAAGAAATTCTGGTGTGGAACTTTCCAATAAAAAGTTGTGCTAATTTATAGGCGACTTTCTATAGAAAACGGCCCGGCCAAAACTCGCGGTTTGTTCAGATCGATAGATTTGAATGTCCTCTTTCATATTCTGCAAGAAATTCTGGTGTGGAACTTTCCAATAAAAAGTTGTGCTAATTTATAGGCGACTTTCTATAGAAAACGGTCGGGCCAAAACTCGCGGTTTGTTCAGATCGATAGATTTGAATGTCCTCTTTCATATTCTGCAAGAAATTCTGGTGTGGAACTTTCCAATAAAAAGTTTCTATAGAAAACGGTCCAGCCAAAACTCGCGGTTTGTTCAGATCGATAGATTTGAATGTCCTCTTTCATATTCTGCAAGAAATTCTGGTGTGGAACTTTCCAATAAAAAGTTGTGCTAATTTATAGGCGACTTTCTATAGAAAACGGTCCGGCCAAAACTCGCGGTTTGTTCAGATCGATAGATTTGAATGTCCTCTTTCATATTCTGCAAGAAATTCTGGTGTGGAACTTTCCAATAAAAAGTTGTGCTAATTTATAGTCGACTTTCTATAGAAAACGGTCCGGCCAAAACTCGCGGTTTGTTCAGATCGATAGATTTGAATGTCCTCTTTCATATTCTGCAAGAAATTCTGGTGTGGAACTTTCCAATAAAAAGTTGTGCTAATTTATAGGCGACTTTCTATAGAAAACTGTCCGGCCAAAACTCGCGGTTTGTTCAGATCGATAGATTTGAATGTCCTCTTTCATATTCTGCAAGAAATTCTGGTGTGGAACTTTCCAATAAAAAGTTGTGCTAATTTATAGGCGACTTTCTATAGAAAACGGTCGGGCCAAAACTCGCGGTTTGTTCAGATCGATAGATTTGAATGTCCTCTTTCATATTCTGCAAGAAATTCTGGTGTGGAACTTTCCAATAAAAAGTTGTGCTAATTTATAGTCGACTTTCTATAGAAAACGGTCCGGCCAAAACTCGCGGTTTGTTCAGATCGATAGATTTGAATGTCCTCTTTCATATTCTGCAAGAAATTCTGGTGTGGAACTTTCCAATAAAAAGTTGTGCTAATTTATAGTCGACTTTCTATAGAAAACGGTCCGGCCAAAACTCGCGGTTTGTTCAGATCGATAGATTTGAATGTCCTCTTTCATATTCTGCAAGAAATTCTGGTGTGGAACTTTCCAATAAAAAGTTGTGCTAATTTATAATCGACTTTCTATAGAGAACGGTGCGTCTAAAACTCGCGGTTTGTTCAGATCGATAGATTTGAATGTCCGCTTTCATATTCTGCAAGAAATTCTGGTGTGGAAATTTCCAATAAAAAGTTGTGCTAATTTATAGGCGACTTTCTATAGAAAGCTGTCCGGCCAAAACTCGCGGTTTGTTCAGATCGATAGATTTGAATGTCCTCTTTCATATTCTGCAAGAAATTCTGGTGTGGAACTTTCCAATAAAAAGTTGTGCTAATTTATAGTCGACTTTCTATAGAAAACGGTCCAGCCAAAACTCGCGGTTTGTTCAGATCGATAGATTTGAATGTCCTCTTTCATATTCTGCAAGAAATTCTGGTGTGGAACTTTCCAATAAAAAGTTGTGCTAATTTATAGGCGACTTTCTATAGAAAACGGTCGGGCCAAAACTCGCGGTTTGTTCAGATCGATAGATTTGAATGTCCTCTTTCATATTCTGCAAGAAATTCTGGTGTGGAACTTTCCAATAAAAAGTTGTGCTAATTTATAGGCGACTTTCTATAGAAAACGGTCGGGCCAAAACTCGCGGTTTGTTCAGATCGATAGATTTGAATGTCCTCTTTCATATTCTGCAAGAAATTCTGGTGTGGAACTTTCCAATAAAAAGTTGTGCTAATTTATAGTCGACTTTCTATAGAAAACGGTCCAGCCAAAACTCGCGGTTTGTTCAGATCGATAGATTTGAATGTCCTCTTTCATATTCTGCAAGAAATTCTGGTGTGGAACTTTCCAATAAAAAGTTGTGCTAATTTATAGGCGACTTTCTATAGAAAACGGTCGGGCCAAAACTCGCGGTTTGTTCAGATCGATAGATTTGAATGTCCTCTTTCATATTCTGCAAGAAATTCTGGTGTGGAACTTTCCAATAAAAAGTTGTGCTAATTTATAGTCGACTTTCTATAGAAAACGGTCCAGCCAAAACTCGCGGTTTGTTCAGATCGATAGATTTGAATGTCCTCTTTCATATTCTGCAAGAAATTCTGGTGTGGAACTTTCCAATAAAAAGTTGTGCTAATTTATAGGCGACTTTCTATAGAAAACGGTCCGGCCAAAACTCGCGGTTTGTTCAGATCGATAGATTTGAATGTCCTCTTTCATATTCTGCAAGAAATTCTGGTGTGGAACTTTCCAATAAAAAGTTGTGCTAATTTATAGTCGACTTTCTATAGAAAACGGTCCGGCCAAAACTCGCGGTTTGTTCAGATCGATAGATTTGAATGTCCTCTTTCATATTCTGCAAGAAATTCTGGTGTGGAACTTTCCAATAAAAAGTTGTGCTAATTTATAGGCGACTTTCTATAGAAAACTGTCCGGCCAAAACTCGCGGTTTGTTCAGATCGATAGATTTGAATGTCCTCTTTCATATTCTGCAAGAAATTCTGGTGTGGAACTTTCCAATAAAAAGTTGTGCTAATTTATAGGCGACTTTCTATAGAAAACGGTCCGGCCAAAACTCGCGGTTTGTTCAGATCGATAGATTTGAATGTCCTCTTTCATATTCTGCAAGAAATTCTGGTGTGGAACTTTCCAATAAAAAGTTGTGCTAATTTATAGTCGACTTTCTATAGAAAACGGTCCGGCCAAAACTCGCGGTTTGTTCAGATCGATAGATTTGAATGTCCTCTTTCATATTCTGCAAGAAATTCTGGTGTGGAACTTTCCAATAAAAAGTTGTGCTAATTTATAGGCGACTTTCTATAGAAAACGGTCCGGCCAAAACTCGCGGTTTGTTCAGATCGATAGATTTGAATGTCCTCTTTCATATTCTGCAAGAAATTCTGGTGTGGAACTTTCCAATAAAAAGTTGTGCTAATTTATAGTCGACTTTCTATAGAAAACGGTCCGGCCAAAACTCGCGGTTTGTTCAGATCGATAGATTTGAATGTCCTCTTTCATATTCTGCAAGAAATTCTGGTGTGGAACTTTCCAATAAAAAGTTGTGCTAATTTATAGTCGACTTTCTATAGAAAACGGTCCGGCCAAAACTCGCGGTTTGTTCAGATCGATAGATTTGAATGTCCTCTTTCATATTCTGCAAGAAATTCTGGTGTGGAACTTTCCAATAAAAAGTTGTGCTAATTTATAGTCGACTTTCTATAGAAAACGGTCGGGCCAAAACTCGCGGTTTGTTCAGATCGATAGATTTGAATGTCCTCTTTCATATTCTGCAAGAAATTCTGGTGTGGAACTTTCCAATAAAAAGTGGTGATAAATGATAGTAGACTTTCTATAGAAAACGGTCCGGCCAAAACTCGCGGTTTGTTCAGATCGATAGATTTGAATGTCCTCTTTCATATTCTGCAAGAAATTCTGGTGTGGAACTTTCCAATAAAAAGTTGTGCTAATTTATAGTCGACTTTCTATAGAAAGCGATCCGGCCAAAACTCGCGGTTTGTTCAGATCGATAGATTTGAATGTCCTCTTTCATATTCTGCAAGAAATTCTGGTGTGGAACTTTCCAATAAAAAGTTGTGCTAATTTATAATCGACTTTCTATAGAGAACGGTGCGTCTAAAACTCGCGGTTTGTTCAGATCGATAGATTTGAATGTCCGCTTTCATATTCTGCAAGAAATTCTGGTGTGGAAATTTCCAATAAAAAGTTGTGCTAATTTATAGTCGACTTTCTACAGAAAACGGTCCGGCCAAAACTCGCGGTTTGTTCAGATCGATAGATTTGAATGTCCTCTTTCATATTCTGCAAGAAATTCTGGTGTGGAACTTTCCAATAAAAAGTTGTGCTAATTTATAGGCGACTTTCTATAGAAAACGGCCCAGCAAAACTCGCGGTTTGTTCGGATCGATAGATTTGAATGTCCTCTTTCATATTCTGCAAGAAATTCTGGTGTGGAACTTTCCAATAAAAAGTTGTGCTAATTTATAGGCGACTTTCTATAGAAAACGGCCCAGCCAAAACTCGCGGTTTGTTCGGATCGATAGATTTGAATGTCCTCTTTCATATTCTGCAAGAAATTCTGGTGTGGAACTTTCCAATAAAAAGTTGTGCTAATTTATAGTCGACTTTCTATAGAAAACGGTCGGGCCAAAACTCGCGGTTTGTTCAGATCGATAGATTTGAATGTCCTCTTTCATATTCTGCAAGAAATTCTGGTGTGGAACTTTCCAATAAAAAGTTGTGCTAATTTATAGGCGACTTTCTATAGAAAACGGTCGGGCCAAAACTCGCGGTTTGTTCAGATCGATAGATTTGAATGTCCTCTTTCATATTCTGCAAGAAATTCTGGTGTGGAACTTTCCAATAAAAAGTTTCTATAGAAAACGGTCCAGCCAAAACTCGCGGTTTGTTCAGATCGATAGATTTGAATGTCCTCTTTCATATTCTGCAAGAAATTCTGGTGTGGAACTTTCCAATAAAAAGTTGTGCTAATTTATAGGCGACTTTCTATAGAAAACGGTCGGGCCAAAACTCGCGGTTTGTTCAGATCGATAGATTTGAATGTCCTCTTTCATATTCTGCAAGAAATTCTGGTGTGGAACTTTCCAATAAAAAGTTGTGCTAATTTATAGGCGACTTTCTATAGAAAACGGCCCGGCCAAAACTCGCGGTTTGTTCGGATCGATAGATTTGAATGTCCTCTTTCATATTCTGCAAGAAATTCTGGTGTGGAACTTTCCAATAAAAAGTTGTGCTAATTTATAGGCGACTTTCTATAGAAAACGGCCCAGCCAAAACTCGCGGTTTGTTCGGATCGATAGATTTGAATGTCCTCTTTCATATTCTGCAAGAAATTCTGGTGTGGAACTTTCCAATAAAAAGTTGTGCTAATTTATAGTCGACTTTCTATAGAAAACGGTCCGGCCAAAACTCGCGGTTTGTTCAGATCGATAGATTTGAATGTCCTCTTTCATATTCTGCAAGAAATTCTGGTGTGGAACTTTCCAATAAAAAGTTGTGCTAATTTATAGGCGACTTTCTATAGAAAACGGTCCGGCCAAAACTCGCGGTTTGTTCAGATCGATAGATTTGAATGTCCTCTTTCATATTCTGCAAGAAATTCTGGTGTGGAACTTTCCAATAAAAAGTTGTGCTAATTTATAGTCGACTTTCTATAGAAAACGGTCCAGCCAAAACTCGCGGTTTGTTCAGATCGATAGATTTGAATGTCCTCTTTCATATTCTGCAAGAAATTCTGGTGTGGAACTTTCCAATAAAAAGTTGTGCTAATTTATAGGCGACTTTCTATAGAAAACGGTCCGGCCAAAACTCGCGGTTTGTTCAGATCGATAGATTTGAATGTCCTCTTTCATATTCTGCAAGAAATTCTGGTGTGGAACTTTCCAATAAAAAGTTGTGCTAATTTATAGTCGACTTTCTATAGAAAACGGTCCAGCCAAAACTCGCGGTTTGTTCAGATCGATAGATTTGAATGTCCTCTTTCATATTCTGCAAGAAATTCTGGTGTGGAACTTTCCAATAAAAAGTTGTGCTAATTTATAGGCGACTTTCTATAGAAAACGGTCGGGCCAAAACTCGCGGTTTGTTCAGATCGATAGATTTGAATGTCCTCTTTCATATTCTGCAAGAAATTCTGGTGTGGAACTTTCCAATAAAAAGTTGTGCTAATTTATAGGCGACTTTCTATAGAAAACGGTCCAGCCAAAACTCGCGGTTTGTTCAGATCGATAGATTTGAATGTCCTCTTTCATATTCTGCAAGAAATTCTGGTGTGGAAGTTTTCAATAAAAAGTTGTGCTAATTTATAGGCGACTTTCTATAGAAAACGGTCCGGCCAAAACTCGCGGTTTGTTCAGATCGATAGATTTGAATGTCCTCTTTCATATTCTGCAAGAAATTCTGGTGTGGAACTTTCCAATAAAAAGTTGTGCTAATTTATAGTCGACTTTCTATAGAAAACGGTCCGGCCAAAACTCGCGGTTTGTTCAGATCGATAGATTTGAATGTCCTCTTTCATATTCTGCAAGAAATTCTGGTGTGGAACTTTCCAATAAAAAGTTGTGCTAATTTATAGTCGACTTTCTATAGAAAACGGTCCGGCCAAAACTCGCGGTTTGTTCAGATCGATAGATTTGAATGTCCTCTTTCATATTCTGCAAGAAATTCTGGTGTGGAACTTTCCAATAAAAGTTGTGCTAATTTATAGTCGACTTTCTATAGAAAACGGTCCGGCCAAAACTCGCGGTTTATTCAGATCGATAGATTTGAATGTCCTCTTTCATATTCTGCAAGAAATTCTGGTGTGGAACTTTCCAATAAAAAGTTGTGCTAATTTATAGTCGACTTTCTATAGAAAACTGTCCGGCCAAAACTCGCGGTTTGTTCAGATCGATAGATTTGAATGTCCTCTTTCATATTCTGCAAGAAATTCTGGTGTGGAACTTTCCAATAAAAAGTTGTGCTAATTTATAGGCGACTTTCTATAGAAAACGGTCGGGCCAAAACTCGCGGTTTGTTCAGATCGATAGATTTGAATGTCCTCTTTCATATTCTGCAAGAAATTCTGGTGTGGAACTTTCCAATAAAAAGTTGTGCTAATTTATAGGCGACTTTCTATAGAAAACGGTCCAGCCAAAACTCGCGGTTTGTTCAGATCGATAGATTTGAATGTCCTCTTTCATATTCTGCAAGAAATTCTGATGTGGAACTTTCCAATAAAAAGTTGTGCTAATTTATAGTCGACTTTCTATAGAAAACGGTCGGGCCAAAACTCGCGGTTTGTTCAGATCGATAGATTTGAATGTCCTCTTTCATATTCTGCAAGAAATTCTGGTGTGGAACTTTCCAATAAAAAGTTGTGCTAATTTATAGGCGACTTTCTATAGAAAACGGTCGGGCCAAAACTCGCGGTTTGTTCAGATCGATAGATTTGAATGTCCTCTTTCATATTCTGCAAGAAATTCTGGTGTGGAACTTTCCAATAAAAAGTTGTGCTAATTTATAGTCGACTTTCTATAGAAAACGGTCCAGCCAAAACTCGCGGTTTGTTCAGATCGATAGATTTGAATGTCCTCTTTCATATTCTGCAAGAAATTCTGGTGTGGAACTTTCCAATAAAAAGTTGTGCTAATTTATAGGCGACTTTCTATAGAAAACGGTCCGGCCAAAACTCGCGGTTTGTTCAGATCGATAGATTTGAATGTCCTCTTTCATATTCTGCAAGAAATTCTGGTGTGGAACTTTCCAATAAAAAGTTGTGCTAATTTATAGTCGACTTTCTATAGAAAACGGTCCAGCCAAAACTCGCGGTTTGTTCAGATCGATAGATTTGAATGTCCTCTTTCATATTCTGCAAGAAATTCTGGTGTGGAACTTTCCAATAAAAAGTTGTGCTAATTTATAGGCGACTTTCTATAGAAAACGGCCCGGCCAAAACTCGCGGTTTGTTCAGATCGATAGATTTGAATGTCCTCTTTCATATTCTGCAAGAAATTCTGGTGTGGAACTTTCCAATAAAAAGTTGTGCTAATTTATAGGCGACTTTCTATAGAAAACGGCCCGGCCAAAACTCGCGGTTTGTTCAGATCGATAGATTTGAATGTCCTCTTTCATATTCTGCAAGAAATTCTGGTGTGGAACTTTCCAATAAAATGTTGTGCTAATTTATAGTCGACTTTCTATAGAAAACGGTCCGGCCAAAACTCGCGGTTTGTTCAGATCGATAGATTTGAATGTCCTCTTTCATATTCTGCAAGAAATTCTGGTGTGGAACTTTCCAATAAAAAGTTGTGCTAATTTATAGGCGACTTTCTATAGAAAACGGTCCGGCCAAAACTCGCGGTTTGTTCAGATCGATAGATTTGAATGTCCTCTTTCATATTCTGCAAGAAATTCTGGTGTGGAACTTTCCAATAAAAAGTTGTGCTAATTTATAGGCGACTTTCTATAGAAAACGGTCCGGCCAAAACTCGCGGTTTGTTCAGATCGATAGATTTGAATGTCCTCTTTCATATTCTGCAAGAAATTCTGGTGTGGAACTTTCCAATAAAAAGTTGTGCTAATTTATAGTCGACTTTCTATAGAAAACGGTCCAGCCAAAACTCGCGGTTTGTTCAGATCGATAGATTTGAATGTCCTCTTTCATATTCTGCAAGAAATTCTGGTGTGGAACTTTCCAATAAAAAGTTGTGCTAATTTATAGGCGACTTTCTATAGAAAACGGTCCGGCCAAAACTCGCGGTTTGTTCAGATCGATAGATTTGAATGTCCTCTTTCATATTCTGCAAGAAATTCTGGTGTGGAACTTTCCAATAAAAAGTTGTGCTAATTTATAGGCGACTTTCTATAGAAAACGGTCCAGCCAAAACTCGCGGTTTGTTCAGATCGATAGATTTGAATGTCCTCTTTCATATTCTGCAAGAAATTCTGGTGTGGAACTTTCCAATAAAAAGTTGTGCTAATTTATAGTCGACTTTCTATAGAAAACGGTCCGGCCAAAACTCGCGGTTTGTTCAGATCGATAGATTTGAATGTCCTCTTTCATATTCTGCAAGAAATTCTGGTGTGGAACTTTCCAATAAAAAGTTGTGCTAATTTATAGTCGACTTTCTATAGAAAACGGTCCGGCCAAAACTCGCGGTTTGTTCAGATCGATAGATTTGAATGTCCTCTTTCATATTCTGCAAGAAATTCTGGTGTGGAACTTTCCAATAAAAAGTTGTGCTAATTTATAGTCGACTTTCTATAGAAAACGGTCCGGCCAAAACTCGCGGTTTGTTCAGATCGATAGATTTGAATGTCCTCTTTCATATTCTGCAAGAAATTCTGGTGTGGAACTTTCCAATAAAAAGTTGTGCTAATTTATAGTCGACTTTCTATAGAAAACGGTCCAGCCAAAACTCGCGGTTTGTTCAGATCGATAGATTTGAATGTCCTCTTTCATATTCTGCAAGAAATTCTGGTGTGGAACTTTCCAATAAAAAGTTGTGCTAATTTATAGGCGACTTTCTATAGAAAACGGTCCGGCCAAAACTCGCGATTTGTTCAGATCGATAGATTTGAATGTCCTCTTTCATATTCTGCAAGAAATTCTGGTGTGGAACTTTCCAATAAAAAGTTGTGCTAATTTATAGTCGACTTTCTATAGAAAACGGTCGGGCCAAAACTCGCGGTTTGTTCAGATCGATAGATTTGAATGTCCTCTTTCATATTCTGCAAGAAATTCTGGTGTGGAACTTTCCAATAACAAGTTGTGCTAATTTATAGGCGACTTTCTATAGAAAACGGTCCGGCCAAAACTCGCGGTTTGTTCAGATCGATAGATTTGAATGTCCTCTTTCATATTCTGCAAGAAATTCTGGTGTGGAACTTTCCAATAAAAAGTTGTGCTAATTTATAGGCGACTTTCTATAGAAAACGGTCCAGCCAAAACTCGCGGTTTGTTCAGATCGATAGATTTGAATGTCCTCTTTCATATTCTGCAAGAAATTCTGGTGTGGAACTTTCCAATAAAAAGTTGTGCTAATTTATAGGCGACTTTCTATAGAAAACGGTCGGGCCAAAACTCGCGGTTTGTTCAGATCGATAGATTTGAATGTCCTCTTTCATATTCTGCAAGAAATTCTGGTGTGGAACTTTCCAATAAAAAGTTGTGCTAATTTATAGGCGACTTTCTATAGAAAACGGTCGGGCCAAAACTCGCGGTTTGTTCAGATCGATAGATTTGAATGTCCTCTTTCATATTCTGCAAGAAATTCTGGTGTGGAACTTTCCAATAAAAAGTTGTGCTAATTTATAGGCGACTTTCTATAGAAAACGGCCCGGCCAAAACTCGCGGTTTGTTCAGATCGATAGATTTGAATGTCCTCTTTCATATTCTGCAAGAAATTCTGGTGTGGAACTTTCCAATAAAAAGTTGTGCTAATTTATAGGCGACTTTCTATAGAAAACGGCCCGGCCAAAACTCGCGGTTTGTTCGGATCGATAGATTTGAATGTCCCCTTTCATATTCTGCAAGAAATTCTGATGTGGAACTTTCCAATAAAAAGTTGTGCTAATTTATAGGCGACTTTCTATAGAAAACGGTCGGGCCAAAACTCGCGGTTTGTTCAGATCGATAGATTTGAATGTCCTCTTTCATATTCTGCAAGAAATTCTGGTGTGGAACTTTCCAATAAAAAGTTGTGCTAATTTATAGTCGACTTTCTATAGAAAACGGTCCAGCCAAAACTCGCGGTTTGTTCAGATCGATAGATTTGAATGTCCTCTTTCATATTCTGCAAGAAATTCTGGTGTGGAACTTTCCAATAAAGAGTTGTGCTAATTTATAGTCGACTTTCTATAGAAAACGGTCCGGCCAAAACTCGCGGTTTGTTCAGATCGATAGATTTGAATGTCCTCTTTCATATTCTGCAAGAAATTCTGGTGTGGAACTTTCCAATAAAAAGTTGTGCTAATTTATAGTCGACTTTCTATAGAAAACGGTCCGGCCAAAACTCGCGGTTTGTTCAGATCGATAGATTTGAATGTCCTCTTTCATATTCTGCAAGAAATTCTGGTGTGGAACTTTCCAATAAAAAGTTGTGCTAATTTATAGTCGACTTTCTATAGAAAACGGTCGGGCCAAAACTCGCGGTTTGTTCAGATCGATAGATTTGAATGTCCTCTTTCATATTCTGCAAGAAATTCTGGTGTGGAACTTTCCAATAAAAAGTTGTGCTAATTTATAGGCGACTTTCTATAGAAAACGGTCGGGCCAAAACTCGCGGTTTGTTCAGATCGATAGATTTGAATGTCCTCTTTCATATTCTGCAAGAAATTCTGGTGTGGAACTTTCCAATAAAAAGTTGTGCTAATTTATAGGCGACTTTCTATAGAAAACGGTCCAGCCAAAACTCGCGGTTTGTTCAGATCGATAGATTTGAATGTCCTCTTTCATATTCTGCAAGAAATTCTGGTGTGGAACTTTCCAATAAAAAGTTGTGCTAATTTATAGGCGACTTTCTATAGAAAACGGTCGGGCCAAAACTCGCGGTTTGTTCAGATCGATAGATTTGAATGTCCTCTTTCATATTCTGCAAGAAATTCTGGTGTGGAACTTTCCAATAAAAAGTTGTGCTAATTTATAGTCGACTTTCTATAGAAAACGGTCCAGCCAAAACTCGCGGTTTGTTCAGATCGATAGATTTGAATGTCCTCTTTCATATTCTGCAAGAAATTCTGGTGTGGAACTTTCCAATAAAAGTTGTGCTAATTTATAGGCGACTTTCTATAGAAAACGGTCCGGCCAAAACTCGCGGTTTGTTCAGATCGATAGATTTGAATGTCCTCTTTCATATTCTGCAAGAAATTCTGGTGTGGAACTTTCCAATAAAAAGTTGTGCTAATTTATAGGCGACTTTCTATAGAAAACGGTCCTGCCAAAACTCGCGGTTTGTTCAGATCGATAGATTTGAATGTCCTCTTTCATATTCTGCAAGAAATTCTGGTGTGGAACTTTCCAATAAAAAGTTGTGCTAATTTATAGTCGACTTTCTATAGAAAACGGTCCGGCCAAAACTCGCGGTTTGTTCAGATCGATAGATTTGAATGTCCTCTTTCATATTCTGCAAGAAATTCTGGTGTGGAACTTTCCAATAAAAAGTTGTGCTAATTTATAATCGACTTTCTATAGAAAACGGTCCGGCCAAAACTCGCGGTTTGTTCAGATCGATAGATTTGAATGTCCTCTTTCATATTCTGCAAGAAATTCTGATGTGTAACTTTCCAATAAAAGGTTGTGCTAATTTATAGTCGACTTTCTACAGAAAACGGTCCGGCCAAAACTCGCGGTTTGTTCAGATCGATAGATTTGAATGTCCTCTTTCATATTCTGCAAGAAATTCTGGTGTGGAACTTTCCAATAAAAAGTTGTGCTAATTTATAATCGACTTTCTATAGAGAACGGTGCGTCTAAAACTCGCGGTTTGTTCAGATCGATAGATTTGAATGTCCGCTTTCATATTCTGCAAGAAATTCTGGTGTGGAAATTTCCAATAAAAAGTTGTGCTAATTTATAGGCGACTTTCTATAGAAAACTGTCCGGCCAAAACTCGCGGTTTGTTCAGATCGATAGATTTGAATGTCCTCTTTCATATTCTGCAAGAAATTCTGGTGTGGAACTTTCCAATAAAAAGTTGTGCTAATTTATAGGCGACTTTCTATAGAAAACGGTCCAGCCAAAACTCGCGGTTTGTTCAGATCGATAGATTTGAATGTCCTCTTTCATATTCTGCAAGAAATTCTGGTGTGGAACTTTCCAATAAAAAGTTGTGCTAATTTATAGGCGACTTTCTATAGAAAACGGTCGGGCCAAAACTCGCGGTTTGTTCAGATCGATAGATTTGAATGTCCTCTTTCATATTCTGCAAGAAATTCTGGTGTGGAACTTTCCAATAAAAAGTTGTGCTAATTTATAGTCGACTTTCTATAGAAAACGGTCGGGCCAAAACTCGCGGTTTGTTCAGATCGATAGATTTGAATGTCCTCTTTCATATTCTGCAAGAAATTCTGGTGTGGAACTTTCCAATCAAAAGTTGTGCTAATTTATAGGCGACTTTCTATAGAAAACGGTCGGGCCAAAACTCGCGGTTTGTTCAGATCGATAGATTTGAATGTCCTCTTTCATATTCTGCAAGAAATTCTGGTGTGGAACTTTCCAATAAAAAGTTGTGCTAATTTATAGGCGACTTTCTATAGAAAACGGTCCAGCCAAAACTCGCGGTTTGTTCAGATCGATAGATTTGAATGTCCTCTTTCATATTC
Source organism: Dorcus hopei (assembly GCA_033060865.1). Lineage (NCBI taxonomy): Eukaryota > Metazoa > Arthropoda > Insecta > Coleoptera > Lucanidae > Dorcus > Dorcus hopei. Next base: position 10,263 of record JAUPFK010000011.1, on the reverse strand, counting down.
TGCAAGAAATTCTGGTGTGGAACTTTCCAATAAAAAGTTGTGCTAATTTATAGGCGACTTTCTATAGAAAACGGTCGGGCCAAAACTCGCGGTTTGTTCAGATCGATAGATTTGAATGTCCTCTTTCATATTCTGCAAGAAATTCTGGTGTGGAACTTTCCAATAAAAAGTTGTGCTAATTTATAGGCGACTTTCTATAGAAAACGGTCCAGCCAAAACTCGCGGTTTGTTCAGATCGATAGATTTGAATGTCCTCTTTCATATTCTGCAAGAAATTCTGGTGTGGAACTTTCCAATAAAAAGTTGTGCTAATTTATAGGCGACTTTCTATAGAAAACGGTCGGGCCAAAACTCGCGGTTTGTTCAGATCGATAGATTTGAATGTCCTCTTTCATATTCTGCAAGAAATTCTGGTGTGGAACTTTCCAATAAAAAGTTGTGCTAATTTATAGGCGACTTTCTATAGAAAACGGTCCAGCCAAAACTCGCGGTTTGTTCAGATCGATAGATTTGAATGTCCTCTTTCATATTCTGCAAGAAATTCTGATGTGGAACTTTCCAATAAAAAGTTGTGCTAATTTATAGTCGACTTTCTATAGAAAACGGTCGGGCCAAAACTCGCGGTTTGTTCAGATCGATAGATTTGAATGTCCTCTTTCATATTCTGCAAGAAATTCTGGTGTGGAACTTTCCAATAAAAAGTTGTGCTAATTTATAGGCGACTTTCTATAGAAAACGGTCCAGCCAAAACTCGCGGTTTGTTCAGATCGATAGATTTGAATGTCCTCTTTCATATTCTGCAAGAAATTCTGGTGTGGAACTTTCCAATAAAAAGTTGTGCTAATTTATAGTCGACTTTCTATAGAAAACGGTCCGGCCAAAACTCGCGGTTTGTTCAGATCGATAGATTTGAATGTCCTCTTTCATATTCTGCAAGAAATTCTGGTGTGGAACTTTCCAATAAAGTTGTGCTAATTTATAGTCGACTTTCTATAGAAAACGGTCCGGCCAAAACTCGCGGTTTGTTCAGATCGATAGATTTGAATGTCCTCTTTCATATTCTGCAAGAAATTCTGTTGTGGAACTTTCCAATAAAAAGTTGTGCTAATTTATAGGCGACTTTCTATAGAAAACGGCCCGGCCAAAACTCGCGGTTTGTTCGGATCGATAGATTTGAATGTCCTCTTTCATATTCTGCAAGAAATTCTGGTGTGGAACTTTCCAATAAAAAGTTGTGCTAATTTATAGGCGACTTTCTATAGAAAACGGTCGGGCCAAAACTCGCGGTTTGTTCAGATCGATAGATTTGAATGTCCTCTTTCATATTCTGCAAGAAATTCTGGTGTGGAACTTTCCAATAAAAAGTTGTGCTAATTTATAGGCGACTTTCTATAGAAAACGGTCGGGCCAAAACTCGCGGTTTGTTCAGATCGATAGATTTGAATGTCCTCTTTCATATTCTGCAAGAAATTCTGGTGTGGAACTTTCCAATAAAAAGTTGTGCTAATTTATAGGCGACTTTCTATAGAAAACGGTCCAGCCAAAACTCGCGGTTTGTTCAGGTCGATAGATTTGAATGTCCTCTTTCATATTCTCCAAGAAATTCTGGTGTGGAACTTTCCAATAAAAAGTTGTGCTAATTTATAGTCGACTTTCTATAGAAAACGGTCGGGCCAAAACTCGCGGTTTGTTCAGATCGATAGATTTGAATGTCCTCTTTCATATTCTGCAAGAAATTCTGGTGTGGAACTTTCCAATAAAGAGTTGTGCTCATTTATAGTCGACTTTCTATAGAAAACGGTCCGGCCAAAACTCGCGGTTTGTTCAGATCGATAGATTTGAATGTCCTCTTTCATATTCTGCAAGAAATTCTGGTGTGGAACTTTCCAATAAAAAGTTGTGCTAATTTATAGGCGACTTTCTATAGAAAACTGTCCGGCCAAAACTCGCGGTTTGTTCAGATCGATAGATTTGAATGTCCTCTTTCATATTCTGCAAGAAATTCTGGTGTGGAACTTTCCAATAAAAAGTTGTGCTAATTTATAGTCGACTTTCTATAGAAAACGGTCCGGCCAAAACTCGCGGTTTGTTCAGATCGATAGATTTGAATGTCCTCTTTCATATTCTGCAAGAAATTCTGGTGTGGAACTTTCCAATAAAAAGTTGTGCTAATTTATAGTCGACTTTCTATAGAAAACGGTCCGGCCAAAACTCGCGGTTTGTTCAGATCGATAGATTTGAATGTCCTCTTTCATATTCTGCAAGAAATTCTGGTGTGGAACTTTCCAATAAAAAGTTGTGCTAATTTATAGTCGACTTTCTATAGAAAACGGTCCGGCCAAAACTCGCGGTTTGTTCAGATCGATAGATTTGAATGTCCTCTTTCATATTCTGCAAGAAATTCTGGTGTGGAACTTTCCAATAAAAAGTTGTGCTAATTTATAGGCGACTTTCTATAGAAAACTGTCCGGCCAAAACTCGCGGTTTGTTCAGATCGATAGATTTGAATGTCCTCTTTCATATTCTGCAAGAAATTCTGGTGTGGAACTTTCCAATAAAAAGTTGTGCTAATTTATAGGCGACTTTCTATAGAAAACGGCCCAGCCAAAACTCGCGGTTTGTTCGGATCGATAGATTTGAATGTCCTCTTTCATATTCTGCAAGAAATTCTGATGTGGAACTTTCCAATAAAAAGTTGTGCTAATTTATAGTCGACTTTCTATAGAAAACGGTCGGGCCAAAACTCGCGGTTTGTTCAGATCGATAGATTTGAATGTCCTCTTTCATATTCTGCAAGAAATTCTGGTGTGGAACTTTCCAATAAAAAGTTGTGCTAATTTATAGGCGACTTTCTATAGAAAACGGTCCGGCCAAAACTCGCGGTTTGTTCAGATCGATAGATTTGAATGTCCTCTTTCATATTCTGCAAGAAATTCTGGTGTGGAACTTTCCAATAAAAAGTTGTGCTAATTTATAGTCGACTTTCTATAGAAAACGGTCCAGCCAAAACTCGCGGTTTGTTCAGATCGATAGATTTGAATGTCCTCTTTCATATTCTGCAAGAAATTCTGGTGTGGAACTTTCCAATAAAAAGTTGTGCTAATTTATAGGCGACTTTCTATAGAAAACGGTCGGGCCAAAACTCGCGGTTTGTTCAGATCGATAGATTTGAATGTCCTCTTTCATATTCTGCAAGAAATTCTGGTGTGGAACTTTCCAATAAAAAGTTGTGCTAATTTATAGGCGACTTTCTATAGAAAACGGTCCAGCCAAAACTCGCGGTTTGTTCAGATCGATAGATTTGAATGTCCTCTTTCATATTCTGCAAGAAATTCTGGTGTGGAACTTTCCAATAAAAAGTTGTGCTAATTTATAGTCGACTTTCTATAGAAAACGGTCCGGCCAAAACTCGCGGTTTGTTCAGATCGATAGATTTGAATGTCCTCTTTCATATTCTGCAAGAAATTCTGGTGTGGAACTTTCCAATAAAAAGTTGTGCTAATTTATAGTCGACTTTCTATAGAAAACGGTCCGGCCAAAACTCGCGGTTTGTTCAGATCGATAGATTTGAATGTCCTCTTTCATATTCTGCAAGAAATTCTGGTGTGGAACTTTCCAATAAAAAGTTGTGCTAATTTATAGTCGACTTTCTATAGAAAACGGTCCGGCCAAAACTCGCGGTTTGTTCAGATCGATAGATTTGAATGTCCTCTTTCATATTCTGCAAGAAATTCTGGTGTGGAACTTTCCAATAAAAAGTTGTGCTAATTTATAGGCGACTTTCTATAGAAAACGGTCCAGCCAATACTCGCGGTTTGTTCAGATCGATAGATTTGAATGTCCTCTTTCATATTCTGCAAGAAATTCTGGTGTGGAACTTTCCAATAAAAAGTTGTGCTAATTTATAGGCGACTTTCTATAGAAAACGGCCCAGCCAAAACTCGCGGTTTGTTCGGATCGATAGATTTGAATGTCCTCTTTCATATTCTGCAAGAAATTCTGGTGTGGAACTTTCCAGTAAATAGTTTCTATAGAAAACTGTCCGGCCAAAACTCGCGGTTTGTTCAGATCGATAGATTTGAATGTCCTCTTTCATATTCTGCAAGAAATTCTGATGTGGAACTTTCCAATAAAAAGTTGTGCTAATTTATAGTCGACTTTCTATAGAAAACGGTCGGGCCAAAACTCGCGGTTTGTTCAGATCGATAGATTTGAATGTCCTCTTTCATATTCTGCAAGAAATTCTGGTGTGGAACTTTCCAATAAAAAGTTGTGCTAATTTATAGTCGACTTTCTATAGAAAACGGTCCAGCCAAAACTCGCGGTTTGTTCAGATCGATAGATTTGAATGTCCTCTTTCATATTCTGCAAGAAATTCTGGTGTGGAACTTTCCAATAAAAAGTTGTGCTAATTTATAGTCGACTTTCTATAGAAAACGGTCCAGCCAAAACTCGCGGTTTGTTCAGATCGATAGATTTGAATGTCCTCTTTCATATTCTGCAAGAAATTCTGGTGTGGAACTTTCCAATAAAAAGTTGTGCTAATTTATAGGCGACTTTCTATAGAAAACGGTCGGGCCAAAACTCGCGGTTTGTTCAGATCGATAGATTTGAATGTCCTCTTTCATATTCTGCAAGAAATTCTGGTGTGGAACTTTCCAATAAAAAGTTGTGCTAATTTATAGGCGACTTTCTATAGAAAACGGTCCAGCCAAAACTCGCGGTTTGTTCAGGTCGATAGATTTGAATGTCCTCTTTCATATTCTCCAAGAAATTCTGGTGTGGAACTTTCCAATAAAAAGTTGTGCTAATTTATAGTCGACTTTCTATAGAAAACGGTCCGGCCAAAACTCGCGGTTTGTTCAGATCGATAGATTTGAATGTCCTCTTTCATATTCTGCAAGAAATTCTGGTGTGGAACTTTCCAATAAAAAGTTGTGCTAATTTATAGTCGACTTTCTATAGAAAACGGTCGGGCCAAAACTCGCGGTTTGTTCAGATCGATAGATTTGAATGTCCTCTTTCATATTCTGCAAGAAATTCTGGTGTGGAACTTTCCAATAAAAAGTTGTGCTAATTTATAGTCGACTTTCTATAGAAAACGGTCCGGCCAAAACTCGCGGTTTGTTCAGATCGATAGATTTGAATGTCCTCTTTCATATTCTGCAAGAAATTCTGGTGTGGAACTTTCCAATAAAAAGTTGTGCTAATTTATAGGCGACTTTCTATAGAAAACTGTCCGGCCAAAACTCGCGGTTTGTTCAGATCGATAGATTTGAATGTCCTCTTTCATATTCTGCAAGAAATTCTGGTGTGGAACTTTCCAATAAAAAGTTGTGCTAATTTATAGGCGACTTTCTATAGAAAACGGTCCGGCCAAAACTCGCGGTTTGTTCAGATCGATAGATTTGAATGTCCTCTTTCATATTCTGCAAGAAATTCTGGTGTGGAACTTTCCAATAAAGAGTTGTGCTCATTTATAGTCGACTTTCTATAGAAAACGGTCCGGCCAAAACTCGCGGTTTGTTCAGATCGATAGATTTGAATGTCCTCTTTCATATTCTGCAAGAAATTCTGGTGTGGAACTTTCCAATAAAAAGTTGTGCTAATTTATAGGCGACTTTCTATAGAAAACGGTCGGGCCAAAACTCGCGGTTTGTTCAGATCGATAGATTTGAATGTCCTCTTTCATATTCTGCAAGAAATTCTGGTGTGGAACTTTCCAATAAAAAGTTGTGCTAATTTATAGGCGACTTTCTATAGAAAACGGTCCAGCCAAAACTCGCGGTTTGTTCAGATCGATAGATTTGAATGTCCTCTTTCATATTCTGCAAGAAATTCTGGTGTGGAACTTTCCAATAAAAAGTTGTGCTAATTTATAGGCGACTTTCTATAGAAAACGGTCCGGCCAAAACTCGCGGTTTGTTCAGATCGATAGATTTGAATGTCCTCTTTCATATTCTGCAAGAAATTCTGGTGTGGAAGTTTTCAATAAAAAGTTGTGCTAATTTATAGGCGACTTTCTATAGAAAACGGTCCGGCCAAAACTCGCGGTTTGTTCAGATCGATAGATTTGAATGTCCTCTTTCATATTCTGCAAGAAATTCTGGTGTGGAACTTTCCAATAAAAAGTTGTGCTAATTTATAGTCGACTTTCTATAGAAAACGGTCCGGCCAAAACTCGCGGTTTGTTCAGATCGATAGATTTGAATGTCCTCTTTCATATTCTGCAAGAAATTCTGGTGTGGAACTTTCCAATAAAAAGTTGTGCTAATTTATAGGCGACTTTCTATAGAAAACGGTCCAGCCAAAACTCGCGGTTTGTTCAGATCGATAGATTTGAATGTCCTCTTTCATATTCTGCAAGAAATTCTGGTGTGGAACTTTCCAATAAAAAGTTGTGCTCATTTATAGTCGACTTTCTATAGAAAACGGTCCGGCCAAAACTCGCGGTTTGTTCAGATCGATAGATTTGAATGTCCTCTTTCATATTCGGCAAGAAATTCTGGTGTGGAACTTTCCAATAAAAAGTTGTGCTAATTTATAGGCGACTTTCTATAGAAAACTGTCCGGCCAAAACTCGCGGTTTGTTCAGATCGATAGATTTGAATGTCCCCTTTCATATTCTGCAAGAAATTCTGGTGTGGAACTTTAGAATAAAAAGTTTCTTTAGAAAACGGTCCGGCCAAAACTCGCGGTTTGTTCAGATCGATAGATTTGAATGTCCTCTTTCATATTCTGCAAGAAATTCTGGTGTGGAACTTTCCAATAAAAAGTTGTGCTAATTTATAGTCGACTTTCTATAGAAAACGGTCCAGCCAAAACTCGCGGTTTGTTCAGATCGATAGATTTGAATGTCCTCTTTGTTATTGTGCATGAAATTCTGGTGTGGAACTTTCCAATAAAAAGTTGTGCTAATTTATAGTCGACTTTCTATAGAAAACGGTCCGGCCAAAACTCGCGGTTTGTTCAGATCGATAGATTTGAATGTCCTCTTTCATATTCTGCAAGAAATTCTGGTGTGGAACTTTCCAATATAAAGTTTCTATAGAAAACGGTCCGGCCAAAACTCGCGGTTTGTTCAGATCGATAGATTTGAATGTCCTCTTTCATATTCTGCAAGAAATTCTGGTGTGGAACTTTCCAATAAAAAGTTGTGCTAATTTATAGTCGACTTTCTATAGAAAACGGTCCGGCCAAAACTCGCGGTTTGTTCAGATCGATAGATTTGAATGTCCTCTTTCATATTCTGCAAGAAATTCTGGTGTGGAACTTTCCAATAAAAAGTTGTGATAATTTATGGTCGACTTTCTATAGAAAACGGTCCGGCCAAAACTCGCGGTTTGTTCAGATCGATAGATTTGAATGTCCTCTTTCATATTCTGCAAGAAATTCTGGTGTGGAAGTTTTCAATAAAAAGTTGTGCTAATTTATAGGCGACTTTCTATAGAAAACGGTCCGGCCAAAACTCGCGGTTTGTTCAGATCGATAGATTTGAATGTCCTCTTTCATATTCTGCAAGAAATTCTGGTGTGGAACTTTCCAATAAAAAGTTGTGCTAATTTATAGTCGACTTTCTATAGAAAACGGTCCGGCCAAAACTCGCGGTTTGTTCAGATCGATAGATTTGAATGTCCTCTTTCATATTCTGCAAGAAATTCTGGTGTGGAACTTTCCAATAAAAAGTTGTGCTAATTTATAGTCGACTTTCTATAGAAAACGGTCCGGCCAAAACTCGCGGTTTGTTCAGATCGATAGATTTGAATGTCCTCTTTCATATTCTGCAAGAAATTCTGGTGTGGAACTTTCCAATAAAAAGTTGTGCTAATTTATAGGCGACTTTCTATAGAAAACTGTCCGGCCAAAACTCGCGGTTTGTTCAGATCGATAGATTTGAATGTCCTCTTTCATATTCTGCAAGAAATTCTGGTGTGGAACTTTCCAATAATAAGTTGTGCTAATTTATAGTCGACTTTCTATAGAAAACGGTCCAGCCAAAACTCGCGGTTTGTTCAGATCGATAGATTTGAATGTCCTCTTTCATATTCTGCAAGAAATTCTGGTGTGGAACTTTCCAATAAAAAGTTGTGCTAATTTATAGTCGACTTTCTATAGAAAACGGTCCAGCCAAAACTCGCGGTTTGTTCAGATCGATAGATTTGAATGTCCTCTTTGTTATTGTGCATGAAATTCTGGTGTGGAACTTTCCAATAAAAAGTTGTGCTAATTTATAGTCGACTTTCTATAGAAAACGGTCCGGCCAAAACTCGCGGTTTGTTCAGATCGATAGATTTGAATGTCCTCTTTCATATTCTGCAAGAAATTCTGGTGTGGAACTTTCCAATAAAAAGTTGTGCTAATTTATAGTCGACTTTCTATAGAAAACGGTCCAGCCAAAACTCGCGGTTTGTTCAGATCGATAGATTTGAATGTCCTCTTTCATATTCTGCAAGAAATTCTGGTGTGGAACTTTCCAATAATAAGTTGTGCTAATTTATAGTCGACTTTCTATAGAAAACGGTCCGGCCAAAACTCGCGGTTTGTTCAGATCGATAGATTTGAATGTCCTCTTTCATATTCTGCAAGAAATTCTGGTGTGGAACTTTCCAATAAAAAGTTGTGCTAATTTATAGTCGACTTTCTATAGAAAACGGTCCGGCCAAAACTCGCGGTTTGTTCAGATCGAGAGATTTGAATGTCCTCTTTCATATTCTGCAAGAAATTCTGGTGTGGAACTTTCCAATAAAAAGTTGTGCTAATTTATAGTCGACTTTCTATAGAAAACGGTCCAGCCAAAACTCGCGGTTTGTTCAGATCGATAGATTTGAATGTCCTCTTTGTTATTGTGCATGAAATTCTGGTGTGGAACTTTCCAATAAAAAGTTGTGCTAATTTATAGTCGACTTTCTATAGAAAACGGTCCAGCCAAAACTCGCGGTTTGTTCAGATCGATAGATTTGAATGTCCTCTTTCATATTCTGCAAGAAATTCTGGTGTGGAACTTTCCAATAAAAAGTTGTGCTAATTTATAGTCGACTTTCTATAGAAAACGGTCCGGCCAAAACTCGCGGTTTGTTCAGATCGATAGATTTGAATGTCCTCTTTCATATTCTGCAAGAAATTCTGGTGTGGAACTTTCCAATAAAAGTTGTGCTAATTTATAGTCGACTTTCTATAGAAAACGGTCCAGCCAAAACTCGCGGTTTGTTCAGATCGATAGATTTGAATGTCCTCTTTCATATTCTGCAAGAAATTCTGGTGTGGAACTTTCCAATAAAAAGTTGTGCTAATTTATAGACGACTTTCTATAGAAAACGGTCCAGCCAAAACTCGCGGTTTGTTCAGATCGATAGATTTGAATGTCCTCTTTCATATTCTGCAAGAAATTCTGGTGTGGAACTTTCCAATAAAAAGTTGTGCTAATTTATAGTCGACTTTCTATAGAAAACGGTCCAGCCAAAACTCGCGGTTTGTTCAGATCGATAGATTTGAATGTCCTCTTTCTTATTGTGCATGAAATTCTGGTGTGGAACTTTCCAATAAAAAGTTGTGCTAATTTATAGTCGACTTTCTATAGAAAACGGTCCGGCCAAAACTCGCGGTTTGTTCAGATCGATAGATTTGAATGTCCTCTTTCATATTCTGCAAGAAATTCTGGTGTGAAACTTTCCAATAAAAAGTTGTGCTAATTTATAGTCGACTTTCTATAGAAAACGGTCGGGCCAAAACTCGCGGTTTGTTCAGATCGATAGATTTGAATGTCCTCTTTCATATTCTGCAAGAAATTCTGATGTGTAACTTTCCAATAAAAAGTTGTGCTAATTTATAGGCGACTTTCTATAGAAAACTGTCCGGCCAAAACTCGCGGTGTGTTCAGATCGATAGATTTGAATGTCCTCTTTCATATTCTGCAAGAAATTCTGGTGTGGAACTTTCCAATAAAAAGTTGTGCTAATTTATAGTCGACTTTCTATAGAAAACGGTCCAGCCAAAACTCGCGGTTTGTTCAGATCGATAGATTTGAATGTCCTCTTTGATATTGTGCATGAAATTCTGGTGTGGAACTTTCCAATAAAAAGTTGTGCTAATTTATAGTCGACTTTCTATAGAAAACGGTCCGGCCAAAACTCGCGGTTTGTTCAGATCGATAGATTTGAATGTCCTCTTTCATATTCTGCAAGAAATTCTGGTGTGGAACTTTCCAATAAAAAGTTGTGCTAATTTATAGTCGACTTTCTATAGAAAACGGTCGGGCCAAACTCG